>CAOLHI010001886.1:0-317813 GCA_948474755.1 Ctenosaura bakeri
CACAGAGGATTGGTTTTTCCAGCAGTGGTAGCTAAAAGTTCCAGAAAGCAGTATATTTCTATTATATGCTATCTATCTGACGCTAGAGCTAAAGTGCGGGTAACAGTCTCTCCCTTGATGTCCTCTTCTAGAACTTCCACAAGTATCTGGCTAGCTGCTTTTAGAAAACAAGAATGCTAGGTAGATCTTGCATTGGATCCAGTTTAATCTAACCAGTGCCATGAGATTTGTGACCAGAATGTGTAGACCCTAGTATTTGGAATTGATCTTGAAACTTTGATGCTGGTTCTTGTCAAGGATGGTGAACGGGCATCAGTCTGGGCTAAGCAATAATGGGAGCTGGGGGACCAAGCTAACAGTCAGGATCAGAAAGCAAATTTGAGCCTAGGTAATCAGATGTCAAGAATCAGGAAGTGGGATCAAGGAGCAAGATGAAGAACAAACCCAAAGATACTACAATATACTTTGTTCAAGTAAGGGGGATCTGGAACAGAAAGTCCTCTCATACTCCTTCCTGTCCAAGAAACTCCAATAGCCAGTCTGGATGGCCAACACTAGTTCAGGTACTGAAGATAGGCAGTTAGCACAGCATGCACCGAATGGCAGGGCTTGGTCTTACTGTTAGGCAGAATGAGATAATTCTGCCTCAGGCTGCAATTGCTATGAAGAATATGGCAGTTTGGTGGAGGCAGGATAGATTAAATTTGCTACAGGCCCTGTTCTGTAGCCCTTTAAGCTTAGCTTGCTGCCTTCAGATACAGTGGCTGACTGCCATTGCCCTCCTGGACCTCCACTGTCAGTTCTGCTCTAGCTGCATCAAAAAGGATCTCAGACTTAGGGCCTTTCCGCACTACATTCTTACAGTGTTATTATTCCACTTTCAACATCCTATGGAATCCTGGGGTTTGGTGTTTAGGGAGGGATATTTAGAATTCTCAGCCAGAGAGCCCTTTGGCCTCAGTAAACTGCAAACCCCAGAATTCTATAGGATGTTGGAAGTGGAATAATAGCACTATAGTAGGGTAGTGCGGGAAGGCCCTTAGATTTACATTCAAAAAACTTAGAATTAAAGAATTCTGAGCCCTGGAAATTAATGGAATTCTCAATCTCCAATCTACATACAAATCAATTCATTGTTCCTCCCCAGCATTCAACATTTTGACAGGATAATGTACAGAGGAGTTGTGCTGCTATTGTTAAACAGTTTAGAGAATCTGAAATCCTTGATGATCCACTGCAGATCACACAAAGATTTCATAGAAGATATCTATCTATCTCCTGCCCACGTCTAGCCTAAAGCTGCTCATGGTTCCTGTTCCTGTGCCTGCTGGATGAATTGAACATGCAGAAGGGAAAGAAAAGTTTACTTTGAATGGAGATTTACAAGAAGAGCATTGAGAATAAACATCCTTTTTTTGGATGAAGCTCAATGCATCTGTTTCTTCTAGTTAGAAAAGGAAGGAAGAAGTAGTGGAGGAGGAGGAGGATACAAAAAGCTGGAGGGGAATGAAACAGACTCAGCGAATAACATACTCGAGAGCTCTCCTGCACAATGAGATTAGCGTGATGTGATCATTTTGGTGCCAAGGTGCTAACACAATAATACACCCGAGTTTGCCAACTTTTCAAATTGAATGTATTTGATTATTTGCTTTTAATTAGGGTGAGTTTTGGAGGGTGTACAGGATTGTTAGAGATCCGTGCAAAGCCTCCTGCAGGAGGGCTATGCTTTCTCTCTAAAGATGGTACAACATTGTTCTTTTTGAGCTGTGAAGAATGAGATTTAACAGCAATGTTAAACGTTTTAGCCTCCTCCTTCTCTTGTGCCTGTGTGTTTCAGCTGATTGGTAAAATACCTAGGAGCCCAAAGGAAATAAGACTTCAGTTTTATACATACTTACCTGAAAATAAATCTTATGGAAGTCAATGGGACATAAGTTTAGAGCTGATATATGTAAGGTTACCGTGGAAATATCTTATATGATCTTTATGTTAAGGCAGTGGTTCTCAAACTTTTTACCCCCTGATCCCCTTTACATCAGCATGTGGATGTTGCCCCCCTGCACGACATAATATATGAATAAAAATATTTTGTTTAGTGTGTGTGTGTGTTTTCATTCACACGTTTATGTATGATCCTATTTTAAGATTTTATAAGAAAATAACATTGTTCAAATTACAGTTATCCCTCCACATTCACCAGAGTTAGGGACACAGGACCTCCGTGAAAGTAGAAAAAACATAGAATCATAGAATCATAGAATCATAGAAATTCAGAGTTGGAAGAGACCACACAGGCCATCCAGTCCAACCCCCTGCCATGCAGGAACACCCTCAAATCAATCCCGACAGATGGCCATCAAGCCTCTGCTTAAAAACCTCCAAGGAAGGAGACTCCACTACACTCCGAGGCAGCATGAATAACTCTAGGCTCCCCCAAACTATACTTAACACACAAAAAAGTATGATCATCATATTCAACCACCATGGATTCCTTTGAAGCAGAAGTAGGTGGCTGGTGGGTCTAACTGCCACCCTCACTGCTGCCCCACACCATTTTTAATATGGACTTACAAGCCTTTCTTAATATGGACTTACAAGCAATTTCTCAGTCTCATGAGGCTTGGAGTCCCTATTAAAAATGGCAGAGGAGAACAGCAGAAGTGGCAACAAATAATCCATGAATAATGAAATCCATAAAAGTGAAACCTGCAAATGTGGAGGACTGACTGCAGAACAGTTTTATTTTAAAATGTTTAAATAAATTCAGTAACTTAACTCAATACAATCCTCAGAAGTGGAAGATCACAAGCACTGTCCAAAAAGGGATTTGTGCACATATAAATCAATAACTAAGCTCCTTAGAAGCAGGGAAGCATGAAGAACTGTTCAAACAGAAACCTGTGCTCATGGAAGTCAGTAATGCTTCACAGAAGTGGGGGGGATCACAAAGAACTGTCCACAAAGAGAGCCCTGTCCTCTCTCCCTTTTATCACCTTTCTCAGGCCCTTTTTGCACCTTACCTTTTTGTGGCGCTGGGGTGCAGGGATCATGTGAGCAGTCTCTTACGAGAGGCTCTCGCGTCCCTGCTGCTTCACCTCTGCAGCTGCTTCCTGCTAGCGAGCAGGCAGCGTGAGACCTCCTCCTCTTCCTTCCTCAGTGCAGCCTGGGATTTTCTCAGGCTGTGCTGGGGCAAGAAGCATGAGCGCCGAGGCTCTGTAGGCTCCGTATGCATGGTAAGTGCACAAGGGGCCCTGGAGTGATGTGTGATTGTGCATCATTTTCGGCTAGAAGCTGCAAATAAAATAGTGCACAATCGGTGCCTGCTGGCCCTGGCAGCGTCGCACAATTGCAAGGATGTCATGTGGACGGCTCGTCACAATTGCGCGACGCTCCAGAGGCCCTTTTGCATGGTGAATGCTGTGCAAAAAGGGCCTCAGTCTCTCCCCTGCTTCCTCCACCTCCTCCCATCCCATTCAGAGAGGTGGCACATAGATGTTGTTCCCCTGAGTTGGCTGTGATTGCAGAGCCTGCAGCATATTGTGGAAGGACAGAAGTTTTGCAAGTGGTGGGTGATGGTGGTGGGGGAGAAGGGAGACAAGAGGATGGCAAATATAGCTATCCTTTCACATATCCTTCTTTTTCTCCAGCCTGTGAACTTGTGAAGTGGTGGTGGTGGGCAGGAAGGAAACAAAGCTAGCCCCCTCATGAGTTCAGAATTGGCACTGGAAAGCTGGAGTAGGATGTGGAACAATCTATGAAGAAGCACCTCTTCTCTTTTGCCAGCCCTCCTTTTTTCAAATTTCCCTCTCCCCTTCCACTCTCTTGTCCCATCCCCTCCCGCCATGAGTTAGCAAGAGCTGGCTGTAATAAATTAAAAAAAAAAAAAAATTGTTGCCCCCCCCCCCCGCCTTAAGCAAGTATCGTGCCTTTTCTGGGGGTTCTGTTCCACACTTTGAAAACCACCGTGCTAATGGTTTTATCGGAAGAAAATGAGAATTCCAGTTAAGGGTGTCTTGATGAAAAGAGATTGGCTTCTTCATGGTTTTTCTCATTTCTTTAAATGAAATCTTAATTCTTCTTGTTTCCTTGATAAATGTATATATGCAATTTCAGTGCAGGGTTTGGGGAGTGTATCTTTGTCTGCATCCCCTGGACTGTTTATGGGGTAGATGCAGCTTGCTTTGATAAATGGCTGAAGATGTGTCTGAACAAAAATGTATATATAGTGTGCACAGAACAACAAACACATGTCAAATATGTGTGGAATACTGCTTTAATTAACATCAAGGGGATTTGTTTAGGCAGCAGATACAATTAACACATGTGCATAAAATGTGCACACTTGAAAAATGGCACATAAATGGGATGCCTCTCATTCTGCAAAGAAACAGACATAACAATATCTGGCACAGACCGTAAGTAGATATGGGACATAGACAGACCTATCAATGTAGATTCTGTAGAGCTCTGTCTCTGTCTCTGTTCACAGGTGAACTACTTTCAGCCAGGAGTATGGGAACAATGAATTATATTTGTTTTCAAGGTTACTACAGAGCTTTTTAAAAAGCTGTGCATCGAAGAAAACTGAATTAGAGCAAGAACTTTTTCTTTATGGTATTTTCATTTTTTTATGAGGGGTGGACAGGGAGAAGGGTAAGAAAGAGACAGTGGTACTCATTCCCCTAGCTACACTAACATCTTGGATTTTTCAACTAATTTTTATATTCCAGAACCTAGAAGTAGCAAGTTGATTAACTTGTCAAGTTATTAATTTGTTAGTATTTTCTGCTAAAGAAAATCCTAAAGCAGAAGGAGCCAAGAGACTGGGACTTGGCTCTTTGAGGTTTTGACCTCCAGCAAAGGTAAATTTTTTTTTGGTAGGCTTCACCTATACAGCACCTAAAGGTTTTTCCACTTGTACAGGGGCTTCTTGAGAAATTCAATGTTCTGTGCCTCAAAAAGGGGTAGGTAGACTCACCCGGGACAGAAACAGTCTGGATGTCAAGGGAAGTTATTTTTTCTATTGCTAATGGAATTCAAATTTTATTTCCTGTATTTTACAACTCTTTCTCAACCAGAGCCCACATGAGCAAAGAGAGGAGTGGCCTCTGTCTACATAGATATCTCTCCAAGACCATCTTAACAGACAACAAAAATGGCATCTTTTTAAATGTGTGTCCCTGCTTTATTTTTTAAATTATTTATTCATTACTTTTAACACAATCTAGTTCACAGTTAAAGCAATATATATTTAGAAAAAGAGAAAAAGCAGAAAGAAGCAAAGAAAGAAAAGAAAAGAAAAACTAAAATTAAACTAACACAATACAGTCATCCCTCCATATTTGCTAGGGCTAGGGACACAGGACCCCTGTGAAAGTGGAAAAACCATGAATAACTCTAGGTCCTCCCAAACCATATTTAACACACAAAAAAGCATGATCACCATATTCAACCCACCATGGATTCCTTTCCTTTGAGGCATCAGGGTCCCTTCACAAGGTAGAAGTGAGTGGCTGGTGGGGCTGACTGCCACCTCCGCTGCTGCCCTGAACCATTTTTAATACGGACTTAGAAGCCTCGTTTGCATTTTCTCATTCTCACTAGGCTTGCAGTCTCTATTAAAAATGGCATAGAGAGGCAGCAGAGGTGACAGCAAATAATCTGTGAATAATCAAATTTGTAAAAGTGAAACTCACAAGTGTGGAGGGCTGACTGTAGTACTAAAACCCTAAATTGAAACACTGAATACTGAACTAGTTAAAACACTAAACATTAACTTACTGAAGCACAGAAGGGTTCTGGCTCTCCCAAGCCAAACTGTAATGAAAGCAATAATATATATCTATATATCTGTATATCTATATCTACCATTACAGGTACAACTAAATAATTCTATTGGAATTACTAGTAACCATAGCCACAAATTATTATGCAGTTAAATTTCCTGTTGCTCAAAAATTCCATAAATAGTTTCCAATCTTTTTTTTTTTTTTAACTTCAATTGGCTTGGAGGCTCTCAAACTATTTCTGATTAAGATTTCTCAACCTTGATTCACTGATTAATGTTTGTAGTGACTCACCTATTGTTCAGTTTAGAGTGGACCATGTCTCTAAGATGAAATAAACACATCATTGCTTCCTAACCTTTAAGATTATTCCTTATTATAAATAGATTTTTGAAGGATAAATGAATTGTATTTATGTTGGCGAGGGTGGGATGGGTTAGAATGAAGAGAAAAGCAATGTGGATCAATGAGAAAATGGAACTGAACTGGTTCTAAGATGTGATCTCATGTTATGGAACAGTCTTTCCCACCCTGCCTGAACAGTTTTTCCAGACATGTTGGACTCCCACTATCTCAGATAACATTGCATTATGGGCTTTGTGTGAAAAAAAAATTAGAAAGAGAACACTTTTGCAGGTGCCATTAAAAAAAGGTTGCTCTGCAGGTCAAAGATGACAGCCTCCTTGCCATTCTTTGTAAATCCCATGACCTGTTTCAAAAACTAACATTTTAAAGAAGAAATCAATCGATGATAATCTACTCAACAAATGTTTTCAAGTATGAGTGTTAGGGGCAATGAATCACTCTTGCAATGTCTGTTTAACATTGTCAAATTAATTTTCAGATCTAATATTCCAAGTTCTGAGTAACTTTCACTTTCATGTTTGAGGAACTTTAGAATAGATTCTCCATGTGATCCACAAAATGAGGCACTTAGACAATGAGATAGTTCTCATCATCCTCTTAATGGCTCCTTGTCTCTTCTTCCATTCTTTGTTTTGCTTGTTTCTCTTGAATGATGGAAGTATAGGAGAGAAATAGAGGAAAGACCAACAGGAGAAGAAATAAATTGATGTAAGTGCTTGTGTTCTATTTTCTTCCTCTGTATCTGCTTTGTGTGCCTAACCTTCTTTCTCAGGTAGCCTCTCCTACCTGTCTGCCTGGATCTGGTCAATACTCCCAATATGCTGAAGCAATGTCTTCCTTTTCAGTGCCTGCTTCTAGCTCTTGTCTTGATGTTGTGTGACCAGTGAGCACATTCAGTCCTTGCTGGGCTGTTTTAGATCCCTCTCTTAAGCTCTCTCTCCCAAAAGAATGACCATACTTCTACAAACTTTGGCATTCCTTAGAGCTTGCTGATCCATACATGTATGGTTCTATTTTGGCTATAGAAGGCTTGGCACTCACCCTTGAACTTCACAAATAAAGCAAATCTTATAATACTGAAGAATCTTTTCCATCTTAATTTTTGACTTGCTGTAGGTCTTCTACATCTTCCAGATCCAGAAGCTTGACTTGAAAACTGTAGATCACAAATAAATTTTTCTTTCAGCTAAGTTTTCCTAAATCTCTCTAGTATATTCATAAAGGGTGAATCCTCATACTATGGGCATTCAAACAGAACAAAATGATGAACATTTATATTAGTACCAAGGACACTGGAACACTCTGATTGTTACTCTGGTCTGCAACCACTCTAGGAAGGTATGTGGGTGCTGTCCTGCACACTAGCTGCTACCCTGACTTTCAGAACAACATGAAATGTATTTACTCAGAAATAAAGCTCCCTAGTTTTAGTGAGGCTTATTTCTATGTACGTTTGCTTGGGAGCTTGGTTTTCAGCCTGCTCCATCTTTTCTCTATCCAGGCTCCCTTTCTTGCTACTTCAGCACCTGAACCCTGAGAAGAGAGCTGCCTCCACAGTGTTCAGAGAACTCAAAGTGCACCAAGAGAAGGATGCTATGGGCTATGCCTTTTGGACAAAATTTCTGTTCCACTGCTCTGTCTTGATAATGCCATACCAGCCTGTCGCTGTGGGCATGTGGCTTTCCCTTGTGAACATGGGATAAGGGGGAAAAATAGCAAAGGGGGTTCCAGCTTCATGAATCTGTGTCAATTATCTAGAACAATTGATCCTACTGAAGAGTTTTCTAAATATAACCTGAAAAGTTTATATTTTCAGGCCATTAGTTCTCAGAATCCTCCAGTCAGCATAGCCAGTTCCCATCAGCCCCAGCAAACCTGGTCAATGATGATGCGACAACAGATGTGGTAGTTCATTAATATATGGGGGATTATAGGTTCTCCACCCATAGTTCATAGATGAAAGTGTGTACTAGATTTCTGCTGCTCATAGTTCCTAAGCACAGACTTGCAGTCTTCATACAAAGAAAAATGAAGAAGGGAACACGTCTAGACAAAACGAATAGCCAGAAAGTACAGGAGGACCATTTATCAGAAAATCAAGTAACCAACCGGATGAATCTAAGTGGGCAATAACATCGCTATATCAGCATGGTATTGTCATATTGACACCATACCTCCTTTCTCCCAACATGTGATGGCAAATGTAACTTTCTTTTGGAGGATCAGCATGAGAATCAAAGAAGGCAAAAAATAACTCTAAACTAAATTAAACTGTCTACTACCGACTGCCTCAGCTACTTAGCTGCTTTAAAGAATTTGTTTGGCGCCAGCTAGAAATCAGGAGACGAGACATACATTGTGTGCAATAGCTCAAGCCTTTTTACCTACGTACTTTTTCAGATGGACATGTATATTTAAAATCCCCCACCCCCTTAAACAATAGAAAGAAACAAATGGTTGACAATAACAACGGCAGCGGCTCTCCAACAAAAGCATGCAATTATTACAATTATACTATCCTTGATTAGGCTCCCATGCATTGCATTTCAATGTAATTGATGTTGTAGGTTGACACATTGGACACCAAATATTCTCGCCTGTCCCTTCACTCTTTTGTTTCAGAGACTGATTTGCATTTTCTATGCTTTTAGTAATGAAGACTTAGCACTTTTCCTCCATTAGAAAAAAGAGAGAGAGAGGGAGAGGGAGAGAGAGAGACATGCACACGTACACACACACATACAATAATCTGCAACTCGGCACTTGTTTAAGGATTCTGACCCCCCAAAATACCACTTTGCTTCACACATTAGCTGCTTACAAAGAAGGGAGCTAATGTATCATCTAATTGGGCAAACCACTGCATCTGATTTCTCTCAATCAGACTATTAGCTTCGTAATTACCCATCTGCCTCCTGTGGAAAAACGGCAAGGCGAACACCCAGCTAATAACATTCTCAAGAGCTCTCCAGCACAGTGAGATGAGCACAATGTTGCGAGATATGGTCCCTAACCATTTAAGTGCCAAGGAGGTCTTATGATGCGGGGGGGGGTGTTGCCACCCCCCCCCCGTTTGAACATGGTTAATTATTTGTCTTTAATTAGTCTGAGTTTTGTGGGTCTTATTAGCAGGGTGTGTGCATGTGTGTGTGTGTGTGTGTGTGTATGTAAAATGAGACCCAAACAAGAGCAAAGAAAGCCCCTTAAGAAGCCCATCAGCCTGAATTTTTCTGAGAGAGAGTTGTCTGTCAAGGCCGCATTGTTCTATGCACGAGGAGCAAATGGGATTGAAGACTTCTGTATAGCAAAGAGTTTTTCCCAGCATATCTGAGCACATCCATGCCAAATATATGCATGTTGACACTATATAAAATTTCTGCCTTAATGGAAAATACGTGCCTGCTATCAAAATAATCCCACTCCTCCTTCTTCCTCTTTCTCCTGTAATAGCAAATAAAACAAAATATGCAATATCAATCTTCATTATTTATTTATTTTATTCATTTATATATCCCCCTTTTTCCTCAATAATGGGACTCAAGGCAGCTAACACCTAGCTAAAAACAACAGATTAAAAATTATACCAAAACATTAATACAAATATAGATATAAAAATTATTTAGACACAATTAAATGATTTGTAAAGTTAAAAACATTACCATTTATTGAAAGACTCTATGTTATTGTGTGTCTTCAAGTTCTTTCTGACTTATGGCAACTGTAAGGTGAACCTGTCACAGGCTTTTCTGGGGCTGAAAGAAGGTCCAAGGTCACACAGTGGGCTTCCAAGCAGGAAATCAAACCTGGATCTCTAGGGTTGTAGTACAGTGCTCAAACAACTACACCACCCTGGCTCTCAAAAGACTATATACAGATCAGTAAAACAGAAGAGCACATGATTAAAAGCCATGCACAGTCAGTTTCTAAAAGCCTGGCAGAATAAGAATGCTTTTACATGCTGGGAGAGGGAGAACAAGGAGGAGCAATTCTAGCCTCTGCATGGAGAAAGTTTCAAAGTTTGGGAGCAGCCACTGAGAAGTTCCTCTCCCTTGTTCTCACCAAACAAGCCTGAGAAGGTGGTGGGACAGAGAGAAGGGCCTCTTCAGAAGATCTTAGAGCTCTATCAGGCTCATATAGGGAGATGTGGTCCTTCAAATAGCCTGGACCCAAGATGTGGGTCATCCCTTCTTCCCAGCTTGCCTTTATCTCCTGCCACTTATGGTGGTGGTTTAACATAGTGTGCAATATTATGAGGAGATGTCTTTGTATTTATTATGGAAGGAGGAGACATTATAGTTCATTGGTAGAATATAGTTTGTGAAAGTTCTCCATACGGGTCCCTGGCATCTTTAGATAGGGCTGATTCAGATACATATCTGAAACTCTGGGGAACCTCCCAAAATCAGCTACCAACTGTCTGGCTTGGTATAATGTACCTTGTTCTTTCTGTAACATCTAGTTTAAGGTTAAAAATTACATTATACATTCAACAGAGTCCAGTGGTAGAAGCTTTTCTTGAATTGTACCATTTCAATGTCTGGATGCTCCCCCTCCCCCTCTCTCCCTCCCTCCCTTTCACCTGTCCCTCTCCCTCCCTTTCCCCCACCCACCCACCCTTCCACCTACCTATGTCTTTGCATATGGATTCCTTGTTCTAAATCTACATGTTTAAGCCCAAATGAGTGAGCGGCTCAAGTCTAGCACATCTGTCAGTAGGTCAGCACCAAGGACAGCTCACTATAGCAGCTAGTGGCAAGCGATACAGTTGCAAAGTGGCTCCAGCAATTGTCTGGTGCCAGTTGTCAGTAGCACAGCTGGTCCCGGGCTTCATAGAGAAAAAGAAACTATCACTGCAGCTAGTTCCCAGCTTCATAGAGAAAAAGAAACTATCTGGGCTTGAAAAGTACATTCCTATTTGTGAAGGTACTTTCTTTGGTTGGTTGGAAAGCCTGTTGCCATAGGAGTAGGAAGCAGTCTTATGCTGAGCCAGACTATTAATCCCTCTAGATCACTACTGGAATCATAGAATCATAGAGTTGGAAGGCACAACAGGGGCCATCCAGTCCAACCCCCTGCTGTACAGGAACATACTTCAAAGCATTCCCATCAGATGGCCATCCAGCCTCTGCTTAAAAACCTCCAAAGAAGGAGACTCCACCACATTCCAAGGCAGCATATTCCACTGCCAGACAGCTCAGATTGTCAAGAAGTTCTTCCTGAGGTTCAGGTGGAATCTTCTTTCCTGTAGCTTGAAGCCATTGCTCCTTGTCCTAGTCTCTGGAGCAGTGGAAAACAAGCCTGCTGCCTCCTCAACATGACATCCCTTCAAATATTTAAACATGGCTATCATGTCCCCTCTTAACCTTCTCTTCTGCAGACTAAACTGCAGACTAAGATAAACTACTGTTTATCTTAAGAGGATGGTGGCACAGCTGTACCCCTTCTCAAGAAGATCTGGGAAGAGCATTTCTTTTAGGTGGATTTGAAAGTCCTATCTTCTGTTCTCCTCTGTATCATTGGACCCTTGTCTGATAGCAGGAGTACACTGAGGGAGGAAATATCTACTCCTACTTTCCCTATCTATTTCAAGCCTTGGAAACGGAACCTTAGAATCATAGTTGTAGAATCACAGAGTTAGAAGGGATCTCATGGGTCACTGAGTCCAACTTCCTGCTCAATGCAGGATCTCCAGCTAAAGCATCATCAGCAGGTAAATGTCCAGCCTCTTTATGAAGATGTCCAGAGAAAGAGACCCCACCACTTCTCTAGGCAATTGGTTCCTTTCCCAAACCAATCTTACTATCTGGAAATTCCTTCTAATATTCAGTCAAAATCTACTCTCCTGTAACTTCCAACCATTAGACCTCATCCTACCCTCTTGGACAGCAGAGAACAGGCATGACTCCTCCTCTCTGTGACAGCCTTTGAATTATTTAAAGAATGCAATCATGTCACCCCCTCAGTCTTCTCTTCATCAGGCTGAACATGTTTTGTTCTCCATATTTTTTCTATCACAGATTCTATCCCTCCAGATTGCTCTGTAATAGGGTTTCTAATGGAAGTGTGAGTGTGTGTATTGGTCCTCAAGCCACATATACACGTATCACATGTACGGTGATCCCATAAATTTCATGTGGTTTTCTTAGGCAATGAACACTCAGAGGCAGTTTTGCTAGTTTCCTCCTCAAAAATTAGAGTAAAGCTAAAGAAGAACACTAAACCACCCATTGTGCCAAAATAAAACCTGAAGAACATCCTTGTAGAATGTAAAGATAATGTAAAAAATAAATTTGCACTATTAAGCCTAATGGACCAGGACCTAGCAGAAATCTGTACTTAAACACTGAAACATTGTCAGGAAGGAATGCAAAAGGATACTATCTGTAGCCAAAAATAAAGAGAAGTCTCAATGGATGACAGATGAAACTCTTCAAGCAGTTAAACAGGTGAGAAACAAAAGTAAAGGGTGACAGAAATAGAGTTAGAACCCTGTTCAGTCACTTGTGCACATGGACAATGAGAATTACTATAATAATCATACCGTTGACCCTCCACATTTGCGAGCGATAGGGACACAAATCCTTCATGAATGCCAAATAATCATGAATACGGTGCCCTTCCCACAGGCTTCTGCCCAGCAGGTGCACCCCCCAGGTGGGGGCAGGGAGGCAGGGAAAAGGCAATCACTTTCCCTGCACCTTCCTGCCATCCATGTGAGGCACACCTGCACTGGCTGCCATGGTAGGAGGAACACAGGGAACTGACAATCACCTTACTTGGACCTTCTTGCTGCTGGCACAGGGTGCACCCACACCCACGGGGGTGGCGGGAGGAGTGTGGGGAATTGATGATTTTCCTCCCTGGCCTTTCTGCTGCCCATACAGGCATGCCCATACCCGTGGTGGCAGCGGCAGGGGTGGTGGGAAGAGCACGGGGAAATGGCAATTGCCCTCCCCAGGCCTTCCTGCAGCCCGCTTGGACATGCCTGCACCCGCGATGGGGGTGGGAGGGGACGGCGAGAGGAGCACAGGGAAATCGCAATTACCCCCCTTGGATTTTTCTGTCCTCCACCCCAGCGTGCCCACACCCATGGCAGTGGCAAGGGAGGCGAGAGGAACACAGGGAACTGGTGATTGCCTCCCTAGACCTTCCTGTCACCGGCACGGGGCGTGCCTGCACTGGGGGCAGGGAGAATGGGATGAGCAAGTGGGATGGGAATGGGGTGGGAGGGGGAGAAGGGGGCAAGTAGGCACCCTGTGAATAATCAAATTAGTGAAAGTGAAACCCGTGAATGTGAAGAGAGAACTATATAGATAAATAGAAGATGGCAACAAAAAGAGGAAGGACAAGGAACCTCTTCCAAAAGATCTGAGAAGTCAAAGGGAAATTTAAATCAAGCATGGTGATGCTCTATGACCAGCAGGGGAAGACATTATAGGACTAAGTAGAAAGAAAAAGAAGATGGAAGCTGTACATTGAAGAGCTATATAAAAGAGACAAAAGGATGACAGAGTCATTCAAGGAAGAACCATTGAAAGATGAACCTACAGTTTTAGAAGGTGAAGCGGGAGCTGCATTCGGAGCTCTTGGGAAAAATAAAACACCAGGAACAGATGGCATACCGTTAGAGCTGCTTTAAGCTAGAGAGACTCTAGTTCTTACAAAAATTTATCAATAAATACGGGAAACAAAACAATGGCCCATAGATTGGAAATGCTCAACATATATTCCAGTCCTCAAGAAAGGGGACATCAGGGATTACAATAACAAAAGGACCACTGCATTAATTTCCCATGCAAGCAAAGTAGTGCTCAAAATTCTATGATAAAAACTTTTATCATATATGGGATAAGAAATACCAAATGTCCAAGCTGGATTCAGGCAAGGAAGAGGTACTAGGGATCATATTGTAAACATACATTGGATAATGGAGTGCACCAACGAATTTCAAAAGAAAATCATCCTGTGTTTGATTGTTTGATTATGTAGGTCATGAATGACTATGGATTGCTCTTAAAAAAAAATGAATGTGCCAGAACATTTGACTGAGCAGGGCTGTTGATAAGAAGGTGACTTGAAGGTGACTCATTCATGGGATCACCATAAGTTGAGTTTGATTTGATGGCAGTGAACAATGCAACAACAATCCCACTTTTCTCCCCAAGTTGGGCCTCAAGGCAGCTTACAATTTAAAAAGAACAATACAGTTAAAACCATACAAAAAGTGAACATTAAAATAGAATTATACTATTCACAGTATTCAGAGAATTCAAATCTTCAGTTAAAAGTATAAAATGAAATTAAAAAGATAAAAAGCTCTTAAAAACAGTCATGTTTAAAACAATACAGCAGGATTCAAGCTATTCTTTAAAACCTTTCTGTTTTAAAAGCTTATCAGAATAAAAGTGGAGAGGGGGTATGGGCCTTCTTTGGAAGGGAGTTCCACATTCCAGGGGCAGCTACTAAGTTGTCCTATCTTGTGTCTTCACCAACTGTGATGATCTTAGGTCCCAGAGACATAGACCTGTGCTATATCCGGCTTTATAGGTCACAACCAGCACTTTGAATTGTGCCCAGAAACAAATTGGGAGCCAATGGAGGCACTGCAACAGGGGACTAGTATGGTCCCTGTAACCTGCCCTGGTTAGCACACTGAATGCGGCTCTTCGTACTAATGGAAGTTTTCAAATATTCTTTAAAGGCAGCCCCATGGAAGGCATGTTACAGTAATCTAAAAAGTACACAACTAAATAAATAAAAGGGATGTGAGCACATGAGCCAAGTATGCTGCTTAGAGTTCCTTGGAAGAAAGGTGTGATAGAAATGAAACAAATACAAGAATATAATTGTTGGAGGCAACATTGTCCGAACACATCTTGTATAGGTACATTGTACTTAATACAAAGGAGACATTTTTTTGGGATTCATCTCTTTCCACAAAATCCTCTAAGTCCATTGTAGAAGTATTTGCTGCCATTGTAGCTGAGGCTATATTTGGGATGATCACCTATGCAAAATTATGGTTCCTCTTTTTGTATTATTGCTTGCAGCCAGGGCCTGGGGTAAGGATGAATACAGATTTAGTGTTAGCGAAATGAGACTCAAAACTTTGTTGAGAAATTAATGTAGGTGGACTGAAAAGGACTTTGGAAACAGCAGTTTTGCTGTGGGCATTAGCTGTCAATCTCCTCTCCTTTTTTAAGTGAGTGGAAGATTGCAAATGAGGCTGGCATGCATTGTATGTTCTTTTGTTATCTGTTATTTAATGAAGTCCTTGATACATGTTTTATGGGCCTTTAGGTGTCATAGGGGTTTCTCCACAGCCTGTGCATGATATCAAACAGTACATCTATAATATCAGTTGTAGGTGACCATAATGTGATCTATTAGATTAGTGTCTTTTGGTAGATCTCTGGGTGATTTGCAGTTGAGCAGCACGGTTTATTAATGTCCAATTGTTTTAAAACAGCAACAGTATGACATTGCTCACATTCTTCTCCTTCTCTTTCTTTAATTGAATTTTATCATGCTTTTCCACTAAAAACAAAACAAAACCAGTGCTCAAGGTGGTGTTAATGGAATATTTGGGAAAAGATGCAGTAACATAAATATAAAAATTAATTATGTAGATTTAAATATAGGGGATTTTTTTTTAAAAAAACTAAACATTAAACTCAAAACAGGACAGTAAGAAATTATTTGCTGCATATAGCTAAGTTAAACTAAAGAAATTTAAGCAAACCCTCCAAATGCTGGTTGGCAAAGTGTGTTCTCTACCAGGACTCTTGAAAGGTCTGCACAGAATGAGCTGGAGCAGTGAGACTCAACCTTTGGCCTACTAGATGTTTTGGACTTCATTTCCTAGAATAACTGACCATTGGCCATGCTAGCTGGGGCTTCTGGGAGTTGAGGTCCAAAACATCTGGAGGACCAAAGGTTGAGAACCACTGAGTTGGAGGATCTCTCTGGACTATGGAGGCTGCAATGGGGTACCACCACTGAGGAGGCCCTGGTCCTTGCTCTTATCAATCATTACAGTGGTGACTCTTGGTGCAAGGTTGAACCTAGCAATTATACATATGCATGGAATGGGAGGTAGAGGATAAATGATTAAGGTGATTCATTGCTTCATCAGTCCTGATATTCTGGCTACTGTACAGGCAAAACAAACCAATAACTGAAACAGCACCCTGTGCCATGTATCACTAATGCTATCCTCTGGCCTTCTTACAGAAATGAGGAAAATTCAGAGATGCCTAGAATTTTAATGATTAGTCCACACTAGAAAAGACCTATTGCATCACTTATTGAATGAAGAGCCAACATATAGGCCATTTCTGCACTACACTCTTATAGCGCCATCATTCCACCTTCAACATCCTATGGAATCCTGGGGTTTGCAGTTTGGGGTGGTGGTGGCTGGCCCCTCCCTAAACTGCAAACTGCAGGATTCCATAGGATGTTGAAAGTGGAATAATCATGCTATAAGAGTGTAGTGCAGAAATGGCCATAGATAAGTCCCATTGATACTATAGGTCTACTCTAGTTGGGTCCGGAGAATAAGGGTCTTTCCTAACTACACTGTTATGGTGCTGTTATTCCACTTTCAACATCTTATGGAATCCTGGGGTTTGCAGTTTAGGGAGGGGAATTTAGAATTCTTAGCCAGAGAGCTCTTTGGCCCCAGTAAACTACAAACCCCAGAATTTGACAGGATATTGAAAGTGGAATAATAGCACTATAACAGTGTAGTTTGGAAAGGCCTTTGGAAAGATTCAGGCCATTCAGATGAGTGGCTTCATTAGAAATTATTACAATTATGACTACAATTCTAGCCTGCCCTTCAGAATGTAAATCTTTCAAAATGGCTTACAAGTAGAATCAAACAATAAAGGGGCACAGCAAATATTATCAACATGCAAAAAGTTATGAGAATTCTTCCCAAGGGGTAATTGGTGGTAGATGAACCTGGGTATGCAAGGAGGAGACTCTAGTTATAAAAGGAGCCTATTTGTTCTTCTTCTCCTGCCCCGTTCTTCCTTTTTTCATCTTTTCCATCAGACTGGTGGTGGTCAATGGATGTGGCAAATCAGAGCTTATAATCACTGTATCTCTTGCTCATGTGCTCTGAAACTGAAGATATTTGCATGAAATTAAATCTCATGGCTTAAACCTTATTTGCGTTTGACTGTTCTTAGGGCTGTAGCCTCAGGCATTTGAAGTTGTGATGTACTTCTATTTCTTACATCTATTATGCTCTTTCTTTCTTGAAATGTCCTTGACTTCTCCTTGAAATCATTTGTTCTACCTGCATGGACTCATTTAAAATTCTAGTCTAAACCTGTTGTTTTGTTTAGAATTCTATATAATGGTTATATAGAATCAAAAGATGTGCTTTCAGTAAAAAAAAAAGCTAAAATAAAATGTGGAATTCTGAATGAGAAAAGATTAAAGAAAGGGCAAAAAAACAGTATCAGTGGTACAAAGATATAACTCAACAAATTTATATTATGATCCATTAACTGTCTATTAAATATGTAAGTGAATCACAGGAATGTATCTTTATTTGAAAACTCCATGGCTGAATACAAGCATCTTTTGGGTGCTCTTGACTGTAAACAGATATCAGAGAGTTGTATTTTCCATTTGGTCTTCAGCTTACATTTCTTGATGTAACTGTGTGTTTTTTTTTTAAAAAAAAAATCTTAAACATTTTTAACCCCCTTTAATGATTTAAAAACTCCTCAGAGTGGAAAACAGGACAAAACTGATGCAAAAGGAATTTAATTTCTAGAACTAGAACAGCCAGCGAGAACAGCTTCGTCTTTAGATCTTTCCTAATGAGCTATGAAAAAAGAAACTGGACAAATGACCAATAGAATCTAATTCCAGAAGTTTCAGGCCTTGGTAGAAAAGACCTTCTTTGTTTGTTGTTGTGTGACTTCAAGTTATTTCCAACTTATGGCAATCTTAAGGTGAACCAACCCTGAGGTTTTTTTTGTGGGGGGGGGGCTGAAAGTGTGTTATGCACCCATGGTTACCTAGTGGGTTTCCATGGCTAAGTGGAGAATCAGATTCTGGGCTCCATGGTCATAGCCCAATGCTCAAACCACTACACCATACTGGTTCTCATCTCCTTTATACTCACCAACTTAACTAACCTCTGTGGTGGGCAAATGAAAATGATATGACCAAAGTACAACAGCCTCAGTTTAATCATCTTGGCTTCTAGTGAGTGTTCAGGCTCAATTTGCTCTAGGACCCATTTATTGGTCTTTTTAGCACTCTGGAGTATTTGTAGAACTCTTTTCTAGCACCACATTTCAAATGACTTGATTTTCTTCCTATCAGCTTTCTTCACTGTCTAGTTTTCAGATATAAATTGGAAATAAGAGGGCATGGACCATCTTATCTTTAAATTCTATGCGGATGTTCTTCAGGTGACATTTTGCATGATGATTGGTTTAGTCTTCTTCTTTAGCCTTACTCTAACTTTTGCTATTAGCAGTTCATGCTCTGTGCCACAATCTGTTGCTGGTCTTGTTTTTGCAGAGAGAATGGAGTTTCTACATCTTCTGCTTCCACCTATGTAGCCTGTTTGATCTTAGAATCATAGAATCATAGAAATGTAGAGTTGGAAGAGACCACATGGGCCATCCAGTCCAACCCTTTGCCATGCAGGAACACCCTCAAAGCACTCCCGACAGATGGCTATCCAGTCTCTGCTTAAAGACCTCCAAAGAAGGAGACTCCACTACACTCCAAGGCAGCATATTCCACTGCTGGACAGCCCTGACTGTCAGGAAGTTCTGACTGATTGAATATGATTTTCATATTGGTCATCAAGTGATGTCCGTGTATACAGTTGCCTCTTGAGTTGCTTGAAGAATGTGTTTGTGTCACTGTCAAACAGTTCTTATTACCAGGAGATTCTTAATGTTGAGTTGGAATCTAATCCAAATTCATTAATTTGAATTGTATTCTCTGGAGAAGCAGAAAGGAAACTCCATTTGCCACTTGACAGCCCATCAGATATTTAAAGATGATTATCATATTACCTCTCAGTTTTCTCTTTCTTAGGTGAAATATAGCCAGGTCCCTTAGCTATTCTTCATAGGGCTTGGTTTCCAGACTTTTTACTGTATTGCCTGTCTTCTTCTGGACATGTTCCAGCTTGTCAACATCCTCCTTGAATTGTGGTACTCAGGGCTGGACACAATACCCCAAGTGGCCTCTGACCATAGCAGAATATTGTGGTACTATTACATCTTTTCATTTAGATTTTGATGACACAACGTAGAACTATATTGGCTTTCCCCCCCAATGCTGCTGCTGCTGCTGCATTTCAGGGTGGTAGAGCTGAGAGAAGACTTTCTCCTGAAATCCCAAACGAGGAATATAATCCTTCTTAGCTTTAACTCAAGTTGGACAAGATTTATGGGTCATAACCAACATTTTTTTTTTATTGTGCCTAGGAACAGACCAGTAGCCAGTGAAGCTATCAGAACAAAGTCGCTGCACACCATTTTACAAGATTCCTGTAAGGATGCCTGAGGCAGTGGATGTAAAATCTTTTGAACTCTCTTAAGTACTGTATAAATGCTAGCTGTTGCTGAACACTGAAGTATAACTGTGGTGACAATAGCATAGCACAGGATGACACAAAATAGACTTTTGGTTGGGAAAGAAAAGGGCTTCTACAAACAATTTCAACTGATGGGCAAGTCCAAATAAAAGAACCTCCAAGTTGTGATCTGGCAACTATATTTTCAGAACTACTCATTCTCCAGCTGACTCCATATAGTGTGTAAGAACATTTTGCAGTAATCACAGAAGTGGAAAAGACCCAAAAGGCTATCAAGAGCTAGTACATAATCTGCTGCTAAAGCACCTCTAAGAAATGTTTCCCCTATTAAGGGGAAACACGCCCAGTTTTGGGTTCACAAATGGAGGCATAGTGAATGGAATAACAGCAGTTTATTTAATGACACATTGCTGATCCAGATGTCAGCACTGTATCAGAGCAATTGGGTATGGAAGTGATCATACACCTTAGCATTTATAGCAGTTTTGGAAAAACTACTGAGCAACAGCTTACAATGTATAGTACATCGTAGGATATCGGAGTTCTGTTAGCCAATCACAACACATTAGGTCATTAAGCCATAATGGGTAATTACCAAGCAAGCACCACATAAAAACTATTCATGTTGAAGTTTTCCCTGACATTTCAGGTTGCTATTGTTATCAGTAGAAAGTATGAGTTAGTCAGGGTAGAGTCAGAATGCTTAATCTACTTTTCCTTGAGATTCCTAAGAATTTAACAACTCTACAGCTTCTAACTGTTTCCTTGATACAGAACACTTTTTCTTTAGCACAACTCTTCCTTACTTTGGCCTTACGGTCAATCTCTGACCTTCTCCTTCAATAGCCTTCTGTTTTAAAAAATTCAGTGAATGAGATCCTACCACTACTATCACTGAGAGTGTCTCTTTCATGGTTGGACAGCTCTTGCCATTATATAGCAATAGCAGTTATATTTCTATACTGTTTATCAGTGCTAAGCACTCCACCATATTGTAAGCTAATTGCCCCCAACAAGCTGGGTATTCATTTTACCAGCCTTCAGAAGGATGGAAGGCTGAGCCAACTTGGAGCCCTGAAGGATCAAACTCACAACATTGTGGCTGCAGCACCAGCATTTAACCACTGTGCCACCAGGGCTCCTTAGGAAGTTTTTCCTAATATTCATTCAGAATCTTCTTGATTTGAATGGGTCCTATTGGAGAAAAAAAACACCACATTAAACACAGAGTGGGTTCCAGATTTTTTCGAGGGGGAAGGACTTGGGAGGAAGGTGCTCTCAGGGGACCCATCTCCTTGCCAGAGTCTCTGCTGTTCATTTCTTTGACCTTGTTTTCTTGCCCAATCTCTGCCATTGCTCAGGAGATAAAGGCAAAGTCTGTGGAACCAGCTCCTCCTTTTTGTTACTCTTCTCACTGCTTGGTTCCTTCCAGGAGATAAGTGTTCATGTAGGAACATCCACAACTTGGAGAAACTATTTTTGGCTATGCTATGCTATGCTGGCTGGGGGGTGCTCTGGGAGCTATAGTCGTTGTGTGCCTACAAGTCATTTCTGACTTACAGAGACACTAAGGTGAATCTAAGAACTAAGGAAAATCCAGCAAAAACAGCTTGGTCTTTAGAGCTTTCCTACAGACCTACAGCAAATAAACTGGACAATCCATCAATGGAGTCTGATTTCAGAAGTTTGAGGCCTTGATAGAAAAGAATGTCTTCTTTCTTTGTTGTGGTCATGTGTGTCCTATCTCAGTCCTGGCACAGGTGATAAGTCAAACAAAACAAACTGAATATCTCCCAGCTTGTTACTTACTTCCAGGCAGTAAGCTAGGAGTCATAAACAAAGTCCAACATAAACAAAGTCTGGCAAGGTTTCATGGCAAGAGCGTGTCCAAGGTCAATCCAAGCATTCATCAAGCCATCCAGCAAGGTAGCAGGTCAGATAAGCTCTGACAACTTCTGGAGGGGAAGGACGCCAGCTAAATAGACCCAAAGCCTAGTGCAGCTGTGTCTTGATTGATTGTTGCTGGTTATAAATTCTAAGATAGTGATGCTCAGTCTCTCTTTGCTGCCTGTGCTGTGTAAAGCTCGGCCTAGATTCTTCTGTATCTGAAGAGGCAGGACTCTCTGTTAGAGCTGGCACCATCCCCTGTTCTGTTTCTGGCACTGTAACCTCTCTCTGTACAGCAGGTCCTGGCATGCCTTCTGTTTCAGCCTCTGGCGTGCCTTCTGCTTCAAATTCTGAGTCAGAGTCCATGCTCTGGAAGCAGGGAATGACACCGTGCCTTCAAGTAATTTCATAAGGTGAACCAACTCTAGGGTTTTCTGGAGGCTGAGAGTTTGTGATGCACCCAAGGTTACCCAGTGGGTTTCCATGGCCAAGTGCTGAATTGAACCCCAATCCTCAGGGTCATAGTCCAGTGCTCAAACCATTACACCATGCTGGCTCTCCTGGGAGCTATAGCTTCTCCAAAAGTAACTGTACCAAGCTCTGAAACTGACACTGAAAAGGACTAGCAGGGCCAAATGCCTCTGAGGGTAAGCATAGAGGCTCCTTCATGAAACAGGATGCTTACAATGCTGACTCCTTGATGCCACTGTTAGGCTTCCATGAATCACAATAGCCTAGAATTTTTCAGTTTTACTGCATTGAAATCAACATGAGAAAAAAACAAAGTAAGGCTGTGACGCATATCCTTGACCAAGTGCTATGCAAGATCTTTTCAAATACCAAAAAAGTGGGGGAAAAGAGGAGGAAGAAAAGATAACTATAGAGAAAGATCTAGAAACATCACTCATGGGTTGGAAAAAAGAGAAGAAAGGTGGAAGAAGCTTTCAGAAGAGGGCATCTGTTTTAAAAACATTATGGCTTCCAGTGTCATAAACATCATAAACAAACAGAACAGCTGCAGAACACGGTAAAATCACTTGAAAAGTTCATTGATTTTGCAGTAAAACTGTAAGTACTTCACTTCATAATGACTGTTCTGCTCATGCTCTCAAATCTTGTACTTGAGCTACAAGTGCATTCAGGTCAGGGTTGCATTTTTTTTTAAAAAAAAGTAGGCACCAGAAGACAATGAAGCTTGACTGGAGAGATACTTTAATCATGAGCTAATTTACAAACCAAAGCAAAACACGATCATTTGGATAGAAGATTATTAGAAGATGCTAATTTTTTGATTAATTTTTTTCTAACCTAAAAACTCTCCTTTCTTGTTTTCATAATTATATTTTATGATTTTGCATATGTGGTTGGTGGTCCTTGCCTCTCCCTGCCATTTCAGATGCTAAATTCTTTACCCAGTATATAAGTGAATCTGAACTCTTTGCTCAATGTATATTTCCTGAAAACTATTACGATGCTCAAATCAATTGACTTGTAGGACTTTCTGTAAACATTTTCTTAGGATTTTTAGATATATTTAAAGTATGTAAGCCGCTTTATGGAGAAGGCAGATGTGGGAAAATGGAACCCTGCTAAGCACAGGCTGCCTTGGAAAATCAAGACAGACTTCCAAAAATAAAAAAACAAAACAGGCCAACTGTAAGCCAATGGAAACATCTCTGCTGTCTGGGAACTTAGCTTTAGTATGAAGTTAGTATATGAACATTTGCTTCATTTTTTTAAAAAAAACGATCTTGGGCTATTTTTATGTTTATGAATATTCATAAGAGCACCATCACAAAAACTAATGGCAAATTTACACATTATTCTTTTGAAGGCCGTTTACTGACTGCTTAAGTAGAGTGCAGCTCCAGCATGGAGGTGAGTAGACTGTCTCCTTGCTCAAGAAAGGACAGGAGTGAGCACAAAATCAAACCTCCATTCACTGATATTTTACCTAGATGGGGTCCTGCATGTATGAAATTTTCTGTTGAAAGCAGTTTGGCTTCAGCAAGATCTTTAAGAATATTTCTACATCTGAATTTGAGGACAAACTCAACTCAGTTTCATGAAATAATTCTTGCCCAGGGCAGGGACTATAGCTCAGTTCTTGGTTTATAAAAATGTCCATGTTCAGAAGTGCTTTGTAATATGCATATTGGTGAATGATGGCAAATGCTTCCAGATAACAATGACAATGGGGGGAATACAGTTTCTTTTTATATGTGTGTGCGTGCGTGTGTAAACACACACACACACACACACACATTTAATTAGAGTATCGTATTTGTGGGTGTATAAGATGCACCAGCATATAAGACGCACCCTATTTATATGCCAGCAAATACATTTGCTGGCATATAAGATGCGCTGGCATATAAGAGACCCCATTTATATGCTGGCAAATACTATTTACTATTTGCTGGCATATAAGGTGCACTGGCATAATGATATAATTTGATAAAAAAGGTAAAAATGTATTGACTGGTTAAAAGACAAATCATGATTGGTGTGTCAAAGATTCTATGTATGGTGGATCGGACTCCTTGTATTGTATTGTATTATATCGTACCTTTTGTTTGATTCAGCTGGGCAAAACTGGAGAAGAAAACTTGTTATGGCAGTTGCGGGCAGTTGCGGGGAACATTTAGAAGAAATGTTCCCATTGTATATCTTTTTGAGAAATTTTAATATATATATATTTTTAAAAGATGCACTGCCATATATGAGGCACCTCATTTTCAAACAGTATTTTTCAGGAAAAAAAGTGAGTCTTATACGGCAGCAAATTGGGTAATAAAAACATAACACAAACATAAAATCTATAATAGTAATAGCAACTACCTATTATTATAGTAGCACTAACACTAACAAAATAAACAATCTACTAATACAAATACAAATACAAATACAAATTAAACTACTAAGACTACACTAAAACCAACACCTAGCTAAAATCGGTTCCCACCTCAGTAGCATGCAGCTAATTATTATTATATAATAGCACTCCTATTCTTTTTAAGACAAAATAAAATATAATTTTAAAAAATAGCCATTTCAACTAAATCTAACTATAATAATAAATACTTAGAGAGATTTAGCTTTCATTTGCCATTTCTATATAATTCTTAAGATAATTATAATTATACTATAATTTTACTAAAAGTATTCTAATAATGTATCTATTAATATTCTATTAATATGCCTTGACCTATTATTACTTATATTCCATTCTTATTAAACAGCATATAATGTCTGCATGATTTTAGGTCAAAAATTGCCTGAAAATCATGCCATTTTTTTTTTTTTAAATGCAGAGTTTGGGAGGCTTTGGTGGACTGATGGGGCATCAGAGGTTGCAAAGGTGAATCTCGAGGGCTGTATGGGACCTGGGGACTGTACTTTGTCCACCTGTAACATAAATGTTGCATCTGGTATGTGGAAAGCTCAGCAGACCATACAGACATTTAGAAAATGTAAATCTAATCTCCTATTCCCTGTAAGAACAACAATCTATTTTGAAAACCTTTAATCCTGATGGGCACATTCTCTCTGACTTGAAAAAAAAACTCTTTCAGAGTTTCCATCCAACCCAGGGATATCAGAAAAAAGTGAGAACTTCTGGTTTTATTGACTGAAGACTCTAGTATTGGATGGACCTAATCTGGAAGACAACATTGATTTTGATCTAGCATCTGCTTTTGCTTTTCAAAAGCAACCCTCTTGCCCATGTGCTTCTTAGAATTATTCCATCCACAGTGTTCTTAAAACTGGTCTCTGAGCTCAGAGGGTTAGTTTGAAATCCTAATGGTTTTACTAAGGATGGTGGAAGCTCAAATGTTTCACTAATGGTGTTAGAATCATAGAATCATAGAGATGGAAGGGTTCCCATAGAGCTGGAAGGTCCCCACTGCCCCTCTCAGTGCAGGACATCCAGGTGGAGCATTGCCAGCATATAGCTATCTAGCCTCTTTCTCAAAATGCCCAGAGAAAGAAACCCAACCACTGCTCTAGGTAATTGGTTCCATTGTCAAATTGCCCTTACTGTCAAGATGCTCTTTCTAATGTTCAGTTGAAATCTATGTCCCTTTATAACTTAAAACCATCAGTTATAGGAGGGTAGATTTCAATTGGATTTTAGAAAGAACTCCTTGAAAGTAAGAGTAGTTACTGTCCATTGATCTGGCAATGGAAACAATTACTTAGAGCAGTGGTGGGGCCTCTTTAGCTAGGTCCCATCATTCACTTATAGTGTGTGTATGTGTCAAAGAGAAAGACAGAGACACAGAGAGAATTTCAAGGTGGTCACAGGTCACTCTGATTTTGCATGGTAACCAATCAAGTTTCCATCTGTATGTGTGTGTGTGTGTGTATATCTATATCTATACATACATACACACACACACACACACACATACATGTACACATGTACATACATATATAGCCTTTTTCCCTACATGAGACCCAAGACAAATCTTCTCATCATTTCACTGTCACATGTCTAGACAAGTAGTACTTGTCTGATATGGGACCCAAGGCTCTTACACATTTGGCTATGTATAATAAATACATATAAATATGTTTTCCTCCAATTACTTGTCTGTGACTGACTAATTTCACTCAGTAATATACGTTCATCCTTAGGAAGGTCTTACAGTATTAGCTACATAAATGAAAGGAAAAGGGGGAAAAATGACTAAAAGTAATCCTTCTTTTTTAAAAATCTTTTCTTCTACTAAACTCTGCTGATATCATATTGCAAAGTGATATGCACAAAGTGATGTATATTTTGATGGCTACCTCCTGGTATTGCTAGGATTTTCTCTTGCTTTGCCCTTCTTTTATAGGGCCTTGTTTACAACACTGGCGCACTGGTGCTCATGGTGTGATATCTCCTTTCTCACATCACCTAGGGCAAAGATGGACCGAGACCCCGTACCAGCTGGCTGATCTGTATTTCCTGGGTAGTCCTCTAGGACTGTCTTCTCCAATTTGTTTTGACTGTTTTGCTGCTGGGCAGGCCTAGTAGTGTGTTGAACTAATGCGCCACCTTGAAGAATCTTCTCCCCCACACTCCATCAGCTAGCTAATTAATGCTTTGTGGATGTTCTTGTTTCAGTGCTCCCTCTAAGTCTTTGACTGTGTCCTTTCCCCCATGTTCCCATTTGATTCCTCTAACATTCGGTTGCTCAGCCTGCCGTTCTCAGCTGAACTACTTTTCAGAACAGCTTGGAGCAACTTCTAATCCTTTCTCTGCCATTTCTCTAGGTTTTCCAAAAGCCAGGATGACCATGATGGCCCAGTGCTTTTTTTTTAGGGATACTGGTCACCGAACATACAATGGCAGTCATGTCAGATGTTATCTTCTGTGCAGCATTTCAGAAAACCAGCATTTAGACTCAAGAGCCTACATGCCATTATATGAAAGATTCACTGACCTATTATAGTGCTATGTATAAAGAGTGGCATTTGCTATGCTTATATGATTTCATGTTGAAATCAAGAGCTGAAGATAACACCCAGTTTTTGGTTTTAGCAAAATCGCCCCAGAAACATTTGGCATTCTAAGAAAAGGAGAACTTTTTTTACATATGTAATTGTCTTAGGTAGGAATATAAATCCTCAACCATGTCATCTTTGTATGTGGGAACAAATAATTACAGTGGTTTTCTCCCCACTGTGGGGGAAAATGAACATTCCTCCACAGTATTCTCCCCATATTTAAATGCCCTGAAGTGCTGTGGAGTGTAGGAAAACACTTGCTTTGTGGTGTACAAAGCTCTGGTTTCTGTGCAGAAAAAAAAAGTGTTCTGTGCAGAAAACAAGAGTTGTAGTACAAGAAAGCTGGGAGTTTGTTATGCTCAGAAAACAATTTTTTGTGCATAAATCTCTGTGTTTTTCAGTGCAGAACGATTCCTTCACAACACTTTGGGATGTTTGACCATTGGGAGAAGCTTGTGCACATTTCTCGATAGTCCATTATTCTCCCCAATGGGATTTCCCAAATGTAAGAAATTGCATTTTTCAAGCTGGGAATGAATAAAAATGAATATTATTTCCATCTTAGGTAACTGCTTGATCTATTTCAGTGCTTATCTGTCCTAATGGGTAGTGAATCTCTGAAATGATAAGCTGGAGACATATTTATAAATTAATTTTAAAAATTACATCCTACCCTATATCATGAGATCTCAAGGCAACATACACATAAAATCAATTCAAACAGTTTAAAACAATTCAGAATTTGAAACAATAAAATGATTGAAAGCAGTTAAAGCAAGTGTGTTTCTTGTGTTACCCTTTCTCTCCTTGCAAACATTTGATCTTTCATAAAATCTTCAAATGTTTAGGAGTTCTTATCTTTGACAGTAAATCATTAATGCACAGAAAAGCATTTTCCTAACCCTTGTTGTGTTGTGTTGTTGTGTAGCTCCAAGTTGCTTCCAACATATGGGGACCCTATGGGGTTTCCTTGGCATGGTTTGCTAGAGGGGGTTTGCTATTGTCTTCCTCTGAGGCTGTGAGGCTATGACTTGCCCAATGTCACTCTGTGAGTTTCCATGGCTGAGTGGAGATCTGAACGCTGGTTTCCTAGTCCAGCACTCAGACATCTATCTCACCCTGGCTTGCCCTCTCCTAACCCTAAGGCATGGTTAATCCCTACTTGGATGTGTATAGTTTGAAGAAGAAAGTTGCTAGTTAGAAAGCCATCTTTTGCTGCTGTTGCATATTTCTAGGAATGTCCTGAGCCACATCTTGCTTTCAGACACACACCCTGTCTAATAAGACAAATGAAGTTGACTGGTCTTCCACCCTTTGGAGCTCCCTCCTTCTGCTTCCCATGCAAAATGGAAGGCAAAGGGGGGTGGGGAAAAGCTCACATGAACCCTCCTTTCCTTGCTCCAGAGCTCCTGTTGCCATTCCTATGCATTTTGCCTCAACATGGAGAACTTGTGCCAAGACAAAACAGAAAAGGAATGGGTAGGGGAAGAGTCAGATGAGTTCTCAGCACCTGGGCAAAATGCATAGGAATGGCAGGAGGAGCTGCAGAGGGGAAAAGGAAGGCTCGTGTGGGCCTTCCCCCATCCCCCATCCCCTTCTCTTTTTGCATGGGAATAGGAAGGGGGGCACCCCGGAAAGGAATAGGAGGAGGAGCAGGGGGGAGTTATTTGTGGTTTTTCCACTTTCACAAGGGTTCTGCGCCCTGAATCCTCATGAACGTGCAGTGACAGCTGTAGTTTCTTGTAATTCCTTGGTTAGAACCATACTACGTGATCTTATGATGCAGCCATCCCATTGACAATGCATTGAACTTCTTAAAAATAATACAACAAAACTGGACTTTTCAGTGCTTATGTCTATGCCTTTTGATGTCACATTTTCTGGAGACAGTGCTGATTTTAAGGCTGAGTTTTATATTTTTAAAAGTGGAGGATCCTTGTCTTCCTTTTTTTCTTGCTCCTAGTATGCTTGGGGTGAAACCTAAAACCATCACATCTCTTGCTACAGACTCAGAAAAATGTCTCAAGACATCCCTTCCTCATTTTGTTCCAGAACACCATGCAGACAACATGACTCTTCAACACCATTCTTCTTCTGCTTTTTGTAACTTTTTTTTTAGTAATCAAAATAGCCTTGTAGGCTTTTATAACTCCCTTTACTCAAAGCAAACATTCTGAATATATACAGAGAAATACACAACATCATTATAAAACATGGATCATGACAAGATCTGCTAGCAGAAAAGGTGAGACAAGGTCACCTCTGATCATTTTCTGAGACTGCTTTTTGTCCCACATAGGAAAGCAGGGGATAAACTTTTCAACTCCTTGCTCCTGTTCTGCTGCATCCTGCTTCATCATCTGAAATGTGGTTCTCTTTCTCTGAGTGTTTTGAGGACTGCCTGAAGAATTCCCCTATTCCATTTTGCCATGGTGGTGTTGTCCTCACACATACTGGATTACCACCAGCATATTTACTCTCAGCTTTCTGTGATGTGAGGATGATCTTGAATTATCGCTACCAGAGCCAAGGACCTTCTGTAGAGCCCTAGTGGCTACCACTTTTCTGTAGGCTCTGCCAGTTCCACCATAGTCCCTAACATTTTGTATAATGAACTAATCTGGAGATTTTGAAAACATGCACCCAATTTGGTGTCCTGTTCATTAGTTTAATAAAGATTTTTATATTTTTAAGAGCAAATTTTGACAGGTAAAATGCTGACAGAATCAAGAGAGGTAATGTATCTAGTGAGGGAACATATATTTTGTGTGCACAGGCTCTTACGTTCAGTCCCCAGGGTCACCCTAATATGCTATGCTATGCTATGCTATGCTATGCTATGCTATGCTATGCTAATGATATAATGTAATTCAATATGATATAATATAATTCACTCTCCAGCGTTATCCTAATATGATTTTAGAGTCATACATGAATCTTATTTTTAATCTCAAATAGAGTGAAACCATCAATGGGATTTACCCATGTGTTGTAATTCAATAATTAACGTAATGGATCTACTCTACTTGGAACCAAACAACGGGATCCAGGTGTTTACTGATACAGTGTTGCATAGTGGTTTGAATATTTGACTACAGCTCTGGAGAACAGAGTTCAAATCTCTGCCCAGGCATGGAAACTCCCAGGCTGACATTGGGCAGGTCACAGGCTCTCAGACGAAGGCATAGGCAAAGCCCCTCTGAACAAATCCTGCCAAGAAAACCCCATGATAGGTTCACCTTAGGGTTGCCATGAGTCAGAAATGACTTGAAGGCACACAACAACAACAACAACCTGCAAGAAGTTGTAATTATCAGAAACTGTAATTACCAGAAATTCTGGTAATTACCAGTGTAATTACTAGAAATGCCTTGAAGGAACAATTTCTTCCATGGCAATACCCTCCTCTGAGTATTATGGGTTTCTGGTGAGACCCCATGTTTCCAAGTCCCCGTATCAGTGGTTAGTATGTACAAAGAATTGTTGTTTTTATGTGCCTTCAAACTGACTCTGACTTATTGCAACCCTATCATAGTGTTTTCTTAGAAAAAAATATTTAGTGGAAGTTTGCCATTGCTCTCTTCTAAGGCTGAGGGAATGTGATTGTCCAAAAGTCATTCGCTGTGTTTACATGGTAGATCAGAGATTCACCCTGGTCTCCCAATGCTCAAAACACTGCACCATGCAGGTTGTGCATACAAATCCCTGCTCGGGTGTGGTAAGGCCTTCTAAAATTTTAAAATATTGGTTACTCAGTAATATCTTTGTACAACTGCTGACATCTAAAGCACTCTTAGGCCCTTTTCGCATGGCATTTGACATGCGAAAGGGCCCCTCAAGCATCATGTAACTGCAAGGAGCAGTCCACATGATGCACTCGCAATCATGCAATGGTCCAGGGTCTGGCAGGTGCTGATCATGCACTTTTTCATTTTTGGCTGTGAGCCGAAAATGGTGCACGATCGTGCATCTCTCCGAGGCTCTGTGCACACCTGCTGTGTGTGCAGAGCTCTGGAGCTGCGGCGCTCATGCTTTGTGCCCCAGCACAGCCTGAGAAACTCCCAGGCTGCACTGCAGAAGGGGCTCTTGTGCGAGCAGGCAGCAGTTGCGGAGCTGAAGGAACCGGGATGCGAGAGCCTCTCGCTAGAGGCTGCTCACGCGATCCCCGGACCCCAGCTCCACAAAGAGGTGAGTTGTGGAAAGGGCCTTAAACATAGCTAGTAGACTTTATTTATACTGCTCTGAATTTTCTGTATGTGCAAAAATGATTATAGACATGTCGCTTCTTAATAGATATGTCTCTGTTTGCTTATACTTCCATTCATCCATATGTAACATATTTTTATAATATGCACAATTTAATATATATAGGACTTATTTTAATCAGCATTCTGATATTTTAAATGCCAGGAAAATCATCATCATCATCACCATCACCATCACCATCATTGCCATCATCTGCCAGAAGAACTGGAATAGTCGTTTTCATTTCACAATCTGTATCAATAAGAAATTTTCCAAGATTACATCACTACAAGCCCGTGCTTGGGAGATGGGGGAGGGAAGGAAAGGAAAAGAGCATCAGCTTTAAGCATTAATGTAGTTAATCCCACTGTGTCGCACTTGGTCATAGGAAGGATTTGGAATTAAGACTCAAATGGTGATATTTCAAGGGTGAAGGTCAATTTGAAAGGATAATAACACTTTGAATCACCCCCAGCATATTCTCTCTGATCTGTGTTGTACTGTACCAAAGGGATACATGAATAAAAATATTTGAGATAGCTGTGGAGTTGTCCATTGTTAGCATTCCCATTTTACAGAGGGAAAGAAAAGTAAATCAGTTATAGAGATGTTAAGTTGTATCTTGTAACACTGAAGAGAGTACAGTTTTTTGTTTTGTTTTTTTGGTAAGACCAGGGAGTGGTCTGGAAAGGTTAAAGACAACCATTAGAATGGCTAGAGATTACCTCAACAGCACTGGCAAGTATTTCCTCTGTTAGAAAAAGGATAGGTAAATAGTGGAGAATGACTAGGAAATAGCTGATGACTCTTCTGGAAAGTGGAAGACATTTTGTAATATGGGGACATCATTTCCCCTTTCCATTCATCCTTCTACTCCCAGTACAATGATATAATCCTGGTACCTGTGTGTGAGGTTTAACTAGCGTTTCGAGAAAAACATAGAGGAAAAGACTGTACTAGGACTCTGCGAAGATCTCAGACTGCTGATTGGCTTTCTGGAGATATGGTGTTAGAACAGATGTGAACTGGCTCATTTAAGGCAGAGATGAGAGATCTATGTCATAGATCCCTCAGCCAACTGTGGTTGAGCCTGCTTTGTAAACTTGGCCTGCTTTGTCAATGCTACCTATGTTTCCTCTTACCCCACCCACCTTGGCTCTAGCTATCTGTTACTTCGGCCCAGGCCTACCCGGTGATAGCACTAGATATCTCTTTTTGATATCAAACCATTCGGCCTTCCTCTGCCACCCCGCTCCATGTGTTTGCAAGGCCTCTGGACAAGCATGTACACAGGCGCAGCCGGTAATTGTTGGACATTCCAGTCTCCATCTAGGCAGGCAGAACAAAGCCACTCCGTTGCTTTAGGGACCTCCCTGCAAACACCCTCTTGCTTAAGCGCGACTCTAAACAAAGGTGCCCGGCCCCAAGCCGATAGTCTTACAAAGCCAAGCTAAGCACCTCGCATTTGCATACTGGCTACACTATTGTTGATTCAGCACTAAGCCAATCATGTTAAACTTGACCTTTTTCAAAGCTTTGTCCCACTCCAAACTCGCATTGTTCTCACCGAGTAAGGCATGACCTGCAGTCACAATTCACCCTATATAAACCCCCCAATTCCGAAACCACCTCGGATCACTTGCCCCATTTGGATCACTCCCGAGTTCCAGACCACCTTGCTGCCGTTTTGTCTGGCGAGCTCCCCTCAGCTAATCACACTGAGCTTTCTTCCCTACCATCTTCAAGCTTCTTCAGGACTACGAGAAAGGTGTCGTATCACCCATTTCCCCTGAAAATCCTTATTTCTAATTCTCCCACTAGCTGTGTGATTGTGGTGTTTTTACTGTTTGTTTGTCTTTCAATAAAACATAATTTTTGCTATTTTAAAACTGTCTGACTGCTTGACTGATCTGACCCCATAGACATTGGGTTGAAAGATCCCTGCTAAGTTACCCTGCCTCTCGCTAGCTTTAGTGAGTGCTCCAGCTAATTCCCCCCAACTTTGTGTTTTGGTTATTTGGGTGCCCCTCCCGGGACCCCCAGAGAACAGAGTAACATATCTACTTCTGCCTCCATTAGTTTCATTTTTTCATCATACTGATGTTGTAATCTGACCTCCTTGATTGCAGTATTCAGGTCCTCAGTGTGGTCCTTGATGTTGCATAAAAGAGCCAATGTGGAGTAGTGGCCTGAGCATTGGACTATGGCCAGTTCTGTACTACGCGCTTAACATCCTGTGGAATTCTGGCATTTGGATGTTGAGGGTGGAATAAGAGCACTATAACAGTGTAGTGAAGAAATGGTCTTTCACCTTGGATACTGGAGTTTAATTCCCCACTTGGCCATGGAAACCCACAGGGTAACCTCGGGTACATCACACACCCTCAGCCCCAGAAAATCCCATAACAGGTTTGCCATAGGGTCGCCATAAGCTGGAAATGACTTGAATCACACAACAACAATGTTGTCAGTCTCTCATATTTTAATTCTTTTTGCTCAGCACCTTTTAAATGTTGCACTACATGTGTAGTGTCTCTTGGTTTCAATCTTGCAATGACCTGTTCCAGAAATTCCTAGAGTATGAAATATCCCTCAATTGTCCTCCTGATACAAAAGGCCTTCTACTTCTATAAGCAAGCTCACGAATCTACTACCACATTTTAGGCCCTTTTTGCATGGCATTTCTGATGCGAAAGGGTCCCTTGAGCATTGCGCACATGTGAGGAGCGGTCCACATGATGCACTCACATTTGCGCGACACTCAAGGGCCTGATGCAAATTGTGCGCATATTTTTTCATTTTCAGCTTGATGCTGAAAATGCTGTGCTGTTGCGCATCGCTCTAGGGCTCCACACGCACTTACCTGGTGTGCGGCGCCTCGGGAGCCGGGCTGGTCGTGCTTCCTGTCCAGTGCACGGTGGGAAAGGTCCCAGGCCACACTGCGAAAGGAAGAGGCAGGGCTCTCACGTGAGCAGGAAGCTTGTGCAGAGCTGAACAGGCAGGGAAGCAAGAGCCTTCCTCCAGAGGCTGCTTACACGAGCCCCGCACCCCAGCACTGTGAAAGGGGAAGATGTGAAAAGGGTCTTAGTCCCTGGCAAAGCTACTTTGGGTGCTATTACCTTCAATGAGTCCTTTTGGTAGAAAGCTGCTTTCTCCAGTGTTTAGTGGGTGTGGTTCTCAGAGAGTAAGGCACTTTCAGTTAGGCCCTTTCTGTGTGATGCACCCAACCTGCCATGGGGATAAGAGAAGGCTGGGACTGGGATGATACTTATGCATGACATTGTCCCAGAACCATCCTTCTCTTGTCAGCCAATACCCTTAACAATATATTCTGAGATGTCACAAAATGGTGAGCAGATCTTGGCTGTTTGTAATGGATAACGTTTTGCTGTTTGCAGAGTTTGCAGAAGTCTAGAATATTCTAAGTAAGTAGGTTAACAGTTAATTTAAAACAAAAAACAGCACAGGAGGAGGGTAGAAAACCTTGTATTCCAGATGGTTTTTGGACTACAATTCCTATGAACACTGGTGATTGGCCATATTGACTGGTGCTGATAGGGTTTGTAGTCCCAGCTGCCTACAATCCTTTGGGGTAGGAGGCGAGATTATAGCAAGGGAGCAAGCAAGCAAATAAACAAACATCTGGAGGGCCCAGGTTGCTTATACTTGGTTTATGATGTATCCATACTTGAGAGCAACTTATCCTATGATGTATAGTCATACACATGGAAAATCCCACAATTACCTCTGAGAATACAATAATAATATGTCTAATAACCTGAAGTTTACTACTCTTTCATTACATATTAAACAGGCCCAGAGCTTGGAAAAGTGCATTTTTTGAGATCAAACCGTTCAGCATACCTAGAATGAAATGTTGGGGCTAAAGTACACAATCCAGGATTTAGGAGTTTTTGTTTTTGTTTTGCTTGTGTCCAAGTGATGGGTAATTACTTAATCAAAGAGACTAAAATCCAATTAAACTGAATCAAATACCCCTTATTATAATGCTGAAGCAGCGGCAATGTAGCAATACTTCCTATCCATAGGCCTTTCCGCACTAGACTGTTACAGTGGTATGATTCCACTTTCAACATCCTATGGAATCCTGGGGTTTGCAATTTCGGGAGGGGCCTCTGGCCCCTCCCATAACTGCAAACCCCAGGATTCCATAGGATGTTGAAAGTGGAATCATACCACTATAACAGTCTAGTGCAGAAATGGCCCAAGTCTTCTAGGGCCTGGCTGAAAGAGGTAACCCATGGTTTGAGAAAATGAGGATGAATGAAAAAGGTGTGTGTAAGTCTGGGATGGATGAGGTAAAAGTGAAAGACTGGGGAGGAATGCAGGTCATCTTTGAAACAACAGTAGGATAGAAGAAAAAAATGGCTCAAGCCATTTCTGCACTACACTGTTATAGTGCTATTATTCCACTTTCAACATCCTATGGAATTCTGGGATTTGCAGTTTAGAGAGGGGCATTTAGAATTCTCAGCCAGAGACTTCTTTGGCCTTAGTAAACTATAAACCCCAGAATTCCACAGGACGTTGAAAGTGGAATGATAGCACTATAACAGTGTAGTGTAGAAATGGTCTTAGTAAAGAGCTTGAGCCTGAGGTGGGAAGGAAATTGTAGAAAGTGAAACTTCAACAGAGCCATAGAGAAAAGGAAGAAAGAGAGAGAGAGAGAGAGAGGCAAAGATCTTTGTAACAAAGGCCATTTCTGCACTACATTCTTATAGTGCGATTATTCCACTTTCAACATCCTATGGAATCCTGAGGTTTGCCGGCCCCTCCCTAAACTGCAAACCCGAGGATTCCGTAGGATGTTGAAAGTGGAATAATCATACAAATCAATGTATCGTTGGTATATGACTCCCCAGAAATTAATGAAAATAACAAGAAAAGGCAATGGGCAATGCTGGAAATGTGGAAAAACACTAGGAACATATTTTCACACATGGTGGCTATGCCCTACAGCTAAAAAATATTGGAAAAAGATCCATGACAGCATAACCAAGCTGCTAAAGGTGAAATTTGAAATGACCCTGGAGACATACTTATTAAATATGATTGAAGAGAATAGCCAAATGAAGAGTAAAAGGAAGCTATTGTTAAATCTAATTACAGTGGCAAGGTTGAATTACGAAAATATTGGAAAGAAGAAAAAGAACCCCCTCAAGAAGAATGGAAAATAAAAGTGATGGATATTATGGAAATGGAAAAATTATCCAACAACTTGAAAGGTAACTCAATTCAACAATTCGAAAAGCAGTGGGAAGAAATAATTAGATGGGTGAAGAAGAGATGAAGGGGCAAAGAACAGAAGAAAGATATGTCAAGGGTAACATCTACAGTAAGGAGGGAATATAGTGGGAAGAAGAAGTAACAACAATAACTGTTAAGTATAGCAGACTACAACAATAAAAAGAGATTTCACATGAAGGAGGTTTACTAAAAGAAAGGAAATAAAGGCCCTTTTCGCACGGGCTTTCTGTCGCACGAGAGCCCCCTGAGCCTCGCGGGAGTGGGAGCGTTGCTCTGCATGACGCACTCCCACTTCCGCCGCGCTCACAGGGCTGCAGTGGCGCGATCGCGGGTTTTTGATTTTCGCCTCAAAGCGAAAATCACCCGCGCTCGCGCAATGCTCCCGGCGCCCACGCGCACTTACCTCCTGTGCGGAGTGTCGGGGAGGCAGCTGGGTCGTGCTTCCTTCCCTCCGCCCCTGCGGAAGGAAGGGGCGGGGCGGGGCGCTAGCACGACGGACGCGACAGCCTCCAGCTTCGCGCGGGGGGCGGATGCGCGAGCCTCCTGATTCGCATGGGGGAGGGCGGCTCACGCGAGAAGCCTTCTCCGGGAGGCTGCCGCTTCCCCCTCCTTCCTTCGCCTGCGGAAGGAAGGAGGGGGGAAGTGGCAGCCTCCCGGAGAAGGCTTCTCGCGTGAGCCGCCCTCCCCCGCTCATGCGAGAAGTCTCAATGCGAAAAGGGCCAAAGAGTTTGGAGTGGAGAAAGTGCGGAATAAGGATAGGAAAAAGGGGGAGGGAGGGAAGGGGAAAGACTGGGAGGGAGGGGAATAGATTTATAAAGAGAAGGGGAGGGGGTGGGAAGGGGAGGGGAGGGAAGGCGAGAGAAGGGAACGGGAGTCAGGGAGGGAGAGAAAAAGAGGGATGGAAAATATGAAATAACAAGAAATGTTAGATAACAACGTATGGAAAGAACAAATAGAGGATTTTATATATAACTGATGTACAACATGTAACAAGTTAAATTATAGGATTGTGTATAACTCCCTTGTTTTGAATATATATATATATATAAAGTGGAATAATCATGCTATAAGAGTGTAGTGTGGAAATGGCCAAAGTAAATCCATCCATGAACACAGAGTGTGCTTGCCTTGCTCCAGCCTTGGAGGCCAAGGCCAAGAGACAGCAGGAAGAGAAGACTAGAGTGCACTATCTCACATACTTGGTTCTGATGGAGTGGTCTTCTCACTCCAATGCTACCCATTTGAGGTGTTTCTGTCATCCTCCACAATTCCCTTGATATCATCGTTATCATCATCAGTTTTGGCCAGTATTTTCTAATTCCGTTGATAATAGGCTACAACATCATTAGTATTAGGATTTCTATGTGACTCACAAGTTGCTGTTCATCTCGGTTAATTTCCATCCTCTATAGAGACCAAATTACTCTCATTGGACTGCACACTTGCTGATGGGAAGGGGCAAGAAGCATCTTCCTTCAGTGGCCTGCTTGGGCAAACCAATCCCCCAAGGCCCTCCCCCAAACTCACAGAACAGCTGCTTAGATTTTAAGGTTGGTTTGGCGGACATATGCAGTCGTGGCAATGGTAACATGATTGTAAATGTGAATATTGGACAGTTAACAGACTAATTTAAACATTGTAACTGCCCAACAGGATGCCAACCTCTGAATATAGGTTTTAATTGGCACCCTTTCTCTTCTTCCCATCTCTAGGGCTGTGAACAGGATTAGTATCTGTGCTGGAAACTTGGACAGAAGAGGAAATGGGAGATGGTTCTGTAGAAAATAGGCTGTAACTCCTTGTAGTAAGCAAGGCTGTTATGCTGTAGTAGATGAAGAACTAGTAATGAGAGATGGGGGAGCTCACTGCATTCAGTCCTGTGCCAGCCCTAACTGCGTTCATGGGGAATAAGTCATACTATTCAATATTTTAACATTAAAAAAAAAACTTGAAAAAAATTAAGATTAAGATTATGCATTTTAAGCCATCTGCCTTTTGTTTTTTTTAAAAGAAAAAAAGTGATCAGAGGCTTCTTTCTTTATGGGGAAAAAAACTGCCCTGCTTCATTGGAGCTATAATTTACAAAGCGGGGAACAGAAAATCCTGTTAGTCGAGTGGCCTCTTGTTGTCATCTAGCTTTCCACAAGTCCTATCCCATGTTGTTTCCACTATATATCTTAGGACAAAACATACTGTTCAAAGCAAAGCACTGTTGAAATCGATTGCTAATTAAATTTATGTCTAAATTAATAAATCACAACTATTCAGACTATGGTGCTATGAATAATTTCAATTATGGTGAACATAATTATTAGATTTTGCATTTAATGAACCATATTGTTCAATGGTAGTCTTCTGACAATTGGGACTAATAGAATACGTTAACCTTTATTCTCCTCAGCTTGACACTGCATTAGATCATGAATTAATATCTAAGCACTTTGGAGAGTTTCATAATTGAGTAGCCATTGTGACTCCTTCGGCCTATGGGATGAGTTATGTTCTTCATTTGGTAGGAACATTTGAAGTAAGCCAACAGTGGCCCATACATTCAGAATACAATTTCAACACTGAGTATATTCTCTTCCTCCACCTGCCTAACCAGTTGATTTCTGTGTATTATGGTGAGGCTCAGCTATACGAATTTGGTTACATCAAGACATGTAAACAAAATAAATTCCTTGGGAGAAGGAATTATCTTTCCCCTTTGGGCCTCCCCAGATTGTAACATTAGCAATGCGGTCCACATTTGGCTGTTGTTGGTAATTTGGAATATGAATTTGCCCAAATTGTAATTCTGAGTCCATTTTGGAACCTGCTTTAGATTAGAGGAAGCTTTGCTTCAGACTGCACTAGGCAAAGCCCGTAATGCATTTGAACTGAAATGGAGTCTCACTTCTGATTTCTGAAATCCAGATCTCTTCCCATCAACAATGGTGAGATGGCTCACTTCCTGGTATACAAAAGCCTCTCCTGATTCTAAAATGGCCTAGTATGAGGGGGTCTTGGGAAAAATTCTTCCCCACATTCTCTGAGGGCAATTTTTACATTTTTTTGGGGGGGCGGACAGGGTGGATCCTGCAGTGAGTGTGGTCCTTGAACCCCAGAGAGTTGCCCACACCTGCTCTAAGTTACAGTATAAGTTATCTAACTTATTGATGGAGGGTGGCATGTGGTGCTTAGAGAGAGGCATTCCCAGAGAGCCAGCATGGCTTAGTGGTTCAGACCACAGTTCTGGACTACCTGGTGGCAATTCCTGACACCAGCAGCAACATTTTATTATCACTCAAAGTTGTTTTTTTTAAAAAAAATAATCTGGGATATATTGGAACAAAAAAAAAAATCACAGTAGGTTCTTAGTCACTCATACTATCATACAGCTGGAAGAAGCCTCAAGGGCCAGTCTAACCTCCTGCTCTATGCAGGATCTCCAGTTAAAGCATCCCCATCAAATAGCTAGCTGTATGGTCTGTTTTTGAAGACATCCATAGAAAGTGATCCCCTGTTAGGCAATTGATTCCATTGCCAAGCTGTTCTTACTGTTAATATTCAATCAAAATCGACTCTCTTGTAACTTCAAGCCATTAGACCTGGTCCTACCCTTTGGGGCAGCAGAGAACAGGCCTGCCCCTCCTCTCTGTTTCAGCTCTTGGGACATTTAAAGACTGTAGTCATGTCACCCCTCAGTTTTCTCTTCAACAAGATGAACAAGCCCAGCTCCTTCAACCTTTCCTCACACGTCTTCCTCTACACACCGTACTTCTTAGAAACCTTGCTGCCTTTCTCTGAACCTGCTCCAACATGTCTATATCTTTTGTCAAATGAGGCGACCAGAACTGATCGCAGTAGTCTAGATAAGGCATCCTCCCCCATGCTGCTCTGGTGGTGGGGATGGGGAGAAGTAGGCTGATTGACAGTGGGGATATTCCCTTGCAGTTTACATTAATGGTTTTTAGGTCATTGTTCCTTTAAAAGGAAGACATGCCCATACTGGGTCTCACAATGTTTAGAGCCAATAGGTATGGAGGTGAGCAAGGGTACCTAAGAGACCTGAATAATGATTGAGCAAGTTGTCCCATGAGGTCATGCAGCTTCTTTCATCCTCCCCATCTGCCCCATCACCACCTTTTGCAGCTGAGTGAGAGGATGGAAGCAGATACAACCTCTCAGTGGGCACCAATTGCAGTTCCCTGCACCAGGTAAGAGGTTCTCTTGTGAGAGGTCTCACTTCTTTCCATCAGTCTGGAAGAGCCCAGCTGTCCAGAGATGTATCTTAACAATTGTTTCAATAAAGCTGCTTAAAAAACAACCAAACAAGGAAGAACATTCACAAACGGAATAAATTGCAACCTGATTTTTAATAATATAAGCCAAAGACTATAAGTACAGAGTAACTGCAGAAAGTCCTGGCATATTAATATCCAACAGTATACATTGAAATATTTAAAATCTTTTAATATTTGCTTTGTGACTGATGTTGTCAAGGCCGTTTCTGTACTACATTGTTATAGTGCTATTATTCCACTTTCAACATCCTGTGGAATCCTGGGGTTTGCAGTTTAGGGAAGGACATTTAGAATTCTCAGCCAGAGAGCTCTTTGACCTCAGCAAACTACAAATCCCAGAATTCCACAGAATATTGAAAGTGGAATAATAACACTATAACAGTGTAGTGTGGAAAGCATCACTGCAACAAATTACACATAAGAAAAACATCCAAGGATTTAAAAATACACTAAGAGGAATGTCTGAGTAATATTGCAAATAAGAAATCAGGCACTCCTTTAGTTAATCACTTCATAGAGAATAATCACTCCTTTAAGGATCTATGACCATTTTCACAATACACTGTTATGGTGCTATTATTCCATTTTCAACATCTTGTGGAATTTTAGGGTTTGTAGTTTACTGAAAATTCTAAATGCCCCTCCCTAAACTAAAAACCCTAGCATTCCATAGGATGTTGAAAGTGGAATAATAGCACTATAATAGTGTACTGTAGAAATGTTCTATATTTCTGGTGCTGAACAAACTTTTCCCCCAGGATAACATCCCATTGAGAACCGAAGCTTGTTGGATATTGATAGTTGAAACTTTCCCCCTCCCCTAGGCTTGAGGAAGATATGGTGCTTTTTCTTCTCCTTGAGTGCTACAATTTTCACGTGCTCTCCAAGTTCTCCCTCTGCTACCAAGTTGTTATGATTAATATAATCCTCAGACTTCTACTCAGCAAATCACTAGTTGTCATTTGCAAGTTTGGACACTGCCTTTTTTGAAACTCTGAAGACATTTCTGGTAACCTTGCAAGCATATAAAATGTCTTCTTTTATAATCGAGTAACTCCATTTGGTTTACTGTAATAATCTTGATAAATTCCATTTCATGTGTATGGCCCTTTTCACATCTTACCTTCTTCCGCAGTCATTGCATGGAGATCCAGGGAAAGCCTCTCCCGGGAGGGAATCGCTTCTGTTATGCTCCCTTCTGCACTGAGTGCCTACTGGATGGGAGGAAGCACGATGGCTCTACCCCTCCCTTCTGCAGCCCAGCCCAGCCCAGCCCAGCCCAGCCCAGCCCAGCCCAGCAGTTTCCCAGGCTGTGCTGGGGGAAGAAGCGCATCCATTGTGCTTCCTGATGTTCCACATGATATGTAAGTGTGAGAGGGAGATGGGAGGACTGCACAATTGCATGTCATTGCCAGGAGAAACCCTATAATGATTTAATCCGTGATTGCAATGGGTTACCATGGGATTGTCACGGGATTGCGACCATGTCATGCAGAACTGTCATTGTGATCCTGTGGCAATCCCATGGCCATTGCGGGTTGAGGGAAGTGTGCAAAAAGTGCCTATGTTAATATTAGGCATAGGACTGTATGGACATTTTCTTCATGTTTTGTATTCATGTTTACATATTGTCCCCCTTCTTTACAAGTTGCCAAAGAAGACCATGCAGATACTGTATTAATGCATTGCACTTTTTTGGACAGTGGGATAAAAGCTTCTCCATACATTCTAAGACCCTGGGCCTTTCTGCACTATACTGTTGTAATGCTATTATTCCACTTTCAACATGCTGTGGAATTCTCAAGTTTGTAGTTTACTGAGCTCTCTGGCTGAGAATTCTAAATGCCCATCCCTAAACTGCAAACCCCAGGATATTGAAAGTGGAATAACAACACTATAACAGTGTAGTGGGGAAAGGCTCTCAGTCTCTGCTTTACATCTTACTCCAGCCTGAACCACTGGGGCTGTTAGAATGGAGGCAGTTTTGCTTCTTGTGAATGCTGTATTGCAGGGGAGGGGTGCTGGAGTCATGTCCCTTTTGACCCTGGGCCATTTCCTATGATCCCAGTTTAACTGCCAAGACAGCACCTATGGAATCCTGAGGTTTGTTGTTTGAGGAGGTACTAGAGCTCTTTGGTTGAGAATTCTAAATACCACATCTGTAACCTGTAAACCCCAGGATTTTGTAGGATATTGCCATGGCAGTTGAGGTGGAATCATAGTGCTATAACTGCAGAGTAATGAAGGGCACTCCTTATTCATGTGTTGCCTCAAAGTATGAGGGGCATGGGGTCAGTTGTGGCTGATGGGTTCCATGTCATTAACACAGTGCCTAACTGATGCACTTTGATGATATTTCTATAAATGGTTTGTGTGAGGATATATGTAATTTTTGAATTTCCCTTGCTGTTTATTTCCCCCATCTTGAGAAGTAAATGCATAGGATACAATGGCCTTCTCACTAGCATAAAGGAGCGTGTTTCCTGCACAGTATAATGGAGTAATTGAATACTCTGCCTCATGTCACATTTTTTTCCAAAAACTGCCCAAATTCTAAAGTTAACCCTAGAAAATACAAGTGTGTGTGCATATGTGATTTACAGGCATATGTGCATCTATATGTTAAGATGGTGAGAAAGGTAGGTAGGTAGATAATATCACACACACACAATTATATGTATGTATGTATGAGTATATGTATTCGTGTTTGTTGCAGGTTGTTTTCTTGCAAGGCTGACAGATCGTCCTTGTCATGTGACTGACTGTCTGATTTCCGACTCAAGCTTTTCATTTCCTAAATGATAATGGATAAAAGATAAAATCTGGCACACACAGGTAATCTTTGCCATCTTAATATTTGTTAAGCTTTGTGATTTACTGAGACGTTAAAGTCATTGCAGGTCACACAAAACCTGCACATTGGATCTGCTTCATAAAACACTCTGAGTGAATACTTCAGTCATTTATGTCACCGTCCTTAAACCAATGTAGCTAAATAACTCTGTCTTCAATAATTTAGAAGTCTTTCAATTTATTTTTGATCCCACTTATATAGGATGGGACCGTGACCAGCTGGTCCTGGTGATTTGTGTTCAGCTGGAGAAGGAAACTAACATATTTCTTGCATAATATAGTCTTGATCCAGATTATGTTTGAACTGAAACATTTGTTCTGGGAATCCTTTAAACATAGTTCACATATATCCAAGGTGACCCATGTTTAATAGCATCCATCTTTGGTGCACAGGATTTTTCTGTGCCCCAATCTCTTCCTGAAGGAGGTGCTTTTGAAATCATGTGTCCCTTTCCTGATGGAATATTTTCATCCCTCCCTCTCTCGCTCACACTCATTGTTTCAGTCCCCCTCTCTTGCATGCATACACAGAGATGGACACTTACTTCTGAAGGAGTCATACAATCTGCAGTCTGACAAAGAGGAAATCTGAGCCAGGCAAGCACCTCCAGATATCATATGTTTAGAAGTATCCGTTGTGGAGTGTTGGAGGGTTCTTGTTCAGCTCAGATTTCACCTTTGCCAGCTTTTCTATACTCTGAAGGGCAGAAAGAAAGAAATGATGACAGAAACAATACTTCCACTGAAACTGGACAGAAGGTAAGAAGAGACTTCCAAAGAGATGTAGAGATATCACCATGTCTACAAATGCTTAGCTTAAGCTAGGATCAGTGGAGAATTGTTGGCAAGATGTTCTTGAAATAAATGGGATATAAAAGGAAATTGTTCTACTAAGTGCACAAGGGAAAGAATGAAGTGTGCAGAGGGCTTTTGATTGTGATTGGTAGGAACAACCCTTTTCAAACCTTTTTCTATTGCAAATAATCACAGCTTGGGAAAGATATACAACTTGTCAAAACCTAGCCAACATGGCCAAAGTACATGCTGTTGCTTGTGGATTCTGGAAGTTGTAGTCCAATAAGGTATCCTTTGCAAGCTGAATTTTTGCTGAATGCTTCTGATCAGCAAATTCTTTTGCCAAATGACAACTCCTCACACCCCCCATAAATCAGAACCCAGTGTATTTCTCACTCTATTTTCTGGTGCTCCTGCTTGGGAGATGGTGACCAAAGAGTGATGCATGAGGCTATTGTTTGCTCTACTAGATCTCTTCTCAGGCTCTTTAAGATGCATGGAAAACTGAGCTTCCATGCAGCCCAGAAATTGATGCCTCCTGATGAACAGTTCTTTCAGCCCCTTGGCAAGGAGGAACTCCTCCATGTCTTCCAGAATGCTTGGGAAAACTGAATTCATTAGAAGGGAGCTTGCCATCACCAATATCGAAAGGTGACTATCTACCCACCTATTCATCAATCAATCAATCAATCAATCAACCAACCAACCGAAAGTACTACATTACAATGCACATAATTGTGTATGTCACACAGACTCCATGCAGTCAATTAGCTACAGGTAAATTTTGACTTAATAAAGCCCCATACAACTCAAGTCCAAGTTATCTGGAGCATTATATCTCCCCATATGCAAGAGAGACCCTTTTCTCAGCTCTACCACTTTCAGATGTATATTTGGTGGAGAAGAGCCTTTTTGTTGGCCACTCCTATAATGGAATTCCTTTCCCAGGGATATTAGGATAGCATTCTCCTTGTTGTCCTTCCGCTGGAAGGAATGGCCTTTTTATTCATATAGGCCTTTAACATGTTATAATGACTGTTTAAAATTGTATATGTATAATTTATTGTATTTTACTATTTTATTTTAATATGCTTAAACTAGCTAGTATTCAACCTTACGGAAAAGATGGAATAAAAATAAATTAATTTTTTTCATAAAATAATCCTTACTAAGATAATATAACATATAATAAACCCATATTACATATATATTCTATATTACAGCCAATATTTATAATACAGACAATAATACAAACATTAGAGATAATAAGAAAGAAAAAGAAAGAAAGAAAGAAAAAAACCCACCCAAGATTCAGAGTCAACATAAAAATAAGACAAAGATAAGAAAAAAAAGCAGCAAACAACAATAATAACAATAAAAGGTTTCTTTCAAATTTTCTAAAGCTAAATTCCTGTATTTAAATCTGTGGTCTTTTCACAAACACCTAACCCCAGGTAAACATGGGTTAGAATCATAGAAATGTAGAGTTGAAAGAGACCACAGGGGCCATCCAGTCCAACCCCCTGCCATGCAGGAACAACCTCAAAGCACTCCCGACAGATGGCCATCCAGCCTCTGATTAAAACCCTCCAAGGAAGGAGACTCCACTACACTCCGAGGCAGCAGATTCCACTGCCGGACAGCCCTGACTGTCAGGAAGTTCTTCCTGAGGTTCAGGTGGAATCTCCTTTCTTGCAGCTTGAATCCATTGCTCCTTGTCCTGGTCTCTGGAGCAGCAGAAAACAAGCCCTCTCCCTCCTCTACGTGGCATCCCTTCAAATATTTAAACATGGCTATCATGTCCCCAGTTAACCTTCTCTTCTGTAGACTAAACATACCCAGCTCTCTAAGTCTATCCTCATAGGGCATGGCTTCCAGGCCTCTCACCATTTTGGTCGCCCTCCTCTGGACTTGCTCCAGCTTGTCAATATCCTTCTTGAATTGGGGTGCCCAGAACTGGACACAGTATTCAAGATGAGGTCTAACCAAAGCAGAGTAGAGTGGTACCAGTACCTCCCTCGATCTAGACACCATACTCCTATTGATGCAGCCAAGAATTGCATTGGCTTTCTTGGCTGCCGCATCACACTGCTGACTCATGTTCAGCTTGTGATCTATGAAGACTCCTAGATCCCTTTCACATGTACTGCTATCCAGCCATGTGTCCCCCATCCTATATTTCTTTATTCCATTTTTTCTACCAAAGTGTAGGACCTTACACTTCTCTCTGTTGAATTTCATTTTGTTCGCCTTGGCCCAGCTCTCCAATCTATCCAGGTCATTTTGAATTTTGATCCTGTCCTCCGGTGTATTAGCAACCGCTCCCAATTTGGTATCATCTGCAAATTTGATGAGCATGCCATCTATTCCTTCATCCAAGTCATTGATAAAAATATTGAACAGCACTGGGCCCAGGACAGAACCCTGTGGCACCCCGCTAGTCACTTCTCTCCAGGATGAAAAGCAGCCATTCGTGATCACCCTTTGGGTTCGGTCGGTCAACCAATTACAAATCCAAGTAACAGTAGCCCTGTCCAGCCCACATTTTACTAGCTTCATTGCAAGAATGTCATGGGGAACTTTGTCGAAGGCCTTACTGAAATCGAGATATGCTACATCCACAGCATTCCCTTCATCTATCAAGCTAGTAACTCTATCATAAAAAGAGATAAGATTAGTCTGGCATGACTTATTTTTGAGAAATCCATGTTGACTTCTCGTGATTACCGCGTTCCTTTCTAAGTGATTAGAAACTGACTGCTTAATGATCTGCTCCAGGATCTTTCCGGGTACTGATGTCAGGCTGACTGGGCGATAATTATTTGGGTCCTCTTTTTTTTCCCTTCTTGAAGATGGGGATAACATTTGCTCTCTTCCAGTCTGCTGGAACTTCTCCTGTCCTCCAAGATTTCTCAAAAATTATAGCAAGCGGTTCCGAAATGACCTCTGCCAGCTCTTTTAATATCCTAGGTTGCAATTCATCTGGCCCTGGAGACTTGAATTCATCCAGCATGGCCAGGTATTCCTGTACCACCTCTCTACCTATTATGTGCCTCATTTCCTCTGCATCCTCCCCTGCTCCCCAACCACCAGGTTGAGTGCTTGTATCCTTCTGGGAAAAAACTGAGGCAAAGAAGGTGTTAAGTAGTTCTGCCTTTTCTCTTCCCCCTGTTAGTAATTCGCCATCTTCTCTGCACAGCGACCCTATCGTCTCCTTCTTTTTTCTTTTGCTGTGGACATATTTAAAAAAGCCCTTTTTATTGTTTTTAATGTCTCTGGCCAGCCTAAGTTCGTTCTGTGCTTTAGCCTTTCTGACTTCCTCCCTACATCTCCTAGCTACTTGCTTAAATTCTTCTTTGGTGGTTTCCCCCTTCTTCCATTTCCTATACATGTTTCTCTTAACACTTAGCTCAGGGTTGATTATTATCAGACAGCAGTGAAGATGGAAAGCCAATGCAGTAGACCAGTCTGAGTGTTGGACTAGGACTCTGGGAAACCAGATTCCCTACTCAGCCATGGAAACCCACTGGGTGACCTGGGGCAAATCTCACTGTCAGTATGAGAGAAAGGCAGTGACAAACTGCCACTGAATAAATCTTGGCACGAGAACCCTAGGTTAAGGTCACCATGAGTTGGAGTCAACTTGAAGGCAACCATGGCCCTTTTCGCATTAGTCTTCTCGCGCGAGCGGGGGAGGGCGGCTCGCACAACAAGCCTTCTCCGGGAGGCTGCCGCTTCCCCCTCCTTCCTTCCGCAGGCGAAGGAAGGAGCGGCGAAGCGGCAGCCTCCCGGAGGCGGCGGCGGCTCGCGCATCCGTCCATTCCCCCCCCTGCGCGCGCGAGAAAGGAGCCTGTCCCCTCCATCCCCCCCGCGCGTGTGAGAGAGAAAGGCGCTCCTCCCGTCTGACCCCCCGCGTGCGCGCGCAAGAGAAAGGCGCTCCTCCCGTCCACCCCCCCGCGCGCGTGAGAGAGAAAGGCACTCCTTCCGTCCGCCCCTGCCCGCGCGCCTGAGCGCAAAGCAGGACGTGTCACGCGAGCGCTCCACCCTGTCCCTTCCTTCCGCAGGGGCGGAGGGAAGGAAGCGCGACCCGGCCGGCTCCCGGACGCTCCGCACGAAAGGTAAGTGCGCGCGGGCGCCGGGAGCGTTGCGCGAGCGTGGGTGATTTTCGCTTGGAAGCGAAAATCAAAAAACCCGCGCTCGCGCCGCTTCAGCCCCGTGAGCCCGGCGGAAGTGGGAGTGCGTCGTGCGGAGCGACGCTCCCACTCCCGCGAGGCTCACGGGGCTGTCGCGTGAGAAAAGGCCCATGCGAAAAGGGCGCATAACAAAGTAAAGAAGAACACAATTTGCTATGCTGATGGACTCTTATTAGTTCACAAGTTGGGTTCAGATAGATATTCTGGGACTCTCTGAAGATAATTAACTAACATCTACGCATGCCAGATAAGGAACAAAGAGTGGACCATTTCAGTATCAGACAATTGACAATCTGGATGTTGTCCAACTAGCCTGTGTAAGATAGCTACAGGTATCTTCCTATTCTCTTTGAAGCAGTGTTGCTCAAAGACTTTTCCATTAAGCATTCAAGTTCTCTGTCCCTGGTATTTGGTAGTAGGTTGTCAACGTTACTATTCATTTATATTCCAGGTCTCTGAATAAGACATTGTCCTCAGGGTTTTGAATTGCTTGGATGGCAATCTGAATATACCCGAGCTTGTACCTTCATATTCTATTGTCTTTGATGAGAGATTCTTTGCAGGAAAATGTCTCTTCTTGTTTAGAAGATATCTCCTTTGCTGACAAACTTAGAGATGTGGTGATTAGGATATACAACCATGCATTAACTGTGTGACTGCCAGTGATGTGACTGCCAGTTCAGGTTGTAATTGACTGTCAAAATGTATCTGGAGACATTTTGGGGATAAGAAATTTTTTTTATTCCTGGCACTGTATTAGTTGCATAGGAAACACAGAGTTCAGAATTAAGTGTTTTACTTTTGGTCAGAAAATCACAGGGATATGTAAGTAGGGCTCCACGTGGCTGTGTGATTATTAGAATCAGAAGTGGACCATTGTCATCTTCCAGATGTTTTTGGCCTACAACTCATATTGGCCCAAGCCAACATAGCCAATGATGAGCTACAATCCAAACACATCTGGTGGGCCACTGTTGTCCACTCTTATTTTAAACATCTTTTTCTAAATAGGATTTGCCACTATTGGATATGTGGCAAGGACTGTTTTATGTGAAAAAGAAAAGGAGTCATTACAGGTTGGAAAACTACAGTTAGCTATATGCCTAAAAAGGGAAAAGCTGTGGATGAGAGAAAGTGAAGTCATCCTGAGAATATCAGTTTATAAACAAGGAAGGGAGAATTTAGGCAAAAGAGAGAAGGGAACATTTCAGCTGAGTCTAGCTATCTGTCGCTACCAATATTGCTCCCTGTAGACATACAGTTAAATGTGAACACATGGTAGCACTTTGCTTTCAACAGCCACATCTTGTGGGACGTAACTCTGCAAACACAATCGGGCTCTAAAGAGTTGTAATGAGGATGAGGGGAGTCTCGTATAATCTGGTGGAGGTTTTGTGATTCTGGACTGAACACCCCCCCCCAACTCTGTTTCAGCCATTCCCATTCAGTTTGACAGAAAAGGAACTACTTTGTGTATATGCTGGAGGTGGGGAGGAAGTGAAACAGAAATTTTTACATAGAATATGTAGAGTTCTTGTACTTTCCTTAGTTGCAGTGTGGTCAGGGGGTAGACCCAAGTATCCTGTCTTTCCCAGGCAATCATATTTCCAGATTCCCCAGTTTTCTGCACTTTGAATAAAACATAAGGGAAGATGTCCAAAACCTAAGGGAAGATGTCCAAAAAGACCAACAGGTCTTTTTTTTTCAGATCAGAAATGGAAGTAGTTAGGCTGCATGTCTGTTATTATGATTAGCTGGAATCCTGTTGGACTGTTACAAATGCATAACCCAGAGTTATGTACTTGTGACTTTTGAGTCCGTGATCCCTATAGAGACCATGAAACTTCCCCAGTCTCCATTTACTGGGCAGCAGCAGCTGCAATTGATAGGATCTTCTCTCCTCTTGATCGAGAAACAGGTGGTCTCTTCTCTTCTTGATCGAGAAGCAGCTGGATGATGATCCCATTCCCTCCTGCATGTGCAGTCTTCAGCATGAAAAGGAATAGTGACAGAGGTTTTCCTTCTGCCTGATCATGGAAGGAGGTGGAAATGTAAGTCGGTCACTTTGGGACAAAGGAATAGGCCTCCATCAATTGCAGTGGCTGCTGCCTAGTAAGTAGGGATGCTGGGGAGATCAGGAAAGGATTCACTGCATAGCACCATAAATATAGCACTTATGCATTTGTAACTCCACAACAGGGCTCTGGCCACCATTGTCATCCGCCTTTTTTCCAGTTGGGACTCAAAGCAGTTCACAAAAGCTTTTTAAAAAAGCTAAAAATTCACAAGTACAAAAGTTAAAAAGTGATTATGAAAAAATTAAAACCAGTTAAAATCATAAAAACAACAACAACACAACAACAACACAACAAAAATGACAAATAGAAAATCCAGCAGACTGTACAAGAGCCATTCCACCCAAATAACTAGTCACAGAATCATATAATCATAGATCTGGAAGAGACCACAAGGGCCATCGAGTCCAATTCCCTGCCATGCAGGAATACACCATCAAAGCATAGCTGACAGATAGCCATCCAGCCTCAGTTTAAAAATCTCCAAAGAAGGAGACTCCACAGCATTACCAAGTGGTACGTTCCTCTGTTGAACTGCTCTAACTGTTAGGAAGTTCTTCCTAATGTTTAGATGGAATCTCTTTTCCTGAAGTTTGAAGCCATTGCTCCATTTCTTAAGTCTCTGGACCAAAAGAAAATAAGCTTGCTCCATCTTCCATATGGCATCCCATTCAAATATTTAAACATGGCTATTGCATAATCTCTTAACCTTCTCTTCTCCAGGCTAAACATACTGGGCTCCATAAGGTGCTCCTCAAAGGTGCTCCCTTGTGGACATGTTCTAGTTTGTCAGTATCCTTCTTGAATTGTGGTGCCCAGAACTCGACACAGTACTCCAGGCAAGGTCTAACCAAAGCAGAATACAGTGGCACTATTATTTCTCTTGGCCTAGACACTATACTCCTATTGATGCAGCCTAGAATTGCATTGGCTTTTTTAGCTGCTGCATCACACTGCTACTCATGTTCATCTTCATGTTCATGTTCATACTAAGACTTCTACTTCCCTTTCTCAGGTACACTGGTCATGCCAGGTATCACCCATTCTAATCTGTGCAGTTCATTTCTTCTGCCCAAGGGTAGTATCTTAAATTTCTCCCTGTTGAGATTAATTTTGTTAGTTTTGGTCCTGCTTTCTAATCTGTTAAAGTCATTTTGCACTCTGATCCTATCCTCTGGGGTATTAGCTACCCCTCCTAATGTGATGTCACTGGCAAATTTGATAAGAATACCCTCTATCCCCTCATCCAAGTCATTGGTAAAGATGTTAAATAGCACTGGGCCCAGCATAGAAGCTTGTGGCACCCCACTAGTCACTTCTCTCCAGGATGAAGAGGAGCCATTGGTGAGAACCATTTGGGTTGGGTTGGTCAACCAGTTATAAATCCACCTAACAGTAGCACTGTCCTCAAAAGCCTGTCAAAACAGAAAAGTCTTCATCTCTTTACAGAAAGAGAATAGGGAGGGTTCCAATCTAACCTTTCTGGGATGAAATTTCAAGAGCAGCCATGGAGAAGGCTCTCTCTCATGTTCCCACCAGATGTATCTGTGAAGATGATGGTACAGAGACAAGGGCTTCCCCAGCAGATCTCAAAACACAGGCAGTTTGTAAGGGAGAATACAGTCCTTCAGATAACCAACACCTGAGCCATATAGGTCAAAACCAAACTTGAAATGGACCGGCAGCCAGTGGGCCTGTTGCAACAAGGGAGTTGTATGTTCCCTGTAGCAGCCCCAATTAGCAATCTGTTTGGAGGTCTTAAGCTACAGTCTATGAGAAAAGAGAGAAAGAGACAGAGGAAACAAGCATTCTTGACTGTTTCAAATAAACTAAAAAACAGCAGAAGTAATTCAAAAGAAATTTTAAAGTATATTGAGAACAGGGAAAGATTAATGTATCACTTTCTTTTTCTGTCACATTTGTATGCATATGTTTGAGTGTATTTTGAGAATCTGTTATTTCTTTCTCTGCGATTCATGATGACTTTCCAAGTTACAGGTTTGTTTGTTTTTTTATAAAAAATAACCAAATGAAATTCTCACTTGCCAAATTCAGCAGGTAGAGATATTCCCATCGCAAAGAAGACCATATTGTGCCAGCTTATCATGTAGCATTTAAGATGAGAAGCTTCTTTTAAAAAAAGAGATAGAAACCCCAGTTTCACACCTCCAAGGAGATTGAATCTTCAGGGAATCAAATCCAGACTTTGAAGAGTTACATGCTCTGACTGGCTTTTCTTTTCTTTTCTTTTCTTTTCTTTTCTTTTCTTTTCTTTTCTTCATCTCTAGTTCTTTTTGTCAAGTAAAACAACTCCTAAGGGTGTTTCTGTGGCCTGTGTTAGCCAGGGAGAATAAGGATTTCCTCTGGTTATGAGACCTGGCAATTCTTTCTGTTGATAACATTTGGGAACAAAATGTTCTAGAAAGAATGCCTCTTCTGCCCATTCTTCTGCAGCAGTAGTACTTATATTGTAATATTACCAATATTCTGAGCTGGTCAAGGCAATGAGCCGGTCACAGCCACTAATCAGAAGCCTGGATACCACAAGTCCAACAACCCTGCTGTTGGAGGAATTCCACTTTGGTATAGCTCTCTAGGATCCACCCCAAAGGTCAAAATGGAAAGAAGGTAGTTGTTGCTGTAGCATTGTCTAGAGTGCATACATTTTTCATTAACTGCCAGTGCTCAGATATGGCTGGAGATAGGTAAAAATCTTTGCTCAGAATGTTGAAAGTGGAATGAAGGAGGCCTCACTGAGGCATGCACATATACAGCTGTTGTCTCTGAGAAGCAGTTTTTTTTGTATTGCTGAAAATACCAGCTTCGTCAGAGATGATAGTAAGAGAAAAGAAATGTGATGTTCTTAAAATCAGTTTGCTGCAATATCTGGTGTAAAAATAAATCACTGACACCTATGCTTGAATTTCATTTGTGCTGATCTTGTTTATTATTTAGAAGAAGAAGAAAGTGGAAGACGATGGAGGGGAAGCAGCAGCAGCAGCAGCAACACCAAATTCTCTAGTTCCATAAAGTTAATGCAAATGTTTTTAATATAAAAACATAAAAAATATTTTAGTGTTAAAATGTCATGGAGGCATGGTATGCTAATCTGCAAACTTCACTGGAAGAAAACAAGGTGACATTGATGGAATGCAATGTTCTAGCATGCATCTGGAGATGTTTGGCATGGCCTGGTGCAAGAGATTGTTCAAAAGCTTACACAAACATGGAGCCCTGGTAGCGCAGTGGTTAAATGCCAGTACTGCAAGCCACAAGGTTGTAAGTTCGATCCTGCCTGGCTTCAAGGTTGACTCAGCCTTCCATCCTTTCGCAGGTCGGTAAAATGAGTACCCAGCTTGTTGGGAGCATGCATAGAAATGTTTTGAAATACATGCTATTTGTAAGTTGTTCGCTGCCTCGATCCATATGGAGAGGCGGGATACAAATAAATAATAATAATAATAAAAATAGAGGTGTATGCCTGGATTTCAGTTCCATTTCCCCCCCCCCACACAAGGATTCACACAAGACCTTTGCACCTGCAAGAGGCCTTCTGCTCATAGAAGGACACTAGCTAATTTCAATAAATACTGCTATTGAATTCAATAGATACAGCCACTGTACCGGTACCCCTGGACCTGATCTCATAATTTTAAGCTTTGGATCAAAATATTCCAGTAGATGGATGGACAGCTGGACAAAATCTAGACAGAAAAACAGAGACATCAATGTTGATATATAGGCAATCCATAAGAAAATGCAGCTCCTGAAGCAACAGTGCCCCAACAGCATTCCAGCCATAGATATTCCTGTTGCTGGAACATAAAAATGTTCCATTGATATATCTTCTCTTATCATCTTCCTATAGAGTTTTGTTACAGCTAGCCTAAGATACTATGCAATGCGGAGTACAGACATTGAATATGTTAAGTAATCAAGAACGTGAGAACTGATGTGGAACTAGATTCTTTGACAGGCTTCTAAAAGCCATCCTTCGCTGCCTGGTGTCTGTTAATCCAAGCCATTGGCTGGGGGATGGAAGGAAGAGATACTGGGTTTCGGATAAAGCTAACTGATGCACCTGCAGAGAAGCTGCTGTTGTAAATGGTTACTACTGCTACTTAGTCCAAGGGCCTTTTCACACTCAACAGTTATAGCACTATGATTCCATTTTAACTGCTATGATTTATCCTCTGGAATCCTGGGGTGGGGGAAGCTGTAGTTTGGAGAGGTGCCTAGAACTCTCTGGCAGAGAATTCTAAATACCCCTCCCTAAACTGCAAACTCCAGGATTCCATAGGATAGAGCCATGGCAATTTAAAGTGCAATCATAATGTTATAACTGTGGAGTGTGAAAGTGTCCCAAGTGTTGCACACCGTCAGTAGACCATTCTTGTTCCCAAAAGACAAAGAGCAAGCTAGGACATCAAATTCCTGCCCTAGCAAAAACTGTATAGACTCTCCGCTAGGGCCTTTTAACTTCCCAAGGAAAAGTCAAATAAATTTTATCATGTGTCCTGGCAAGCACTGGACTAACTACAGGTTGTGGTTTTTTTTTTTAATGTCAGAGTATATCCCAGGGCACCAGGCATCATTTTTAATACTGATGTTGTTGTTGTTGTTCTTTTTGCATGAATGAGCTAGATAACTACTTTTCCTTATATTCCCATAGCTATCCCAATAGGGCAGGCTATAACTCTCAATAAATAATTTGGCTGCATACCAGTTTAATCTTTAACAATGATCTAAGGATGTGCAAGGAACTGTACATTTAATGTAATGCTGTAACTCTGTTTTCCCTTAATGTGCCTTTGGGTCTCGCTCCCCTCCCTCCTTTTAAAATAGCAGGGCTGAGTATCTGCAACAACTTGGCAGTAACCTCAATTGACTGAGACTAAATAGAGTTCAGAGGAATGTTAAGTGGAATAACCAGAACGATCTCTTTAGGAGAATTGGAGAGGAAGATTGTCATAAATGTCTGGTCCAGTCTACACTGAACTTTAAGAGCTATCCAGCATACAGTGTCAATTCTCAGTAAAGAGAGGATTAAAAAAAAAAAAAAAGGTTTATGGAGATGTCTCCCAGCATTCCAGCTACCGAGATTTCCCTGGTTAAGTGGCTTTACTTTCCTCCAAACTCCACTTAGTCTCAGTAAATTGAGATCTGTGACAAGTTGTTTCAGATATTTAGGCCTGTCATAAACTGCTATTGCATCTCATAGTCCCTAAGTGGGGCCCCAGGCTTCAGCTTGGATTCTCCAAACTGTTTTATTGTGTAGTGAACTGCCACCTCCACTCATGCTGCTCTCATGTTTCCTAGCAAAAAAATGTATGCATGTGTTTAGTTATCTATTTATTATTTTTAAAGAGAACAGTTTTCCAGAAAGTGCCAGTGCCTGGTTTGTAATCAACACTGCAAAGCAGGATCTTTATATCATCTTATCCAAAGTGCACCAGAAGTTACTGATGAGAGGCAATATGGTAGAATATGGTGTAGTGGTTAGAGTAAGGGCTGGAGAGAGGTTCAAGCGGCTGCTTGGTCATGAAGCTCAGATGGTAATCTTAACCAACTCAGCCCAACTTGTCTCAGAAGGTAGGAGGATAAAATAATGATCATTGCGGGTGAGATAAAAATACATAAGCTTTTCAGAGGGAAATATTAAAGACAATATTCTTTAAATTTTCCATTTTAAAATAAGTTGGCAACTGGCACAAAAACGTGAGAAGAGAATTTTCTGTGACAACAGGTTAGGAGCCTAGAGAAATATGCATTGTCGTCATTGTTGCTGCTCATAATGCTGCTGTTACTTTGAGGAGGCATGGCTTACCAATCCATTCACAGAAATGAAGCAGAACTTGGAAAAGTTACTTTTCCAGACTCTGTCCAAGATCCTGTATAAAACACCAACAGAATGGCCGGTATGGCCAGCAACTCCCAGAATTTTTCAACCGATTCATCCACTGAGCAGAATGCCTGGTATATTCAGGGAGCAGCAGTTGTATATTAATCTTCATGACGGATGCAAATTTTCATTTATTTTATATTTCCTCTTTCTCTCTCTCATCCATGCTCTCTCTTTCTCTCTATTTTGCACACAAACATTTCCCTGTTGCACTAGTTTTGCACACAGTTTTGTTTTGTGTTTTTGGTTTTTGGGGATTTTTTTTTTTTTGAGGCGGCGACTGTGATAATTGTATGAAGGATTTTTGTACAAGATATATTTTTGTGCAAAATATTTTTTTTTGGGTATAAGAAGAGTTTGGTTTTGCTACTGCTGACCTCTGCACACAATTGTTGTTGTTGTTGTTGCTATTGCTATTATGTTTACATGCAAAAATATAAAAAAAATTCTTCTGATTGATATGTCAGTATTTGGAGACAAGCTTTCTTATTAAGGATAAGAAAATACGTGAATATTTTTTATATCTCAAGTCTTAATACTGCAGTGATTGGGTGGCATCCCCTTACGTACACTTACGTCTCTATTTGGATGCCATGATGACCCATCCAACTCACTCCCCACCAGCTATGCAGCCCTGAGAGGGATCACTCCTACTGCTTATTGGTGGAGAAGCAAGGGAATTGGGAGGCAATTGAGGTGATGTAGCTGCTCTAGGCTCTGAGGGGAAGGAAAAGGAGGGTGCATTCTATTTGTGAGTGCATCCTCATTTCTTCTCCTATCTGTTTCAGGCCATTTCTGCACTAGACCATTATAGTGCTATTATTTCACTTTCAACATCCTTTGAGGCCCCTCCTTAAACTGCAAACCCCAGGATTCCATAGGATATTGAAAGTGGAATAATAGCACTATAACGGTCTAGTGTACAAATGACTTCAGTGTTTGAATTGTCTCCTTCCACTCCCCATAGGTAAGCAGATAAGCAGCAGCAGAAGGGGCTTCTATCAGGGCTCAGAAGACATAGAACTGTGTCAGTAGAATGTTACACTCCACCTGTGTAGGATCTTGACCATTGTTGTCTTTATTTATTCAATACTGTCCTTCCCAGCACAACTAATATGCAGGAGGCAAAGACAAACACAGAGAGCAGTGCATCTGAATCAATGGGAACATTTGTTCAAGTCTTTCTTGCATCGTAGATGCCCTTATTTGCTGCTGGAAAAGATTATGTTAAAGAGATTACAAATTGTACATAAATTCTGGAAAAGGAATTCCAAAGAAGAGATTTTCTGATTAATCTGTCAAATCAAAACTGCTGGAAGACTTAGTAATATATGTTCAAGTGTTTTAAATCAGTAATCTCTAAAGAGACACAGGCTAAAATGTCTTTCAAATTATATGCAACTGTGGCAAATTTAATAAGATACATTATTTAATAAGATGCTAGATTCCAGATCCCTTGACAATTGGGAGGAGTATCTTGTGAGAGGACAAAATCTATATTGCAGCATCTGGGATGAAGTTGTTCCTTTATTCCTTTCTCTTTCCTTCTTTTTTCCTTTCTTTTCCTCATCAGCTCTAGCCAGCGTAGTCAATGCCACAGGGTGATGAGAGGTGCAGTACTCCAACAAGACCTCATATTGCCTATCCTTGTGCTATGTATTTATTTATTTATATTTCCCCTTGATATGACAAAGAGCATTGGAAGCTGTATACAGAATGTTTAGAAGAAATATAAATCAAGAATCAAGAAGTCACCACATATGTAGCAACTGGGTTGGAGAAAAATCAGGGATGTATGTGCAGAAGTGTTCCTGTGTGCTCATGTATAATTCCTACTAAGATCTTATAGTTATAAGAGCAGATCAGAAAGTGACTGCCTAGGTTTATACTGCAATTATTATTATTATTATTATTATTATTATTAGGCTGTGAAGTTAAGGAAGAAATATTTGCTATGGATGGGAAATAAATGTGTTATTCCCATTTCCCTGAAAAAGATATCTACTACACACTATCTGAGGCCAGCAACAAGACAAAGGGGATCTTATGTTGGAAATCCATGCACTTTCAAGCAGTGGTGGGTAGTGGCTTCCAAGTCAGCAAGCCCGTGAATCTCATCTGGGTTTAGTCTGAATTTTAAAGGAGTTATCCAAAGTGCTAACTCCTACCACCCAAATAGGTTCAGCATCCTGGGTAAAACCAACAGTGGACACATCACCTTGCAGAAACGAGAGTGCCTAGCTACCACTAGCTCTGGACTCATGAGGCATTTTGGCAAAGAAAAAATGTGCAGAAAATCATACATACTTTTTTTAAAAAAAATCATGTACAGCTACAGTGTTCTTATTTAGCGGATGATATAGTAAATGGGGAAAAGTTAATGGAGGAAAAGGCATACAACAGGGTGCAAAGACCCAACCATTTGATGCATTTTTTAAGGAAAAGACACAACTCCCACAATTTCCATGCTGGACGCAAACAGGGGTGGAGGGCTTGCAATCAATAAACAACTAGAATGGTACAAGATTGTTGGTGGTATCATAAGAAAAGCAAGGAAAGCAGAAAAGATTTCTGCCTCTGTTCTTTTTACACACTCAGTGGGGAAATTCTGAACATTTTTTGAGTGAAGGGTTTATGCTTTAGGAAACAGTTGCTGAGATCTTATATTGAACTGCTTATCCTGTGCAGTTCAGTTCCCTCCCTCCAATCCAGTCTTCCAGGAGGGACTGCTGCTCCTACTGTTTTCTGATGGGGAGGAGAGGGAAGGAAGAGGAATTAGGCCCTTGTCATCATGAACTGAGTAAAATTCTTTGTAATGGACTCAATTACTTGTATTTACTTAGAGCTTTCAGGTTTTTGTCTTCAAGAATTATTGATGTGCATATTTTGCCATTTTCTGCAAGTGCTGGTACTTTATTAGGTATATGGAACTTTGAGAAATATATACATGTGCTATATTCATTTATGGATATTTCTGTATTGCTGTTGCTTTTGTACCTGTTTTAAATGCACAAAGCAAAAAATATAATTGTGCTTGCTATTTTCATTTATACAGCAGCTCCAAGAACTCAAAAGACCCACGCCAGAACTGGAACCAGGTGATATTCCTTCTCAGTCATTTTGTAAGTCCTGATGCCTATAAATATAGAAGTAACTACACTTCTATATTTGCACTGGAAAAAAAATGCAAAGTGGGTAAAGTTAGACCTTAAATTACATTCTATATAATGTTATAACTTTGTTATGGGGAGAGGAATCAATTAAAAATAACTTATCACCTATAGAATAATAGAATCATGGAGTTGGAAGAGACCCCAGGGGCCATCCAGTCCAACCCCCTGCTGTGCAGGAATCTACATCAAAGCACTCCCAACAGATGGCCATCCAGTCTCTGCTTAAAAACCTCCAACGAAGGAGACTCCACCACACTCTGACATAGCATATTCCACTGCCGTACAGCTCTGACTGTCAAGAAATTCTTCCTGAGGTTCAAGTGGATCTCCTTTCATGAAGCTTGAATCCATTGTTCCTTTTCTTAGTATCTGGAGCAGTGGAAAACAAGCGCACTCCCTCCTCAACATGACATCCCTTCAAATATTTAAATATGGCTATCACGTCTCCTCTTAACGTTCTCTTCTCCAGGCTAAACATACCCAGCTCCCTGAGCTGCTTCTCATAGGGCATGGCTTCCAGACCATGAGCACCCTCTTCTGGATGCAGTCCAGCTTGTTGATATCCTGTATATCCACAAGTAACTGGAGGAAACCTGCATCACTATTACATTTTATGTAGCACTATAACTATAACTATAGTGCTAGGCAGTAGATTCTGGCCAGAAGCCTCACCCCCATTTACTAACAAGCAGCCACTGGGATTAAGAGGGATCCATTCCCCTGTTGACTGAGAAGAAATGGTCTGACATTCTCAGCCTCTCCTGTGAGTGATCTTCAGTGTGCCAAGCAGAGAAAGGACCACTGATGCAAATTGCATTCATGCCAGAGATTGCTTGCCTGAGAGAGGATCCAAACATCATGCAGCCACTTCCTGGCCAACAGGGGAACAGATCCCTGTTGATCACAGCAGCTGCTTAGGCCCTTTCCACACCAGGGTATTAAAACGTTGCAGAGCGACCTCTGAAGGAGGTCATCTGCACTGTGGAGTGGATTGGGGCGGACTACTTTATCGTAGTTCCACACCTCAATCTGCTCCGAAGTGACCAGAACTGGTGGTGCCGTGTGTTTTTTAAAAGCCTCTTTTCAGAGGTTTTTAAAAAGCACGGAGCGCGCAGCCCCATGCAGCTCTGTCGCCATGCTCCGGTGCAGATTTGTGGGCGCTCACTAGTGCCTACCTGCAGATCTTCCGGGGGTGGGCTTTCAGCTGGCGAGCTTCTTCGTTTGGTGGAGAGCCTCCACCAGCCGGAAGCCACCATTTTGGACGCTGGAGACGCCATTTTGGATGCCGGAGGAGTGTGGAGCAGCGAGCTTGCACTGCTCCGCATAACGATGGACTTACCTGGCTGCTGGTAAGCTCCATTTTAGCACGTTTCCCCCATTTCCCCCTCCACATGTGGAAAGGGCCTTACTTATAAGTTGGGAACTTTCACAATCTCTACACAGCCCCTATATTAGGGACTGTAGGGATCATGAATATGTAGCAGTTACAAATTTGTAACCGTAGTTTACATATTCATAACTGCCCAACAGGGTTCTGGCCAACACTTAAACATGCCCTCAAGCCATGAATGCACAAAAAATATTCAAATTAGAACTTTCAGTGTAGTCCTATATTTCAATTCCTCTTTTCAGCCTAATTATGGTGTCTATATATCTATTGATAGTGTGCTCTGTCTATATGTCCCTTCTGTTATTCTTTAAAGTCTCAACACAGATTGCACTGGCCCTTCACAATAATAATAATAATAAAAACTATAAACAAATCAAAGCAGACACAGTATATACACAAGACCACATATTAAATATTTTCATTATTAATTTGTTCCTAAGAAGTCTAACCCTAATCCAGTGTTTATTAAAACTGGACAGGATTTATTAAATTGATTCAAGATTATCAAATATGAGCAGATCTTTACATATATTACCTTAATTCTCTTTCCAAATATTTGCAAAACTTCTTACTGCTCTTTGAAGGATTTCTTTAAAAAAAATTCTTCTACAAAGCCCAATGACACACTGATGAGGTTGAATCTGCTCATCAGAAATATATTGTGCTTCTATAGATACTAACTTCAAGGATAAGTGCACACATTCTGAACAGTCTTGTTGTACTTATCTGTAGCATTTAGGATTAGAAGATTTGTAAGAAAATGAAGATTCATATATTAGAAACAAGAATGGAGCGATTGAAGAGATTTTTTCATGAGTGTAACTTATTAAGTAGGGGTGGAATGGAAAATTTTGAAGGAAGGCACACATTAAGTTTCCATACTTAGCTCACCCAAGGAGTGTCCAAAAATATAGAAAGCTATGTTGATCCATATCACCAAACAATTTAATCTCAAGCAAGATCAAATCTTTCATGAATCTAATGCATCTTAATAGCACATTCAAGATGGGGCTATTTCTTTATAATGTATTCTCTTAGTTTTCTCTGTGTTAGTGTTTGTAATTTGAAAATAAAAGAACTTGAGGGGAAAAAAGATGGGGCTATTTAAAAAGCTGCAATATATGAAGGACAGCTCACAACTATATATTGTTGTTGAGAAACTCCATCCCCTTTGCCCAGCCCCCAACAGAAGATAATGCAAGGGTTATGGCAAAATTCAGAGGAAAGAGGGAAGACCGATTACAGCTAATCCAAAACACCTTACACTTTGACCCAACAAGCCCTAGTTCCATTACAACACTGTGGTTAAGAAAATTTTGGTCATGGGCATTGTACTATTATTCAAGAAACCAGTTCTTTAGGATTATCCATGTACTGCATTAAGATGATTCACGTATTCAGCTCCATATGCATGGTAGGGGAAACAAAAAAACCTCACCATGAGCTTTCAAGCTCTATTGTACTTAATATGAGGTGTAAAACTGACCAAACCAGCTGGTTTCTGGCAGTGCCATAGTTGTGCATCAATGATGGAAAGGCAGGATATAGAAAAACCTCATAACATTAGATTATCATGCTGCACACTGGATCCTAAAAGCCTTGGTTCCTGTTGCAAAGGAAATCTTCTTCCTGTTCCCCTTTGCATTGGAGACAGCAGGCAGGAAGGTTTCATTTGTGGTACTAAATGTTGTGTCAAGAACTGAGAGCCTAGTTGATCCCTTATGCATAGGATACAACCATAAATATATAGAACCAAGAAGACTTTCCTAGCTCTTTCCACCATTTCCAGTATGCAAAATGAGGGAAGGCCACGACAAGACATTTTCCTGCCTGAATCTATAGACAGGCGCATTCTATGATAGTTGAATATGATTTCAGCACTGATCATCCTCTGTAAAACTTTAGAACAGCAGGCTAGTTTAAGAGTTGTACAAGGCTATCTGACAAGAGTATACACCTCTGTCCTCCAACAAAGGAGATTACCTGGTGGGTTTAGGAACAAAAACCACGGTATCTGCCACCAGGGCCAGTGGCCACCTGAGGCAGTGGTCTCATTCTGTCTCATGGTGGAGCTAGCCCTGTGGACAGAAGATGACTCCCAAATTTGGATGTCTTGAATCTAGCTGGCATTCCATGGTTGGCTGATCCTTGTATAAAGTGTGAACATCTTTCACTGCATTCCCTCCAATTGTCCTGATTTGGTAGGAATTGTCATGATTAATCATCTTTTGTCCCACTTTTCAGCTGCTTTTAAAATGTTCTACTTTCTCTCTTTGCCTCTGTCTTCACCAATGGCTGTAAACTGAGTTCAAAGTACAAAAGTAGATTTCACTCAATTAATGCAACAAGGGGGAAAGATAAAGAGGGAGTGGAATCTTGCCCCTTCCAGTGGATTCAGGCAAAAGCAAGAGATTGCAGCATCTGCTAGCTTGTGAGCTCTCCCTCTTTGATAATGCCTGCCATTTTGACCAGATTCTGCTGTAGCTTGGCTACACATGCACCAGTTTTCATTTGTGAAATGTTGAAGTCTATATCACTGGTGAGATTCAGGCTTCTATAGCTGCCAGAGTATGCAGCTTCAAAGGGTTCTTAGAAACATTTAGCCCCAGAGAGGGTTGCTGTTGCTGCTGCTGCTGCTATTGTTGTTGTGTGCCATGAAGTCATTTTTGGCTTATGGTGACCCTAAGGGGAACCTATCATAGGGTTTTCTTGACAAGGTTTGCCTTTGCCTTCCTTTAAGGCTGAAAGAGTGTGATTTGCCCAAAGTCACCCAGTAGATTTCCATGGCTGAATGGAGATTAAAACCCTAGTCTCCATAGTCTCAGTCCAACGCTCAAACCACTACAGCCTGCTGGCTTTCTTGGAGAAAGTACTGGACTTGATTGAATACTAAGTATGGAATAAAAGAGAGGTATACTTTTAGCTGATGCTGATGGAGTACATACATACATACATACATACATACATATCCGTATGCATCTTCATCCTGTTAAACTCTTGCTCCTTTCAGTAACATAATGAAAATGTGTTTTGATGGTTGTTAGCATGACCCAGCAGTTTTTGTGTCCACACACACACAGATTGATTGGAAGGATCAATTTGGATTATGAAATGAAGCTTCATTTGTTGTCCTTGACACTACGGTACATTAACAGCAAAGCTATTTGGCATCACTGCTTAAATATATCTTCAGATTCTTAATAGAGGGAGGACTTCGTGCTCATAAATTTGTAAGAGCTGCTTACATTTTTTTTAAAGTCCAAGCAGAGCTTTGTGTTGAACATACTCCACCTCCGTTTTTTCTTTCTACAAAAGAGATAAGTGTTTTTGCTCACCTTTAGTGACTTACAAGCAACTGAATAGCACTTGTTGTGTTTGAATGTCACATTATATGTATTGTGGCTGATAAAAAAAATGTCATTTTCTCTCTGTTGCTACTATCTCTTGAGACACTCTTAGAAACAAGATGTTTTGACTCAAAACACTTGCCTGATAAAATATGTTTAAAAGAATGGCAGGAAGTTTGCTAGCTGAAAGCAAAACAGAGCTGCATTTCAGTCTTTTTTTTTTCAAGGCTGCTGAAACAAAAAAAGGAACCAAGGTATCCTGTGTAGGATACATTAAAGGAAAGTCTTGTTTTAATTTTTGTGATGATAAAACCTCTATGATAGAAATATGATTACTATTTTTATTTAGTTGCTTTACACTTCTGTTTTTTGCTCTGCCCTACATTCCACTTGGTCTTCAATGTAGTTTAACCAGGACACCACTCTTTTTATTTATCAACCAATAAATCAACTTTGGTGTATTTATTTATCTTCCAGCTCTATGATTCTAATTTATTAAGCTTTGGGAGGGATCCATCTGGAAGCCAAACCCCACATCTTGTTTTCATTTCTCCAGCCACACCTGCAACATTCCCATGTTCCACGCTGGGCAAAGATCTCAATGGACAGTTAGCTTTATTTGCATCCAACCTTGCTGAATTCTGACTCTAGAGCATATGGAAAAATCTGCATAAGTACAACTAGGGGCTTTGATGTGAGTGGGGTGGTCAACCTTCTCCAGAGCCTAGTCAAAATTTAAAGGAGCTATTTAAGATGCTGACTCTAGTCCCCAAAATAGGTTCAGCACCTTGGATAGCTTCTTTAATGTTCATACTAAAGCCTGGAGCATATTCACTGCTCCACTGGTTTAGAAGGTACCAGCCGCTGTAAAGGATATTAAAAATTGATTATAACATTGTTGCCATGATTGTATCTCCCTCCCCCTCAATCTACTTTACCAGGCATCAGTTGCATGGGGAGAAGGAGGTCAATTTTATTGGCAATTAGAGCATGAATGACATGACCTTCCCATAAGGTCTTGGGAGGTTGGGCCAGGAGAGTTTACTTAGTTAAGTATATAAAGTAGCTACACAGGATTCCAGCCAATGTTTTCAAGCTCTGGGCTAGCTGACCAGCTTTGTATCTCTGACTTCAGTATATTCAGGGAAGCACTGAAGGGACCAACAATCTCATTCACCATTCCTGCTGGCTCCAGTGTGAGTAGGGAAATAGACACTCCTATCTGAATCTATTTTATGGTGGTCTTACAGTTGTGCTGTTAGGGGACCTGTCCCTATGCAACATTACAGACAAGCTTCTATCAGGAATCAAAGGCCCTTTCTGCACAGGGTAAGTAGAACGGAGCAGTGCAACCTCTGGCGGAGGTCGTCCGCACCTTGGGAGCATACTCGGTTGGACTACTTGTCGCAGTTCCGCACCTCAGTCCACTCTGGAGCGACCCGAAGTGGTCGCGCAGCATGCTTTTTAAAAACCTGTTTTTACAGGTTTTTCAAAAGCACGGAGTGCGCCACTCCGTGCCACTCCATTCCCACACTCGTGCAGATTTGCAGGCTGGCACCAGTGTGAGCCTGCAGATCTACCGGGGGTGGGCTTTAGGCTGGCGAGCTTCAGCGGTTGGTGGGGAGCCTCCACCAACCGGAAGCTGTCATTTTGGATGCTGGAGCAGCGAGGAGTGATGAGCTCGCACTGCTCCTCATCAGGACGGACCCAAACGGACCCACCAAAAAGCCGATGAGTAGTGGCAGGGAGAGTTCCCCTCACTACGTGTGGAAAGGGCCAAAACCCTGTTGTGGAGACAACAGCACACACAAGACCTTGGTTTTTCTTCCCTCAGACTGAGATGGCAGCTTCCTCACCCCAGCAGAAGTCTCCCCTGCCAAACAAATTTTTCTTTCAGTATCCAAATTGGGCAAAGATGGTGGTGGTGAAATCAGAAAGATTTAATTTCACTCCTTCATTTCTCTTTTCTCTCTTGTTTATGTTTGTACTTTTCCTCCCTTTTCCTCCTTGTTAGCTGAGTAAGTGGAATGAGGATTTGAAACTACAAACAAAACAAAAGGAGTAAGTGGAAGTCTTAACTTTGAGGATATTGAAGATGTAAAATATGCAACAGAACTGTAAGTGAGAAGGACTGAAATGGAGGATTTTGCAGACTAAAGTTAGATTAAGTTATAAATGCCAGCTGTTGCTTGTAGGCTGATAATTTAAAACCACAGTTGGAAAAACTTAATAAGGAAATACAACACTGGTGATGGCTCAGAGTTTATAAAATTCTTGACCTTACCCCATCTGCTATGAACATTGCTAAAAAGGAAGAGAACGCTTAAACAAAAATCACTCATTAGGAGAAACATCAGCTCCCAGAAAATAATGTGGACTGGCCGTTTTATGTAAAAAGGTCTATCTATGATTATAATGAAGATTCCCCCAAAACTCCAAACTGGTCAGTTCACTTGCTAAATTGTCTCTTAGAAACAGCTCAGTATTCTTGTTCAGGTTTTCAGATGCTTGAAAAGCCCCTTTCTTTTATCCCCCACACCCAATGAGCATTCAAATATTTTTTCTATCCTTAGAGAGGGTGTCACCTGCCCAAGGCCACCGAGTGAGTTTCCATGGTTTAGTGAGTATTCAAATCCTGGTCTCCTAGTCCAACATTCAAACCCTCTGGTTGTGTCATAGCGTTGACAACAAAAATTTGTTAACACCTTGGTAATGCATGCCCCAGGTTCACTACACCAGTGTGATGTTAACAGTGTTGCTGCTTTTTTTATTTCAAAATATTAATTTTTTTAAGCAGAACTGTTTTGTACAATTTTTCTGTTTTCCGTCTCCTGCCATTCATTCCTCCCCCCATCTCTATGCTCAACAATGTCATATCATTTATTTTCAGCTAGTGCAGATCATTTGCCTCCAGTGCAGTTTGTGGCTTCCATGTCAATGAGATGGTGAATTTGTGACAGGTTCTAGTACGAATTTTAGTATGAATTTGGAAATGAGGTTAAGCACCTTCTAAGTCTGGATCAGCAACTGATTGTTCTTTTAAATTTGAAAAGAATTTTAAAATTCAAACTGGAAACTAGAATAGAAGCCACCAGTCCCTACATTTATTTTGATTTAATTTTTTTTATAGAAAAAGAGAAAGGACTGAAGGACAACACAGAAGAAACACAAAAGAGAGAGAAGAGGCTATGATAGAACACTTCTCCAGGATAGTCCTGCAGTTTGAATTGTTGGGCTCCTGTCATTCACCTTGCCCTTTTACTCTCCAGATCCCTTCCTGCTACTCATGACTCAAGGTGATCCTCATTATGGACAAATGGTTGTGATGATTAGTGTGTTCAATGTGTAAGGTATAAGCAGTTGTCCTTGTTATTACAAAATGAAAATAGTCAGACACAGTTGTAGAAAATCAATTGAGTAGAAATGTATTATGGTATATTACTCCTGAGTTAAACATGAAATCCTTGAATTATTTCCTTATTCTCAGCTCCCAAAACCCTATTCACATCTTCTCAATTCTTCTCTTCCTAACTGACCTTCACTCTCTTTCTGACTGCACTAACTCTGGCCCTTTCTGCACCGCGCTATTAAAACAGTGCAGAGTGACCTCTAACAGAGATCTTCTGCACCGTAGAGTGGACTGGAGCAGACTACTTTTTGTAGTTCCATACCTCAGTCCACTCCGGAGTGACTGGAACTGGTCACGCAGCGTGTTTTTTAAAAACCTCTTTTAGAGGTTTTTAAAAAGCATGGAGTGTGCGACTCCGTGTTGCTCCATCACCGCGCTCCGGTGCAGATTTTGCAGGTGTGCGCAAGTGCGTGGCTGCAGATCTGCCGGGGGTGGGCTTTAGGCTGGCAAGCTTCTCCGGAAGCCACCATTTTGGATGCCAGAGCAGTGCGGAGCAACGAGCTCACACTGCTCCTCATCCCGACGGACTCACCCGGACGGAGAAGAAAGCCGGTGAGTCCCGTTTTTGCCCGTTTATTTTCACACATGCGGAAAGGTCCTCTCTTTCATTCTGTTCTTATCTGATTCTTTAACAGACAGGCCTCTGGACTATATCCTTTCACTCATAGGCCCCCTTCACACAATTCATGAGCTGTGATTAGCTTGTTCTACTCAGGCTTGCCTGGCTTCTTACTTCACATAGGTAAAAAAGAGATGACACAATGGACAATTAGGGAAAGAGAAGAGAAAAGATCAGAAGGGAAGAAAAAAAACCCTATGGCTGGAGTCCTGCTGCTTAGTCTCAGCTCGAGTAAACCTATTTAATCAATTGTTGCATGGTGAATCAGCGCCTAGGTAAATCCAAATCATTCATTGGCTCTACTCTAGTTGGGACTAACAATAGGATTTAGACTAATTTATTGGCCTATGTCACAGGATTATATCCCAATTGGCATCAGAATAGTTATTTTACTCCTCACACAGTCCAAACAAATTCTGCCAAATTTCCTGCATTTGATTCTCTTTTTGTAGATTAATATAACATAACTTTCATGGGCTGCCAACAGCAGGAAATCTTGGATCCAAGTGTCGATGATATGGGATTGTTCTGGATTTTCATTTTTTGCAAAATTAGACATCTGGCCACCTGAGCAGCTTTTGCAATCATTTTTCATGTCCACTTATCAAGTTCAAGTTACTGGGGTACATGGACCACCAAGTCAAAAACACCTCCTGGTTCAAGTGATTTGTCTAGGGTCATGTCACAGTTTGGAAAAGTTGATCTTTTGGAATACAACTCCTAGAATGCCCCAACAAGTATGACCATGTATATAACATGGACCATGTCATATACATCTGGACCATGTTGCATTCCTGCTCAGAAGGAAGCTGTGATTTAGCTTCTAAATAAAATACATGTGAGGTTAGCCTGTGGTTTCCTACTCTGCCATTACTTGTGATCTTACCTCTAGAATCAGTGTTGGGAATTAATTAGGATCCAGTGCAATCTATGCAAAATATTTTGTTATATCTCAACTATTTAAAATCATGATCTAATTGCTTGCAGGACTGATCTCCAGTGTGGAAGTTTAAATCTTATTTTAAATTCTGTTCTATTTATCTTCTAAGTAGCTTAAGTTAGGGGCCAAGGATTCTTGGAAAAATAGTAGATGTATTAGAGACTGTGTCTTCCAATGTGCAAGAAACCCTGGAGTAGGTGTTTGTCGTACTCTAGAGGTGAGGTGGTATGACAGGGCAAATGTCCAGTGCTGTCCATTGGCTCCCGTGCCATTGAAGTGGTGAATGTACCCTGGATTTTAGGGTAAATTTTAAAAGAGCTGTCCAGGGTGCTGAACCTATTTGAGGATAAGGTTCATCACACTGAATAGCTCCTTTAATGTTCAGACTAAATCCAGAGCATGTATATCACCAGCTGTTGTTGCTGTTGCCCTGTGCTTGAGTTATTTCTTGGTTTTCCAAATTCTATTGTGGAAATATAATGGGCACTAAATCAAAAAATTTGTTGAGCCTAGTGCAACTAATTTCTGCAGTGGCAACTGGGTCATTACCTCTTTATTTGGCCCATTCTGGAATTCTAGATTTTGTTTCTACCTACCAGAGGTTCACTTGGGGCATGAATATAGACAAAGTCTAAACCACCTTGTGATTCTGGTAGTTGGTGCTTAGAGGACAGCAATCCATAACCGCATGTGCAATCTTTTTTAAAAAGGAAAAATTCAAATAGCATTATGTCTTAAGGCAAACCACTCCTTGAATTTAGCATTTACTGTGTGTGTGTATTTGGTGGGGAGGGAACTCCCCTCATTGATGACATAGCACCTATACAGGAGGCATTTTCCTTGGGAGTGTAGCTGGAGAGTAGAGGATGAAATTTCCCTCCCTAACTACTACATCAAATGTTCTGCTTGCTAACGGAGAAAAAGAATATTCCTCCACAGCCTGTTCCCTGTATGCAACCATCCTAAAGTCTTATACAAAAATTATTCTGCAGAGATAATAACTGAGGTGGTAAGGGTGTACAAGAAACTGTTTTCTACATAGAAGGCAGTTTTCCTGTACAGGAAACAGTTTTCTGTGAAGAAAAACAGGCAGGGGGCGGGGTAGTTGTACCAAAATGTCCCCCCATCAAATAATATCTGCATAACACTTGAATACCAGAAGAAAATTACGTTAAATTCTTGCTTTTCTATTCTTCTTCTGGTTGGTGTTTCCTGTTGGGAAACCTGTTTTTCAACCTGGGAATGAATATTTGCGAATATTCTTTCCATTCCTACACTGAAATCCCAATAATTATCACCTCCTTGCCCACAGTTGGAAACATTTGGCACTGATGACTACAACAATAACTAATACTACTGCTTCTATTACTAGTATTACTGTTGTTGTGTGCCTTCAAGTCCTTTCTGCCTTAATGGCAACCCGAAGGTGAACCTATAATGGGATTTCATGGGGGTTGAAAGTGTGTGACACCTCCAAGGTCAACCAGTGTGTTTCTATGGCTGAGCAGGGAATTGAACTCTGGTCTCTGATCCAGTGCTCTAATCACTACACCACACTGGCTCTCATTACTACTACCACCAATAATAATAACAATAATATTGAGGAGGAGGAGAGGAGAGATGTAGTACAGTTGACCGTTCACATTTGTGGGTTTGATTTTCACAGATTTGATTATTTGTGTGTTTCTTTAACCCCTCCCTCCACAACTCAGGTGCTTCTTTTTTGGGAGAAACTTCACTCTTTGTATCTCTCATCAGGCTGAAGAGCCTTTTAAAAACCCACTTCTGGTCCTCCTCCTCCTCCAGCCATTGCCTGGCCAGCTAAGGATAGTTCATAGTCTGATTTCTCAGCACCACAAACCTCCTCCTGATGCCCCCTGGACACCCAAGGAAGGATATGGGTCAGAGAGAGGGCCATGGTGTCAACTCACCCCCTTCCTCTCTCCTTGCTCTGACCTGGTTTGGACCCTGGCTGTCTATTCTCTTCACCATGGCTTGGCTCTCTCCCCCCTCCGCATTCTGATATTTACGGTTTTCCCACTTTTGCTAGGGTCCTGCACCCTTAACCCCAATAAACATGGAGGGCCAACTGTCATTCTAATAGTATCCTTCAGTGTATGCTTTCCCTCTAAAACCAGAATCCACTGTGGGAGAAAATGACTCATTTAAGACAACATGAGCTGGGACCATATGGGAAGGCCTAGCACAGCCGGTGCACCAGCCTCCTATAGATTAATCCAGTGAACTCTTCTCTTGGGTTGGTTAGGAAACAATACTCTTTTTTTTTTTTTTTTAACCAAGAGAGGGCCCAGAAGTGTAGCATTGTACTACAAATAAAAGTGGTGCCACAATGCCTGTAAATCAGAGCTTTAAACTATGTTTCAATTATCCTTCTATTATCCAGCTGGTGTTTAAGCATGTTTATTATTCAAATCAGCAGAGAATGTGCGGCTGTTGTGTAAACAACTGTCAATTGCTGAAACAATGATTACAAGGCACCATCTCTTTCAGGTGTACTTAGAGGTACTTATACCTCAGCCACTTGTATTTAAATATCATGCAAACACAATGCTTGAGTGACTACTTTCGCTCCTGCTCCCAATACCTCTTGCCAATTCTATTACATTAAGCAGGGAAACCTATTACATTTTCTCCCCATTTCGAGGCGGCCATCCTCTGTTTTTAACCATTGTATCGCTAAGGCTTGAGTTAATATAATAGATGCACCAAGGGATCCAGGCGTCACGTAGATGGAGGAAGCCTGTGCCGAAAGGCAAAACGTTTTGCCCGCACATTATTTCAAGGATTTGAAAGCTTTTGTTGGCCCGGGGTGGGTAGGTGGGTGGGTGAGAGGAGATACATAAGGAAGGGAAAATAGTGTTCTTTAAAAAGGGGGAGTGGTAGGGGATCATGGAGCTAATATTCCCTCAGTTGTGCATTAACCTTAGACCTTCCTGCTGTATCTCTGAAAAGAGATGGAACAATGTTGTAGTGAGGGGGCGGGGGGAACAAAATGAGAACACAGCCCCCTCAATAAGAATTCTGTCCCACATTGACATTTTCCGTCAGCCAACAAACTTCTAGCATTGCAGAGAGTGAGAAACTGAAAATGGTTCACACCTAGAACTCTGATACTAGCTGTGTTCTCATTCCCTTGGTAGCTTTATCTACCCCTTTTTTTTGGATGTCTACACTATGTTTCTGACTGCTCAACTGAAATTTTAAGTTACTGCAAGGCAAGAAATTTGGAGACGAATGGAAATTTTCATGGGTGTGCGTACATACAGAATTCATTTGGGTGTATGTGTGGATGTTCTCATATTGCTTCCCTGTAGCTCCACCCCTGAGGCGGAAGCAGCGGCAGCACAATCCAGTCCTGTATATTTTTTTATCCAGGGTAGGCCCCATTTTGTTTAGTTAGGGTTGTTCCCAGGAGAGTTAGCACTGAAGAGTTAGAGCCAATTTGATACATAGTTCAACCATATAGAGAAAATCTTCTAAGGGGGAAGAGAAGCAGTACACTGCTGGGCTTGTGTGTGCAGGAAAGGTGGAAAACAACTACTCAGCAATCGCTGTGCAGTAATCAGGGGCGGTGGAAAAAGTCCTGCTCTTTCTAAATGATGGGGGTACAAATAGAGTGGCCCACTGGATGTGTATAGCCATTTTGATGCTGTGGCCCTCTGGGGTCCAGGGATGCCCATCCCTGCTGTCCAAGAATTGGCTCCAAATCTTAGTCCTCAGATATTTCAAAATTCACAATCCCCAGCCAGCAACAGTGGCAACAACAACAACAACAACATTTTTATTCATTTATATCCTGCCTTTATCTGGGACTCAAGGGGGCTGAAAACATAGTTAAAACAAGACAAATTAAAATTATACAAAAGCATTAATTAAAGTAGAAGATTTATAAAGTATAAGATTTAAAAAGCAATTTACCTTTAAAGTTAAAACAATAGATATTTCAGTTCATTAAAAGACTATATGCAAGCCTTAAAAACAACACTGCATAGTATTAAAAGCCCCAAATCTATCAGTTTGTAAAAAACCTGATGAAATAAAGGCCCTTTCAGCACGAAGCGAGGGAATCGCTCCCTGCCGTTACCTACCACTTCTTCTGGGGTCCGAGGCAACATGGACTGTCCCTGAAGCCCTTCCACAGGGCTCCTCCTTGGTCCAGGGTGAATCGGAGCAGTGTGAGGTCTGTAGATCCGCACTGCTCTGGCTTCCAAAATGGCGGCTTCCGGCTTCCAAAATGGCAGCTCCGGCTTCCAAAATGGCGGTTTTCGGTTGGTCGTGGGTCCTGACCAACCGCTGAAGCTCACCACACCTAAAACCTGCCCTCTGCAGATCGCAGGCTCACATTGGTGCAAGCCTGCGAATCTGCACAAATGAGCAGGAATGCAATGGCACATTCCAGGAAAATAAAAAGCTGTTTTTTTCCAGTCTTTAGAAAACATGCTGGCGGACCACTTGGGGTTGTTTTGGAGCGGACTGAGGTGCGGATCTCTGGTAAATAGTCCGCTCCTAGTCCGCTCCAAGGTGCAGACAACCTCCGTGAGAGGATGCACTGCCCCGTTCTAATTGCCTGGTGTGGAAAGTGCCAAAAATGTTTTAACTTGGTAACAGAAGGAAAGGAAGGATGGTGGCATCCCGGCCTCCCAAGGGAGGGAGTTCCAAAGTCTGGGAGCAACCATCAAAAAGGCAGCCCTTTTCCTTGTTCCTATAAAACAAACCTGAGAAGGTGGTAGAGTAGAGAAAAGGGTCTTTCTTGAAGATATTAAGGCAATAACAGGCTCATAAGGGAAGATAATGTTGCTTCAAATAGCTTGGACCCAAAGCCACATAGAGCTTTATAGATCAAAACTAGCATTTTGAATTGTGCCTGGAAATGGATCAGCATCCAATGGAACTGTTGCAACAGGTGAGTTGTGTGCTTTGTAAAGCCAACTGAAGTTTCTGAGCACTTTTCAAAGGCAGCTCCATGTAGAGTGCACTACAATGATACAGTAAGCCATTTTTTAAAAGCTGAAAAACACATTTCAGTGCCCAAACCTCTTTTCCTGGCACTGTTCCATGTGGTTTTAGGGAATTCCTCACCTCAAAACATCAGTAATCGCCCCAATGCCCAAAAGTCAGCTGTAAACAATGTCCTGTTAACTTCTTTTCACCCTAATGGCAGTTGCAGCAACGTAGTGTGGCTCTTGGGAGCTCCAGAGTGGTCTCATCCCTGCTGTATTGCACTCCTAAAGCTTTGGCCTCAGATGTTGTTAGACTTCAGCTTTTGCAAGCTCCAGCTAGCAAGACCAATGGTCAGGGACTGTGGGAGCTGTAGTCCAAAATCAATTTAGGGAATCAGCTTAGGGAGCCACCACTATAGAATTTTGGTTGGTGTGGCAGAGGTAAGATGTAGGCTTGGGTTCCATATCTGGAGCACAGTCAACAGCCTGCAGGGTGTGTCAATATCATTTCTGGCTTTTATTTATTTTCCTGCTTATACACCAAAAAAGGTATTCATTTTAACAACAAAAAAATACAAATACAATATTGATGAAAAAATCAAAGCAAATAAATTAAGAACACAATTGGTCAAAGCTGCTTTAACTTTTTAAATCTGTTTTAACTTAATTGTTTAATATGTTTTAAGCTATTTTTATTGCTTTAATTTTTTAAATCCTGTTTATAGTGAATTTATTTGCATGCTGCCCTGAGATCTCACGATGTAGGGTGGGATAGATATATTTAAATAAATAAGTAAGTAAGTAAGTGAAACAATTAAAAACTTTGTGATGACAACAATAAAAGGCAATGAGTTTCCAGTGGGCTAGACCCAGCCTTTTCTAGAGTCATAGAATCTTAGAGGTGGAATGAACCAAGAATGCCATTTAGTCCAATGTCCTGCCATGCAGCAACACACAACTGAAGCACTCTGGAAAGAAGCCCATCCAACCTTGGTTTAAAGGCTTCCAATGACGGAGATGACACCATTCTCTGAGGTAGTTCATGCCACCATTTAATGTTTGATGGATGAGAACATTACATGTAAAAAGCAGAAATGAATAAAAAGGTGTCTTGCAGCCAATGGAAGGACAAGAGAAGGACTGAATTCTAAAGTCTGGCCAGGGTCTCCTAGAAGGTCCTGTATTGGGTTCCCACCAATCATACACTTTTGATGCTGGCAGAATCAAGAGAAGGACCTAATCTGAAGATTTCATAATCCACAACGGCTCATATGAGAGAATGAGGTCTCTCAGACAGCCTGCTGGGCATTGCTAGCCAGTCATTGGACACTGAAGCCACCACAACTGTAAAAACATAATGTGCCAGATATGTAGATGTTGGATACTGGATGTGAGTGGGTGGGGAAGTCTTCCTGAAAAAGCCTATAGCTTTCTAATGGTCACTGAGTAGTTCTGAAAGAGGAGTAGACAGATTCAAGAAAGATAAGGGTGCCACTGGCTACTCATTATGATGGCTATATATTACTTCCTGGTCTCTTTAAAAACCAGTTAGAATTATAGAATTGTAGAATTGGAAGAGATCACAAGGACCTTCTGCAATGCAGGAATACATCATCTTCCCTAGACTGGGAGATGTTTAGATTCAGCACAGCTTCAGCCCCAGTGTTGGCTCAACCGGCCTTTGGCCATCTTGGCTGGTAAGGATGGTTACCTAAAGCTGTTCACAGAGTGACTGGAAAAAAAAGAATAGTAGTAAAGGCATATATGCTGATATAAGCCTTATATAAATCTATACATAAGCCATTGTAAATATCCAAATGAAAATGTTAACTATAGAATACATGTTTAAAAGGGTAGACAGATCTTCATACGAAAACAACAGGTTTTGCATTGCTTGATCGTCCGTGTGGTGACCACACATACACACCAAACTCCTTGTCTAATGTCCAGCTTCTGAGAGGAACATGGGGAGAAAATGGTGCTTAGATTGGAATGCAGCTAGTCACAATGAGCTGAATAAATTGCCACATCGAACAAGATAATGATGAACTTTCATGACAGAAGAAGCCTAATACATAATGCCGTTGACATGAAAGATTACAAACTGCCCCAGTCCCTGAAGTTATTGTAAGCAAGAGCAAAACCAAGTGAGCTAAATATTTCATTTGGGGAGATTGTTGTTGATTATCATAACTAATAGGTAACAATAGCTTCTTGTTGCTTTTATTTAAGAAACACCATCCTAAATGTAAAAGTAGTGTGCCATAAGTAGATAAATATAGACCATGAGATAAGAAGAAATTGCACAACATGTTTGTAAACTGACACTCTTTTCCCAGAAATTCATAGAGATGCTTTAGTGGTTCTGCAGTCAACAGAGCTGATCTAATTGGTGGCCTTGGCAACAACATCAGGTCACACTGAGATCAAGCATATGTAGATCTTCTTGTTCAAATATACATTAGAACAGGAACCCTTTGTAAGAGTTCACAATGTAAGGCTGAAGGCAGTTCCTTCTATGCACAGTTAATGTTCCTTAGAATTGTTTACCTATTTATAACATTGAGGCCACCCTTCCTAATCTGATGCTCTCTAGAGGTGCTAAACTACAACTTCCAGAGGCCTCCTGCCAGCTCTGGGAGTTGTTGCCCAACACACTTGGAAGGCACCAGGTTTGGGGGGGGGAGAAAAGAAAGAAGAATGAATCTTCCACAGACCCAAGAAAAAGAAAATTAACATTTTTGAAAAAGCCTCACAAAGTAGAGCGTTTGCATACATGTGGCTTTATAGCACACTGTAATGGTCTCCTTTGGGTTTCTAATGTGCCTGGCACATATATTTAAATGTAATTAAGTAATCAATGGTGTATGTTGTCAAATGAATGTTTAGGCTGCCGAAGGATGATTTTCCAACACTGTCATTGCAGCTGCGCAGTCATCACTTACTTACCCGTTCCCCCCCTTTCCCCTCTATAATTATGACTTGAGTTATTTACATAGTGATGATACTCCATAGAAATAGAATTGTAACTCTCCACCAAGCACTAGGATACAGTTGCATAGGAATATCCATATGTGCACTGCCATTTTGTTACCTGAAAATTGTCAGCATAAGACAGGGTTTGAGAATGGTTTTCCCCTTGAAGGTCACATTTCCTTGGAGTTGAGTATCAGGCTGGCGGATGTGTTTGGTGGATGGGGCCAGAGATGGCACTGGTGATGCAGAGGGCATTCTTGATTGAAAACAAATTATGAGCTGGCTGGAACACTGTCCAGAATTGTTATACAGCAGGGACATAGAAATAATAAATAAAGATTGGGCATTCGGTATTGCAGTTATGGATTTGTAACACAGAGTGATGGATCTGTAACTGCTCTGTAAAAAGTGAGACTAGGCGATCTTACTGTAAAATGGTTTAAATGCCACCCTAGCCCACCTAAGGAGCCAGTGACCAGATGAAGGGGTGAAGGAGGCCCTTTCAGCTTCTGAATGGGGCAGAAGGAAGGTAATGTTTCCACCCCCTCCCAGCAGGGAGTGAGGCTGAGTAAGCTTTGTTCACTGGTGGGAGGGGGTTTGAAATAGTCTCCTTGTGCCCTGATCAGGAGCGGAATGGACCTCCTTCACTCTTTCATCTCATTACTGGCTCTTTAGGTGGAAAGGGTTCCAGCCAGGAGATGTTACTGAAGTCCTTTCCGTGGGATGTCACTCTTACATGTCATCCTGTTGCAATCCCAACAAGTGGGTCCTCAGCGCTCCTCTCCGCACCTGACTGGCTGCCTGTGGAAGGTAGCATGAGGGACATGTCCCTTCCTTCTGTACTGCAGCCGGCCTCCATCCCACTTTGCAGTGGGGAAGGAAGTGCGTGATTGTGCTTCCAGCTTTTTTCTGCATGGCCAGCTGCAACAGAAAGCTCACATGATTGGGGGTCATTGACAGAGTTTTTCTGTCAATGATATACACTGCCATCATGCTGGTTGGTGACATGAAATGGGTGGGACTGCAGCAATGTCATGCAGAAATGTCATCGTGGTCCCACTCCTCTCGCATCTCATGCCAGGATGCCACTGTCCTGTGGAAATGGCCTTAGTTACACATATAGCCAATGTAAAATATTGGTGACAATAGATAAAAGTAAGTAGCTGCTTCTGATTATTCCTTGAAGGGGATTCCCCCACCACTTTCTTCCATCTACTTTTTAAAAATACCTCCTCCTTTTTGAAAACAAAAGCTGGTTAACACAACTTTTGCCCACCATTTTGGCTGTTTCCAGTATCCCTTTAAATTTCATTTCCCTTCACTTCTTCTGTCCCTCTTTTTTCACCTCACATGCTCACAGAATAACTACTTAGGCCTGCATCACAGACAGAGACTTACAAGCTCAAGAATGTGGAAGTAACTTGACAAGAAGGAAGGAAGGAAGGAAGGAAGGGAGGGAGGAAAGAAAGAAAGAAAGAGGAGAATTTAAATATATTTTCACTACACACCTACAGTATTTTAACTGTCATGACTTTAGCTGATGGCATCTTATGATGTGTAGTTTGGTGGGGGCCTTAGACTTCGTGGCTAGGGAGGTCTAGTGCTGTGGTGCAGTGAATTATTACAAGAGGAAGGCTTTAGATGATGTCTAAAATCTAAAATCACTTGTCACTAGATCATTAAAATCACTGAAGTGCTAAAATAGTAAATTCAGCAAGTTTTTTTTTAAAAAAAATGTACCAAAAAGTTGTGTTCACACAAAAAAGAATTTTTGCACAGAAAATGGTATATTTTACATTAAATACACTATTATCTGCACAAAATGTTGTTTTTCAGATAACCAAGTTTTTTTTTAGTGAAAACTATTTTTCATGTAAGTGAATTTTACATAAACAAATCCTAAAGTGAAAAAAATAATCAAAATTACTTTTTTGGCCTAAAATGTGCCTGTTGAGAATCACACTGAAATGAAACACAGGCCCTTCTGAAAGGAAATGGGGAGGGTTTTAAGTAGGGATGGGATGAATCCAGAATTTACTAAATCCAAATCTGGATCCAAATCCCTGGAAGGTTCTGAGAATCCATGAATCTCACAAACTCGAATCTTTTGAATTATTTTTTTAAAAAGGGTTTAAAAAGCAAGGGAAATTAAGGGCAGAATTATTTCTTTCTGAGAAAATAATTAAGTGGAAAACTATGGTAATAGGGAGTTAAACATTAGAAGGAAACACAACAACAGAAAGACAATTCACCTTAAGGAGGTCTAGACAAAGACAAACACAAGACAGAGATTGGATTTGGAGAAAATGCATAATAAGGATATTAGGAAGGGAGGGAAGGGGAGAGAAGGGGGAGGGGAAGAAGGAGGAGAAGTAATAAATTGATGGATTACAAAACACCAGTTCTAATGATTAGGAATTCCAAAGGTGGGGAAGGAGTGGGGTGTATAAGAATGTAATTTTGTAAAGAAAAGTAATTTTATTCTGGATGGAAAATTTATAACTTTGTCTATGATAGTTGGTTCCTTAATATTTTTACAGTGGATTGGTTAGTAAAAATTAAAGAAAAAAAAAATAAAAAGCAAGGGAAAGGCAGATAATCTTGGGCAGGACACACCCACTCAGCCTTAGCAAAAGCCTAGGGAAAGGCAAACCCCCCTCTAAAGAAATCTGGCCAGGACAATTGTTGTAGTTTTGCCTCAGGATCTCCCCAGATTGAAAATGACATGAAGGCCCTTTCTACGCAGGCAGGAAAATGTGGATTATTAATCTCACATTTTCCTGCCTGTGTAAACAGGGCCACATACTATAGTACAGAGATAATCCAGGTCAAAACTGGATTTTCTTTGCATAGCTCCTTCTGGCATCCTGGGGATGTAGTTTGATGATGCATCAGCACACTTTGACAGATAAGGCTGTGACACCTTGTAAAACTAGAAACCTCAGAATTGTGTATGAAAGAGGTTTGCAAGGGAGCTATGCAAAGGAATCTTTCAGCTGTCCTTGAAATCTCAAGACTGTACCTTCCAGTTAAGTCTCAAGTTCTGCAACAAGGAGAGCACTTAAAAAACAAAACAAAACAAAAACACTACCAGCCTCTAGTCCAGTCTCAATTCTACCCTCTCTCAAATCCTGCAACAAAGCACTTTAAAAAATCCCCAGCCTCTAGTCCAGTCTCAATTCTCTACCCTCAAGTTAAGTCTCAAGTCCTGCAACAAGGCAATTAAAAAAACAACAACAACCAACAGCCTCTAGTCCAGTCTCAATTCTCTACCCTCAAGTCAAGTCTCAAGTCAGTCTCTAGTCCACTCTCAATAATTTGCAATCCCTACCCTCCAGTCTCAAGTCAAATGTATAGAGATTATTACCTTGAAGAGGGAGGCACCCGGAGCGGTCACAAGCGGCCTGAGGGGGCATATCTTGTGGAAGGAGGTATACTGGCCTACATGTGGCAATCAGTGGATGAGATTGTGTAACCTTGCCCTCTGCCCCACTACTTCTGATAGGTGTGAGACCCACTGACCCCAGCATTTATACATGCCATTGATTTTCAGCACAGAAAATAGTGCTGAACTTAAATATTAAATGAACTTAAATATTAAATATTAAATGTTCAATTTAAACATATTAGAATACAACCCTAAATGTAATTTCTGAAATTGTTAGCAAAGACCATTTCTATTCCAAGAGAAAACTTACCTACTTGTCATCTCCCCTTGTATGTCTGGTCTCCCAGGTTTTCAGGCATCCTGGTCACCAATGAACTCTTTGGTTGGTGGATTTGAAAGATTTGGTTTGCCTATTTTGGCACACGGATTTGGATTCGCGAATCTCGAATCCTTGCTGAGGATTAGAGGATTCAGTTGGCCCATCCCTAGTTTTCGGTGTTGAAGGGGCTCTGAGTAGATGGAGAGCACACCAAATGTCCTTAGGTGTTACATGAGGCGCTCACCCTGTCCTATTTAAATGTTCAAGACTCAATGGGCCTTTCTGCACTACACTGTTATAGTACTATTATTCCACTTTCAACATCCTATGGAATGCTGGGGCTTGCAGTTTATGGAGGCTCATTTAGAATTCTAAGTCAGAGAGCTCTTTGAGTCCAATAAACTACAAGCCACAGAATTTCACAGGATGTTGAAAGTGGAATAATAGCACTATTACAGTATAGTGCAGAAAGGCCCAATATGTTGCTATGTGAGTAGGGAGTAAGGCTGTGCTCTGTAGCTCCATTCTCCAGCATCACACATTCTATGACATTGCCAGCCCTTCCTGGCATCACACATATTGTGTTAATGTCTGGATGGAAGTGGCCTATGCAAGTTCAGCAGTGCCTGTGTCATCAACCTCCCTGCAGATACCAATATTGTAAGTGTGAACATGCCATGCCTACAGTGCTGGGGAAAAGATGCACATTGTGGGCCCCACTCTTGTGTAGAGGGTACCTCAGGTTCTGCACACTGAGAGAAGACTTATATCTTACCCCTGCCTGGCTCTATCTAGGAAATACTCTTTCTTTCTTTCTAGTTGTTTTGATAGACATCCTATTCTTGTGGTGAAGTACATCAATCATACACCCCAATCATATGAGTCTGAACAGATGTTCCTGCTGATGAGTTGAAATGCATAGTGGAATTTGGGTGTTTGAGGAACAAGAAGGGGTTTGGAATCATAATGAAATTCACTGTAGGTGATACTTTACCATAAGCCAGAGTCTTCTAGGCTCCTGATGCCAGGGGAGATTGTTTGGACTTAGAAAATGATAATGCTTGTAAGGTTAATGTCATCTTTGTTTCACTTGCTCAAGTATTTCTTCTCCTCCTCCTTTTTTGGCATGGAAGTGTCAACAGGTGCGAACAAGTCTATGGAGATGCAAAGTGCCAATCCTTCATTTCTGGCGGAGGATGGCCTCCATGCACAAGAGACTGAAATTGCAGAGTTGTGCAGACTGCCCATCAATCCGCATTGTTGCCTGGCACCTATATATCATCCAACATGTGTGTAGGCACCATGCCATCTGAACAGATGGTAAAGACTGGAAGCAGCCAAGCTACTATGTACCGTAGGTGTGCTAAAGGAAAAGTGTGGAAGGTGTGATTTTCATCCAAGAATGTTGGACCCGCTCTCTTTGCCTTGGATTTAGATACCTTGAGTTAAGGGAACGGACAGCAGCCATTTAGCCAAACTCCCTTCTGGATGTGTTTGTCTTCACACTAAAGCTTCCACTTTAGTTCAAAGGTGCATTTGGCCTCATCGCTGAATTGGGAGGAGTATTGGAAAGAACAGCAAAATGCCTGTTTAAATAATCACAACCTTATCTGGCTTTCTCCCAGAAGACTTCACAGATGAGATAAAAACAAGCTTACATAGATTCATCTCAGATTTATGCAAAATCTGCAGAGAGAGAGAAAAAAACATTTTCTTCAGCTCTCTACCATGACCTGAGCTTTCAATAAAACCTTTTAGGCTAAAAACCATTATTGGCAAATTGTTTCTCTTTAGGGAACAAAGTAATTGAAGAGCTTGGCCTGCTATGCAGCTCTTTAATAGGAAGGTACAATTCTGCAGTGATCAGTGGTAATATTTCTGCTGAGTAAAACAGTCTGCATGGCATTTAAAGTGGGAAAAGATGCACTATGATATCCAAAGAACTATACTTGGATCCCCAGCCTATCCCATCTAGGGACACTTCCAGATAGGGATGGAATGGAAATTCACCAATTTCCAAACTGTGGCTGAATTTGGAAAAACTTATGCAGGAAGAAATTTTGTATGAACTTTTTTCTTAGGAACTTTTTCTTTTTTCTTTTTCTTTTCCTAGCACAACTTAAACTTTTCCAGAACTGTGCAACAGTTTGAGTAACTATGTAGGTTTACAGTAAACAAATAAACAAACAAAAAATCCCTTCATTTGTGGTTTTTGGGGAAAGTGTACAAAATGCAAGACTAAATCACATGCTACCTTCCTAAACAAATAATATGATGAAGGGTTCAACATCATAGCAATTTGGGGTGATGGGAGAAATTATGTAGAATCATAGACATGCAGAAGGAGAAAAAAATTGAGTGACTTTTGAAAGTTTATGTTTACATACACTTTAAGGTGAAATTTGGAATTGTCAGGGGGAAAGGAGGGGAAGATAAATGACATTTTGCAGAAGGAAAAGAAATGTGAGAAGAAATGTTATGGGAAAGGAAAAGAAACTCAGGTCAAGTGAAGTTGCAGCCTTTGTTTATTTGAATGTTGTGCAATTTAATGGAGCTTGCAATCCAGCTGGGAAAGGCTGTCCAAAATCTTATCACATTTGGTGCAAGAAAAAGGGAATGTAAATGTATCATATTGTAACAGAACTTTGCAGGGAACAGGGGACAAGCTAATGGGGACTGATACTGTAGCTGTGGTGACTGTGGTGGGACCTAAATGTTATACCTATATGTTATACAAAGAATGGGTAAAGGTGAACCACTCTTGATCCAAGGTGGGAAGGCTGGCTGCAAGTCACATTGCCTGCTGGGGAACAGGGAAGGTATGATGTATTAAACCTTATATGGAAAGCAGCCAAGACAGCAAGGGGTGACTGAGCCTGCACTATATAGTGATAAATATCCTCAGCCTGTTTCACTAATATTCAGTGTTTATTAGACAGAAAAAGAATGAAGCTGTCCAACTCTTTGTCCAGTCAACAAAATCTTCTGTTTACTTCCTCTGGTCTTTTGTCTTTCCTTTTCTGTGCTAAAAGCTGTCCGGTTTTCAGGGAGGGATGCACAGTTCTCAGGAGAAGCCACCTAGTTTTGTGAAAACTGGGCAGTTTACTAACAGGCTGTGCAGCTTTTGTAGGAAAGCTGCCTAGTTTCCTGTCATTACAGGGAAAAAAATTCTGAATGTCCTGATAGCTACAAATGTCCTCCTTGACAGCTACAAGAAGAAAAATTGATTCGCTGTTTTCAATATCTGTTTGAATCAGAGAAAATTAAGATTTACCATCACTGCCTCTGGATTGAATATAAAATGGAATTTCGGAAAAATTTGAGATTCCACAACATGTGGAATTAGAATCTAGCCTTAAGAAGTATGCACATTTGACTCAACAGAATCCATACTGTATTGCAACTGTTAGTAAAATATGCATGGATAAGAACTCTTACACATGCTCTGATTTACAAAATATTTGAAAATATATAGCAAATATGTTTGTCAACGGCTACTGTTTATGCACACATTCTGCCTTAACACTACACAACCCATCATGCAGCCATGCCCTTGGGTGCCTCTGAGCAATGTCCACATGCACAGGAACTTTTTTGAAGTAAGCAAAAAATGTGATCAGAAGCTAAAATACCTATGAACAGGTTTTTAATACAGGTTTTGAACAGGCTTTCAATACAGATCCATTGATCTGATCAGTGAAATATACTGAGTGATGGAATTCCACCTGGAGGTTTCACAAATCCATATTTCAGCATGTGAAGTTTAAAGAGAGAGAAGGTTCTTCATAGCACTTAGCAAGGATCCCACTCCTCTTAAAAACACACACACAGAGAGAGAGAGTATTGAACTCATTGCTGGCTGATGGTGAATCTGCACTGGGTTTTAGTTTGAATTTCAGAGGAGGTGGACACAGTGCTAAACCTGTTTCGGGAATAAGATTAGCACTTTGGATACCTCCCTTAAAGTTCAGAGTAAAAGTCAATGTAGATTTACCATTCCACTGACAAGGAAGCCATCATTTGCCACTGCCTGGACTGCGTGTATCTGCTTCTTGGCATCAGTGACTACTGGAAAAGCCATTTAAGGGTTATATATTGGAAGCCTGGAGCTCATCATTTTTTCTCAATTTAGGCTGGTGCAATTTTTCCTGCACTAGGCTCTCTGTACTTAGAAATACTCAAACAAGATAAAGGTGGGGCAATTTGACAGGCCCTGCAGCAAAACACTTGATGATGGGTCAAGTTCTATATTGATGGATCTTTCCAGGGGGTTTATCTGGTAGGAAAGGTGGGCAGTAGCAAGATCATAAGATGCCTTCCAGATTTGTGTCTGTGTGCATGATTACCCGTCTACATAAAGGACATTATAGGAAATTCAAAGCAGCAGACTTCAGACCCACTCCAGGAGTTGGTTAGTGTTCATTACAATCAGGCAGGCTATCATGATAGGCCATTTGCTCTGGGTTTCAGTCTGAACTTTAAGGGAGCTATCCAAAGTGTGGAACCTATTTTTGGGATACGATTCAGCATCTTGGACAGCTCTTTTAGAGTTCAGACTAAACCCTGGAGCAGATTCACCACCCCATGACATGGAAGTCACCAGGGGCCACTGGTGATAGGACCAACAGAAGTTTTCAATCCCTGGCAGCTGTCCCAACAATGCTGGGATGAACATATCATTCTGACATTTCACTTCAAAAGCTTGGCTCTGCTCTTCTCTTTTTGTAAAAAATAAACACCCAATCACCTAGACTTTGAGCACTCAGGAGAGACAAACATTAGGAAAGAAGACATTAAACAAGACTCTGTTTACAAGCACTAGCAGCAGTTTTTCACCTTTCAAGTCTAAATCCACCTATCAAGATTTTTTCTTTTCTTTTTGAGGCTGACATTGGTTTTTCATGTTGGAGTATCTCCAGTTCAGAAGAAGAATATTGCAGAATGAGTAGAACATGTTCAGCAACTAGTTGGCATCTGGCAGGCTGATGCCCTGTAAATTGTGCTAATTATATGCAAATAAAAGCTGCAAATTAGCTACAGCTCTCATCCCCATGATGTATTTTTAACATGGTCCTCAGTGCTCAATAGGTTGCCCACCCCCATCTCCACAGCTGAAACACTGCAATTTAATTATCATTTAGCAGAAAAGGAAAATTCCCTTCTTTAGCAAAGTTTTCCTCCCCCCCGCCAAAATAAATAAATAAATAAATAAATAAATAAAGTGGGCTTTATAAAATATATACTTAAATATTAAAGGAAACCTAGGCAGGAATGTTTGCTTTTTAATGTTACAGCAACCTGGTGATTCTTCTGTCAGGGATGGTGGGAGACAGGCTGAATGAGACTAAAACAATGGCCAATCAGTTTGCATAGCATAAATCCCCCCCTTTGCAGAGTTATATTGCACCAACAGTTATATATCTGATGGGTACAGGTGTCTGTTTCTTTTGCACAATGGTCAATGTGTCATGCTAACAAAATAGTAGTGAATGAACAGATCAAGCTCTTTCTACAACCCACATTGGTGCAAGTGGTAAATCAATGGCAGTAGTTACAGGACATCCATTGATTTACTGGACCTCAAATAGATTGGGAGGTCAGTGAGGCATAATGGCTCAAATTTTGGACTTGGACTCAGGGTAGACAAAGTTCAAAATCCTGCTGAGCCATGGAAACTGGGTGATCCAAGTTGAAATCTCTCAGCCTTAGAGAAAAGCAATGGCAAACTTCCTCTGAATAAATCTTGCCATGAAAATGCTATATTAGGGTCACCCTAAGATGGAGGCTACTTGAAGGAACACAACAAACAGATTGGAGTGTCTTACTGACCCTACACAATTAGGGCAGAACAGAAGTGAAGTCAAAGGTATTAAGAGACTTTATGAGCTTTGAGTATGTATAGAGCTTTTCCTTTTCATCAGCAGCTACGGGAGTCCAGCTTTGCTTAAAGCAAGGCCACTTGGAGAGAAACTAATCATGCCAATGCTGATTTTATTTATTGATGTAATACTGTCAGTAGGTGTAGTGGTTTACAGATGGGGAGGGGACAAGGATTGTCATCTCCTGACCTTGAGGAAAGGCAGTAGAGAACTGGTAGCTCCAGCAATGTCTGGGGCTGGACTGAAGCTGTTTTATTCTTTCTGTGTCAAATCATCCCTCCTGGGCTTTATTGTCTTCCTTGAGGAATATAAGTTCTTAAAGGTGAAGGCCTCTGGCTTGGAGCCTAGCAGTACTCCATTGCTCAGGAAATTCTATTCACATTCATTGCCTGTGTTGATGAATAAGGTAGCTCTTTGGTTTGAACAAGGGGGCATTGCACCCTGAAATGGCATGGCAAGGTGTCCCCCTGTTTGGTCCCTGAGCTGTCAGTACTGATGGACCAATATTAGGGTGTGTTGAGTCCCTGGATATAGATACTTCCTTAGGGCATGTGTGTACAAGCCTCAAGGGAAAGGACTTCTGGAGGTCAAATGCAAGGAGTTACTGGCTGAAGGACTCCATATCTGACAAGCTCCGGTTTTAGCTTGGACACAGATATGATGTGTTTCTAGCACTTCTGCCTCCTGTATTGTTGAGCCAATGATTTTGGTCAGACCCTTCATGTCTGAGCTGGGACCTATTCATACTAGGCAATTGTAGTGCTACAATTCCACTTTAATGGCCATGGATGCATTTTATGGAACCCTGACTTTGCAGTTTGGGGAGACCCTAGAACTCTCCAGAAGTGAATTCTAAATATCTCTCTTGAAAGTGCAAGATTCCACAAAATCTTGTCATGACAGTTAAATTGTTGTTGCTGCTGCTGCTGCTGTTGTGTGCATTCACGTAATTTGCTATTTATGGTGACACTAAGGAGGACATATCACAGGGTCTCCTGGGGTTGAGACTGTGTGATGTCACCTTGTGAGTTTTCATGGGAATTGAACCTTGGCTTCCAGGGTTGTAGTCCAATGCTCAAACTACTATACTATACTGGCTCTCTAAAGTGGAATATAATGCCATAATTGTATAGTGTGAACGGGCCTATGAAGACAGGTCTGGCACAAGCCCATAAGCTTGACATACAGAAGACAACTGAAAGAAAAGAGGAAGAAGGAGACAAAGATGAATTTGGTTCACTTAAACAGGTACTTAGACAAAGGCTATTTCTGCCCTACACTGTCATAGAGCTATTATTCCACTTCCAACATCCTGTGGAATACTAAGGAGCTGTCTGGCTGAGAATTCTAAATGCCCCTCCCTAAACTGCAGACCCCAGGATTCCAAAGGATGTTGAAAGTAGACTAATAGCACTATAACAACGTAGTGTGGAAATGGGCTTAGTTTTTATGTGGAGTCAAGGAACTAAAGAGCTGCATCAAGACTTCACACAAAGTAGACTTTGAAAAAGGGATTTGAACGAAGAGATAAAGAAGTGTTTGAGATATAAATTACCATTACATGATGCTGACCTCCTACTCCCCAAAATAGATCTCATGTGGTAAAAGTGGTTAAAGCAGGAGTAAGAAGTAAATAAATCTGAACCTGGTTTGGTAGGTATTTGGGCAAGGGTTTCTGACTCCCAGTTTAATAACAGCAGCTCTTGTGTTCTGAAGAACAATGCTGAAAAATGAGGAAAGCTGAGTAATGACCAGTTTGAATTTTCGTGTGGAACTGCTGTGATGTAACTCCATTTCATGTCTGGTACTCAAAACAAATTCCTGTACTCAGAACAGATAGATTCCAAGCATGTCTTCTGTGTCCACCTTTGGTTGGCAAATCTTGGGGTTTTAGGGGGAAAAAACAAAACAAAAACAAAACCATGCTACAACCATGATGGCTACTCACCTCTGGTTTGAAAGGTTGGATTTAGAAGACTGAGGTTCAGTCCTGGTCAGCCATGAAAACTGCTGCATAACCTGAGACCAATCACCTATCCCTCAACCTACTTCATAAGCTTGTTATGAGGATAAAATGCATGGGAAGATGGCATAGAAGGGGTTCAAGTTACCTCACTCCCCCTAACATTCCTCCCAACCAAAAAAGATGTAAAATGGTTATTAGACCTTGCAAGGGAGTAGGCTGGGTGGTAAACCAGAAGTATCTGGCACAATCTCTGGTGAGACCTTGACTTTGCTTGTAGTTATGCCACTCTCTGCAGCTCCCCGAGTCCTTCTGTGCCTTAGCCATGAAGAGAGAAGAACCATGCACAACCTTTTTTTTAAAAAAAGATTGTTAAAGGAGAAAGAAGAGCAGGAGAAGGAGAAGCAACAGCAGCAGCAGCACCACCACCACCAGCAACAACAACAAGATATGAAAACTTTCCTTCAAAATATATTCAAACCAACATAAAAGCACAGGCTAGAATTCTGTATTGTATTTACAAATTTCTAACCCAGAGTTATAGATCTGTAACTTCTCACTATTCAATAATGCCACATAGTCATAATTGTGGCACTCTCGCCATGATCATAAATACCATCCTCCAGCCCACCTTAGCAGCAGCAGGTACATCAAATGAAACAAGTCTGTTCAGCTGCCAGTCAATTGTGCTGCAAGCACGATGTTTCCAATCCCCTTCCACCATCGAATGAAGATGCAATGTAGAATTGCTATTGAGGTTCTGCTTCAGATTGTCACAGTCTCATTTGCTGCTGGGGAGGGGCTGGGTGGAAATTGCATCTACCTTGTGTCCCTAATGGTAGTTGTATAGGTCCCCTTCACTTGATGCAACTGCTGGCTGTTAAGGTAGGACTGGAAAACTGGGCCAGCAAACTTTACGTAATTTACTTGCATTCATAACCAAGTAGCTCATGTATGGTATTAGTGGTTGTTTGTGGAGCTGCTACAAGCTGGCATTATTTTTAATGTTTTGAAGCGGTAGTTGCAAACTGCTGTCAATTCTTCACTTGAAAAACTTTCATTATGGGACAGTTATTTCTATATTTAGTTCATCGAGGAAAGACACCCTTCTGATTTTATAGGAAGCCTTCTTTCTCAGGAGACACAAGTAAGTTATTTGAAAAATACAGGCATGACAATAGCTATTGTCCTGGTAAATGACTTCCTGTATACTGAACTTCCTATTTTTCATGCCCAAAGGGATCATTAAATAATATTCTTTAATCATGTTTTGTAATGGATATGCCCTTTGCACTGTGATATTTGGGACCAAAGAGGCCTGAAGTCTTAGATTTAAAAGAAATGCTTTTTGGATGACTCAAGGAAGTAAAAGCCAATATGTCGATTTCTCAAATCATACTTTGTATTGAATGTGTTATCTATTGGAGAAAACTAAGTAAGTGAAAACATTTTATTTATTTGTTTAGAGCATTTGTATCCTGTCCTTCAGTCAAAAAGTCTCCTAGGGCAGCTTAAAAATAATTAGTCTGCTAGTTCCCTATCCTCAGACTTATGGTCAAAATGGGGCCATTTCTGCACTACACTGTTACAGTGCTATTATTCCACTTTCAACATCCTGTGGAATTCCGGGGTTTGTAGTTTCTTCGGGCCAAAGAGCTCTCTGGTTGAGAATTCTAAATGCCTCTCCCTAAACTCCAAATCCTAGGATTTCATAGGAGGTTGAAAGTGGAATAATAGTGCTATAACAGTGTTATGCAGCAACGGCCTAAGACATGACACATAAGGAAAAAGGAATGGCAGTGGGGCAAGAGATTAAGCTCATCAGGTGCTGGCTGCTCTTCTCTCCCACGGAGGCCAGAGCAATGGTAGTTGGAATAGAAGGAGGGCCTCTCATCAACTGTTGGGCCAGTGGGTCTCTACCCCACCGCTTCCTTTCCCCTCCAAGGCTACAGCAACAGCAGTTAGAGTGGAATGAAGGGGTCTCAACAGCCCCTGGGGCCAAGCCACAATGGAGTTGTGCTCAGCTGCTCTTCCCCCCATTAGAAGCCAGACCAAGGGCCTTTCTGCATCTTACCTTTTTACGGCGCTGGGGTGCGGGGATTGCATGAGCAGCCTTCGGCGAGAGGCTCTCACATCCCTGCTGCTTTAGCTCTGCATGAGCTGCCTGCTCGTGTGAGAACCCCACCTCTTCCTTCCGCAGTGCAGCCTGGGAGTTTCCTAGGCTGTGCTGGGGCAGGATGCGCAACTGGTGCCGCTCCGGAGGCTCCGCATGCCAGGTAAGTGTGTGCAGGGCCTGGGAGCAATGTGTGATCGCACACTATTTTTGGGTGAAAGCTGAAAATGAAATGGTGCGTGAGTGGCCCCTGCTGGCCCCTGGAGTGTTGCGCGATTCTGAGTGTACAATGCTCCAGGCACCTTTTCGCATGGCAAATGCTGTGCAGAAAGGGCCCCAAAGGCACATGGAATGGATGAGGGGCCCTTATCAGCCACCGAGTCAAGGAATGACAGAGCTGTGTCTGGCTACCCTTCTCCCTGTCAGAGGTCAATGGCAGCTGAAACATGGAGAACATACAATTAGAGTTGTTTTTGAATCTATAACATAAATGTCAGTTGAGATATTTGCTGGATGGGAATGTATTGCTTCGGTAAAAGATAAAAATAAAGCAATTTTTAAAACTAAATTAGTAATGTCTTCTAAACGTATATGTTTTTAAATCTATCTTTACCCAAAATAGGCACATGTAATTTCATGTGGATGACATTGGTTGCTTCAAATGTCATGGGCACTTGTAAAATGGAATGGTAGCTTCAATTATATGATCATTACAATTGCAGAGGTTTCACGTATGGTTGCAGAGGTTTCACATGCCAGTTCTTCTGAACAAATAAATCTGGAGTTTGGGTCCACCATTCTCTACTGAAAACCACCCTGCTCCAGAACAGTGATGAAGTTGGACCTAACCACACTGGAGAAATACCCTGCCACATTCATATTGCTCAAAGTGATGCAGCTGCTAAGTACATAACTCTTAGCTGCATTGGCAGTTTGGAGCTTCAGTGAACATGGGAAATCCTTAACACAACATATTAAGCCAAATGGATTTAGTTAATTAAGCAGAGCATAAAGAAACTACCATGTCAATAATTAACAACATTCTAGAACTCATTTTTTTTTAAATGGAGGAAATCCCATGGATATTAGTAAGCAGATAGGTAGTAAACACATCTTTGTGTCAATAAGGTCTGGAGAAACCCACAGATGCCAAGTAATTTTTTTTGGAAGTGTTTAATTTGCAGCTGTGAATGGAAAGGAAAGCCTAAAGGTGAGAATTGAATGTAATTTCCCACTAAACATGAGTGATGGCCAAAGGATGAGTGATATTATTATTTGTTACTGTGTCTGCTCTGATAGCATGCACTCCTTTTAGAGACATACCGATAATAATGGCCAGGAGAAAACCACCCAGTCCATCAAAGGCCTACCTGTCTTGATGCTGGGGATACAAATCACCTTCTGTGGCAGCTCTCCATCTTAAGTCCAATTATCTTTCCTGTGGTTCACTCCATCTCTCTCAGCTTGTCCAGCCCCTCTTGAACTGATGTTGCTGGTTGACATCTATTACCAAAGTATGCACATCCTCCTTTGCTTCATAATCTGATAGTCTTTTGCACAGGTACATTCTGAACGGGTACCACCTCATGCATCTTATTACTTCAATGTCAGCTAAGATGACCTCTTGGATCTAAATAGTGGCTTGGGAAAAAAAAATACCCTTCAACATTTCACAGATGAAAACTGGAACACGTGTAACCAAGCAACATCAGTGTGGTCAAGGTGACAAAAGTTATTAGTGAAGAAGAACACACAAGCTAGGAAAGGCTACATCAGACCCTTTTTGCACCTTACCTTTTCATGGTGCTGGGATGTGGGGCTTGCGCGAGCAGCCTCCGGAGGAAGGCTCTCACTTCCCTGCTTCTTCGGCTCTGCATGAGCTTCCTGCTCACGCGAGAGCCCCGCCTCTTCCTTTCGCACTGAGACAGGAAGCATGACTGGTCCGGCTCCCGAGGCTCTGCATGCAAGGTAAGTGTGTGCAGGGCCCCGGAGCGATGCTCGACCATGCAGCATTTTCCGCTTCAAGGCGAAAATGAAAAAATGTGTGTGTGGTCCACATCAGGCCCTTGAGCGTCGCGCAAATGTGAGTGTGTCGTGTGGACCGCTCCTCACATGTGCGTGATGCTCAAGGGGCCCTTTCGCATCGGAAATACTGTGCAAAAAGGGCCATCAGTTTACTTTTGTCTGAGTCCACTGCGAAGGTCAAGATTTTACCACTCTTCTCTCCACCCATCTCCATTCAGTAATCTGAGTGCAAATTACTTTTGCACTTTGAACTCAGTTTGCTCCAGCTGAAGTAAGCTGAGGGGAAAGTGGGAAAGTGGGAGGAGAGGAGAGAAACAGGGGCATTTTATAAGTGGGAGGACAGAAAATGAATTGGGACAGTCCCTGCCAAATCAGGATAGTTGGAGGGTATGAAACAAACATATAAACAAACCAAAGAGCAGGTCAGGAAAAAAATGTTTTCAATCATTCAGATGATAGACAAAAATCAATAATGTGTTTGTGTGCCTGTGTATTTATGAAACAAGGTATATAAAAAAAGAAACAGCCATGTTAGTCTACTTCAGTATAAAAAGAAGACTCTACAACACTCCTTTTTGTACTGAGAAAGGAACAACACAACTGTCTCTCTGAAAAATGCCATGTGGTTTTATGTGTTAGTTCTCCAAAACACAACACAAATCTTACAAATATGTGAAGTTCCAAGGCAAATAGCATCACATCTTTGAACGATTTTGTAAGGTGAGAAGTGGACATTTTTGCCATGAATCTTGGTGCCAAAGAGTAGTGCCAAACTCTACCCTCATCAAAAATACTTTTTTGCTTAACCTGTATATGGTCTAAATCAAGGTAGTAGTTTCCTATAATTCTGCCAAGATATCGATTATTAAAAGAGAGTAGGTTTCCCCCCATCAAACTATCCCATCTTTTATTGCTATTAAAGACTTTGTCTGTTTGGTTATTCATTCATAAAAATTGTCATTCACTTAGCATTTTCTTTTTAGTACTTATATTTATTCTCTCTCTGGGCTTTCTGCACTACACTGTTATAGTGCTAATATTCCACTTTCAACATCCTATGGAATCCTGAGGTTTGCAGTTTCAGGAGGGGCATTTAGAATTCTCAGCCAGAGAGCTCTTTGGCCTTAATAAACTACAAACCCAAAATTCCACAAGATGCTGAAAGTGGAATAATAGCAATATAACAGTATAGTACAGATCCCCCCCCCAACACACATACATGCCTTTTATGTGTATTTGCATTTTTTCATAGCTACTTGTGACTATGATATAGGGTAGTCAGGTGAAAAACAGGACAGGGCTCCTGTACCTTTAGTGGCTCTGTAAAAGAGGGAATTCTAGCAGGTGTTCCTTATCAGACAGGATGACACCACTGCTAGTCTCCTTGTGATTAGAAATATATTGTTCTGTATTTCACTGGCACAAGAAAACTGAGTTTAATTGAATTTTATTCAGTTGTTACCCAGCCTGAACTTTCAAGATGTGATGACAGCAACATTAAATAACCTACTCAATAAAAATTAATAGTATTATTGAATTCTATCTTTATAAGCTACATTTTAATTTTTTTTGTTTTTCCAATTACATTGAATGCTACATAAAGAATAATCATATGGCAGCAGGGAAAGAAATATATGTTTTATTACTTACAATGCCGGCATGAAAATGGTCATCTATCCAAATACAGATAGACATATCAAAACCCTAATAGCCTATAGTTCATAGAAGAGGGAGAAAAATACAGGATTTCAAGGGATCCTTCCTTTGAAGTTGTCTGATAAAAGACTTTAATTGAGATTGTTTCAATATGCAAATATACCCAGGCCATCACACGGGTCTCAAGCTACGGCTGGAAGTACATATCCGAGTCACACAGCTGCGTTCCTTCCATGCTTCCAGCTTTCAGCAAAGGCAGCTTATCGCAAGCAATTATCTTACCCAAATAAAAATGAAAATGGAAAAGTTAAATAAATAACAGAACATTTTGATGGAATCACTGTAATGTACTTCTTGGTTAACAGTAGCCCTGACTTTTGGAAAGATAGATTTGTTAATGCACTTGTCCTTTCCTTCTGCATCAATCTCACTAAATCTTCATATGCATTGCAATGATGGATGCCCAGCTGTCCTATTTCCATCTTACAAATAAGTCCTTCAGGAAAGCCAAAAGAGCAGAAAAGAGATCTGAAATCTCCTCGCTTTCAGCTTCACCTGCCTTCACCTTCAAAATATTTTGTCAGCTTTAGAACTGATATTAGACAGTATTCTTGATTACAGAGACACACTATTTCCCAAACTTCTGTCGTGGTTTATATTAGCTTGAAAGACCCTGTATTGTACACTGGACTATTAATCTATAGAGATCTGAAGGAGTTTGGGATATTCCCATCTCTTCAACTTGGTTTACATGAGGCTAAGCTGGTGGATGGATATTGACATGGCTTTCTCTCTAACAGCACCTTGACTATGGAACTCCCTTCCAAGAGAAGTCAGGCTGGCTCCATCCCTTTGGAGTTTTTGGTGAGCAAGTAAGATGGTGGTGATTCACAAGTTCTTTGATCCTTGAAATTTCTTTGGCTGTTTTAATTGCTTGATTTTAAATTATTTTTAAGGAGTGTCTGTATCCTGCTTTAAAAAGTATTTTATTCACTTATTTTTCAGTTTTTTTTAATCCCTTGAACATTGCTTTGGGGACTCCGGCAGGCTAAGACGCAATACAGAGATGCTTTAAAACAACCAAGCAATGAATTAGGGCTGGGATACCTGTGGCTCTCCGGATGTTCCTTCAGTCCAATTCTCATCAGCCTTGTCAGTGGGGAAACATGAGGCTAGTAATAGTCCTTCAACATTTGGAAGGCCAAAACTTCCCTACCCCTTACTTAAACTAACCAAAATAGTCATTCTGCCTGGTAATAGCATCCTATGCAGGGACTGCTGGTGAGAAGATGAAATTTAGGACATGCATCTCATAGGCAACATCTCCCTAGGACAACCATGTTGGGATTAGCAACTGAATTTAGGCCAATGAACAAAGAATGCAGGGCCCAGGACATACGTATAACAATGCCAAATTTTCTACCTTGAAATTTCTGTTTGAAACTCATGTCTTCTGGACCATGATAAACCTGCAGACTTCAAAGACTGTACTTACAAACTGTCTTCGAAGTAGAAATGCAGTCACAAAAAAGCAGACAAAAGAGGGGGAAGGTTTACATATAATTTGCATATGCTAATGTATTTGTATGGATGCAAATGTAGAAATTGCTACAATAATTTAGTACAGAATATAATCTCACCATAGTGGGGGGATACTGTGATCAAGTTACTTATGCACTTGCTGAGGTCCTACCTGTTGGCAGAGAACTTCAAGGCCCCCTTTAAGAATTTTTTACCTTTAAGATTGGGATGGATTGGAAAGGACTTCTAGTAAAAGACTGTGCTGTGGAAGCCCTTCAAATGAAGAATCATCCTCTTTAAAGGAGGACTCTTTCTCCAACACTTTTGAAAGAAGAATTTGGTTGGTAGCTGAGATAATAACAAATGGATGCCAAAAGACAAGATTAGACAAGAGTAGTTAAAAAAAGGAATGTCTGTAAAAAATCACACACTTTATTTTTCTTTTGTCTTTCCAAGATGTCATTCCTAATTTTTGGCCTGATATTACATGAAATACAGTCAGCCCTCCACATTTGCTAGGGTTTGGGACACAGAACCTCTGCAAAGTGGAAAAAATGCAAATATCAAAATTAATGTGCGTTTGTGGGAAGGGGGCAAAGGCATGGTGGGAAGAATGGACACTCGTGGTCCAAACCAGGGCCACTTCCGCACTAGGTTGTTATAGCTCTATGATTCCACTTTCAACCTCCTATGGAATCCTGTGGTTTGCAGTTTCGGGAGGGGCCGGCCAGCCCCTCCCAAAACTGCAAACCCCAGGATTCCATAGGAGGTTGAAAGTGGAATCATAGCGCTATAACAACCTAGTGCAGAAGTGGCCCAGCTTAAGGAAAGGAGAGGGAAATGGGGTGGGTTATCATGGTGAACCTATACTTCCTCCCTATCTCCAATATCCTTCCTCGAGTGTGGGAGGGCCTTGGAAGACCGTTTGTAGTGTTGAGAAATCAGGCTGTGAGCTGTCCTTAGCTGGCCAGTCAGCTGCTGGTGGAGGAGAAAGAGGAACACAGGTGAGTTATTAAAGGGCTGTGTAGAGCCTCTGAAAGAGAAAGTTCCCCAGGAATAGGAGCACTTGAGATGGGGGAGGCTGCAGAAACTCAGAAATACTCAAATCTGTGAAAGTGAAACCCACAAATGTGGAGGGATAACTGTATTTTCACATTTTTGAATCCTGAGATAGGTTTCACAGAATCAGAGAGGTGGAAGGAACTGTAAGGGTTTACCTAGTCGAACCCCATCCTGTGCACAGGACACAGCTAAAACATTCCTGAGAGATAATCACCCAAATTCTGCTTAATACCTCCAGAGAAAGAAAATCTACTACTCTAACAAATGTCTTTTCTTGTAATTAGAATCCATTGAAATGTGTTCTAGCCTTTGGAGCAGCAGAAAATGAGCTTGCCAGATCATCTACATGACATCGCTTTAGATATTTAATCATAGCTATCACATCACTTCTCACTCTTCTCTTCTCCAAGCTAAAGCTACCCAGCTCCCTTGGTTGTTCCTCATAAAGCTTGGCTTCCAGACCTTTGTTCATCTTGGTCACCCTTCTCAGGACAGGCTCAAGCTTATTTATATGCTTGAACCGTGGTGCCCAGATGAGGTCTGACCAAAGCAGCATACAGTGATACTGTTCTTTTCCTTGACCTAGACATTGTGCTCCTCTGGCTGCAGCCTAGAATTGCATTGGCTTTTTTGCCTGCTGCATCACTGTTTTGACTCATACTTAAATTTGTGGTCTGTTAAGACTCCAGATCCTTTTGACATACACTTCTTTCAAGCCAAGTGTCATCCATCCTATGTTTGTGGATTTCATTTTTCCCACCTAGCTTTAATACCTTACATTTATCCATGGGGAAATCAATTTTGTTAGTTTTGGGCCAGCCCTCCATTCTTTCAAGGTCGTTTTGAATTCTGATTGTATCCTCTAGATGGGATTATCTCTCCATCCTAATTTTGTGTCATCTGCAAATTTGATCAGCTTTGTTCCAGGCTATCAGAAGCACCATCTTCTTCCATCTCTTTTATCCCCATACACTAACGTAGACCAAGCCTTGTCTCTAAGTATCCATTATGGGAGCCCAGATCGTCTACATGACATCCAGAAAGCCAAGTGAGAGAAACAGCATAATCCTCTCCATATCTACTGAAAAGTAATTCTGTCCCATGGAGTTTGAAAACAGGTTAAGGATTGTCCTCTAGTGCTACTTATATGTTTATCTTCTAAAATATGGATATCTTGGCTTATATCTTAGATTCTCAGAGCGGCATACAAAATCAAAAATCAAAATTAACTGTTGCAACTTCCTGCTTTTGGAATACTTTCCCTGTCTGACCTCGTCTGAGAGCCCAGAAAACTTGAGATTTTTCCATTTAGAGGGTCTTTGGATTTCTGAGATAGAAATAGAATTTTTTTTAAAAAAATAATCAGACAGCATAACTCATCTGCTGTTTTGGTTTTGCAGCTTTTATATTAGAATCAGAGTATTCTATATTTCATCTTCTCAAGAAATAGTTAATTGCAAGTTGCCTTCAACTGTCACAAGACAGGAATGGGCAGATTGTGGCCTGGAGGCTGCATGCTGCCATGGAGCTCACTTTTGCTATTGTTGTGTGCCTTTAAGTTGTTTCCAACTTATGGTGACACTAAGGTGAACCTATCATGGCGTTTTCTGGGGCTGAGATTGTGTGACATGCCCAGGGTCACCTAGTGAGTTTCCATGGCTGAGTGGGGAATTGAACTCTGGTCACCAGGTTCATAGTAAAATACTCAAACCGTTACACCATGCTTACTTGAAACCCCTCCCTCAGCCCTGCAAAGACACCCAGTCTTCCAATTAAATGTAATTTTTTATAATTTTTTTGGCAAGATTTTCAGACAGTTTTTGCCTAAAAATTGGATGGGAAGTCCCCCTAAATACATGAAAACATATGAAAACACTTCTGACCCACTCACACAACCCCCAGAAACCCTCACTTAACCAGATACGGGCTCTTTTCACGTGGCATTTGTCATGCAAAAGGCCTCCAGAGCATTGCGTGATTGCGAGGAGTGTTTCAGACAATGCCCTTGCAATTGCGCAATGCTGCCGGGGCCAGCAGGCACTGATCGTGCACTATATCATTTTCGGCTTTTAGCTGAAAATGGTGTGCAATCACGCATCGCTCCGGGGCCCCACAGGCACTTACCATATGTGTGGAGCCTCCAGAGCCGTGGCCCTCGCACTTCCTCCTCCAGTGCAGCCTGGGAAAATACCCAACTGAGCTGCGGAAGGAAGAAGCGGAGCCCTCATGGTGTCTGCCAACCGGCTGGCAGCTCCTGCAAAGCAGAAGCAGCGGGGATGCAAGAGCCTCATGGAAGAGGCTGCTCATGTGATCCCTGCATGCCCGCACCAGACGCAGGTGAGTTGTGGGAAGGGCTACCTCTGCTTTCCTTTGCAGCCCCTCTCCAAATGGCAAGAGAAAGTGAATGGGCACAACTTCTGCTCATCATTTTGAGAGGGACTACAGAGAACAGTGGAGGTACTGGGGTATCATCAAGGTTGTAGCACATGGGTGGTCTGGTGATGGAATTCAGTTGTGACTCTTGTTGTAAGTTGTAGATACAGGGCTGCTAAAAAGAGATATGGCTTAAATGTGGCCATTTTGGCTGCTGGTGATAGAAAACAAATGAACAACATAATATAGTTCTTGAATAACTCTGCTTATATAGTGTTTTGTCTCAGCCCTGTCTCAATGTGGGCAATTGCAGAAGGTACAAGGATCACACTTACTTAATTCGTCACTCCTTTGGACATCTATAGATTGCATCCCTCAATCTGTTCAGAAACAGAACATCACTTCTGACTTTCACAAACTGCTATTTTGGATACTGAAAAGGTGTGCATGTCTCTCTATGTGCACACAATAGCATATAGGATAGATCAATTTATTTGATTGATTTATTGATCTATTCTCAATAGCATGAAATAGGAGAATCACATCCCTTGGACGTTCCTGAAATTTCTTTTCAGCTCAAGTTTCAGGAGGACTTGAGGTCACACCAGGGCCTTGATAGACTCCACGGTTCCCAGTCCAGCCTATTTTGAAAATGTCCCATTTCCCTATGATAAAACATTATAACATTTGAGACTTTTTAGAGATCTGGAACAATGGTGTTTAAGAAGGGACAATTTTTCTTCATCTCTCATAATAATAGAATAGATCCCTTTATCAACCAATAAAGTTAAGATGTGGTAGAGTGAGGACAGATAAAAGGAAGTGCGTACTCTTACAGTGTTTTGCTAAAAGCTGAAATTTGTCACTACAAGATGTGGTGATGGCTGCCATCTTGGATGGGCTTTAAAAATAGGTTAAATAAGTTTGCAGAGGAGGACAGAGCTATGAGAGGCTACTAGTATTATCTTTGTTATAGGAGATAGCATTCTAAGGAACATGAATGGAAAGGTGTTATTTCACTTATATTTCTTAGCAGGCTTCCCACTGTGGGAGCTGAATTAGGATTAAGTAGGCCTTTTATTCTATCCAACAGGGCTGTTCTTACATTTTGGCATGGGCAACAGTAAAGAGTTAGAAACTCATTAGAAGCAAAACTCTTGAAACACTCACAGTGCTTCCTGCTCTGTATGCTTATAGTGACAAAGTTTAATGTTCATGCATTTATTCAAAACCATCCTAAACAGGGGTTTAGTGTCAATCACATTTACAAACATCACTGCTTGAAATAATTAAAACAAACAGAATAAACAAAAAGCTTCTGAGTTAATTTCCCATTATGTGCAGCCAGTAGGATTTATGCAAACAAACAGAAAGCCTTTGTGATGTAAGACTTATACTCATTGGCAGCAAGTTGCAATAGTTTATAACTGTATACTTCAGTGGCTAAATGGTGGGTGTGGGGGAGACCTTATATTTTGAGGTTTGGACTCTTTGTTGTAAACCTTGGATTTGACATTTCCCCTCTATCTATTTTGATTTCCTGGCACAAAGATTGCTATGGAATAGGACCAGGTCTGTCCTTAGACAGTATGGGGTGGTCACCTCAGGTGACAGATGCTGGAAGGTGGCAGAAAATCCCACCCCCCTTATCTGGTAGGTAAAGACCTTTTTATCTCAAAAAGCATTTGGTGCTTAAGTAAGTATGTGGAAAGGTTCAGTGTGCACGTGTTTTGCATTCTTATTGTTCCAGTCATGTTTTTAGAATGATTTTATCATGTTTTAAAGTACTGATGTTTTTATAAGGTAGTTTATTGAATTATTTAAAAACTATTTTATTATTAGGTTTTATTTCCTATGTGTGTATGTACACGCACGTGTGTACTTTCAAATTACCTGTCAGTTTATGGTGACTCAATGAATTTCACAGGGTTTTCTTAGGCAAGGAATACCCGAAGACAGTTTTGCCAGTTCCTTCCTCTAACATACAGCCTGCCCTGGCATTCGTTGCTGGTCTCCTAGGCAAGTACTACGCAGGGCTGGCTGCTGTTAGCTTCCAATATCAGATGGGATTTGGTCCTTTTATGTACCTAATTTTCATTCATGTCCTATTTGGGAAAGAAGCAGGATTTCAATCAATCAACCAAATAAGATGTTAAAAGATAGTGGACTGTTCAGCTTGCCTTATGTTCTGAAGAGATTTGCCATTGCCTTCCTCTGAGGCTGAGAGAGTGTGAGTTGCCCAGGATAACCCAGTTAGTTTCCAAGGCTGTTTCACACCCTGCTCTCCACAGCCATAGTCAGTTTCAGGTGGTATCTCCTTAGGGAACATTGCTATGAAATTGGCAGGCAGCATAGGAGTTGCCATAAGTAAAGAATCTGCAAATTGTCACAGGGCAGCCTTGGTGGTTCAGGTGATAGACAAGTCCTCAAAATGAGAAAGAGGGTGATTTAATTCTAATTTCTTCTCCAGGTGGGCTTTTGTGTGTGGTAGGAGAAGACAACATGTGTGAAAATGACACATGCTATACATTTTCACCAGGGTAGAAAGCTGGAAAGGTTCAAAGTTGCTTAAGGGCTAAAAGATTATGGTACCTAAAAATCAGTTTAATGCTTTCACAGTAGAGAAATATGATAGCACAACTGTCAAATCTAAAATTCTTCTGCAAGCATTCCATAGTCCTTTGTAAAACATGCCCAAAATGTGAAACTGGACAAGCCGGACTTGTCAGTTAGTCACAGAATCATAGAATTGTAGAGTTGGAAGGGAACAGAAGGATCATTGAGTCCAACTCTTTACCATGCAGGGATATACCATCAAAGCACTCCCAACAGATGGCCATCCAGCTTCTATTTAAAAACCTCCAAAGAAGGAGACTACACCACACTCTGAGGCAGTGTATTCCACTGTTGAACTGCTGTTACCATCAGGAGGTTCTTCTAGTATTTAGATAGAAACTCTTTTCCTGAAGCTTGAAGTCTATGCCTTCTTCCTCCTTTTTTTTGGTGTTTCCCAGCAGAAAAGTTGTATCATTCTAGACTGTCTGCCTTTCCAAAGTTAGAAACTGGAACAAAACTTTAGTGGGATACAGGTGTGATTCTGTTAGCCTTGGTAGATGAGACAGTTCACTTTGTTTGGCTTTGGGAAGCACCCAAAAGCAGTCTGAGGAAGCCCACTTCAACATAGACTTCAGCTGAAAGTACTTTCTTAGATACTATGCAAGATAAGCCCCGAAGGCCATGGACCAGTATAACGGAGCTGTCTTTACTCCAAGTTCAATGAAACACTTTAGCTATGCAAACTTTGACATGTGACCTGCCCCATTTACAAATTCAATAACACAAAGTCAAGTGAAAATCTTGAGGTGGAAGCAGTAGATAATAAAATAGTGCAAAAGCTAAAATATGAAATGTAGAAGTAATTGTACAAAAAGAAAAGAGAATAAAGAGCAGAGGAAAGATTTTTTCCCCCTTGGATTAAAACACACATGCACACATTATACTCTCAGAAAAAGAATGGGTGAGGGAATAGGGTTAGAAGAAAAAGTAGAGATGGAGAAATAAAAGATATGAAACAAAGGGAGATAAAGGAAAAGACTGCAAATATATCCCTAGGGAGGGGGGGAGCTCAGATATAAGAACATTAAAAAAAAAAGAACTTGGAGACAGAAGGAAAAACCACAGGGAAGGAGATGTAATACAGGATTGTCTGTGTGAGAGAGAACGAGATAGAGAAAAATCAATCCTTGGTGACTACATAATGGCTGGCATGTAGGTCATTTTCTAATTTTATTTTATACCCTACTATCTCAGCTGTGACCATACACCTAGGTTGAAGGTTTGTGACACTGGTGGACAACATCCATGAAGCTTTTGTATTCCTGTAAAGAGCTTCTTGTGTCCCTGACAACTTGTTCTAATTGCTTAAATTCAAACACTTCCGATGCTTGATGTGGCTACGAGCACTTTCGAAAAGGTTGCTGTGGTGGCAAGGCCTTCTCTTTGTTGCACCCATTGTCCCTCTGTTTTCTGAAAGTGCCAAGAGACATCTTTTGTATAATGCGCGATGATGAGACGCTGCCACAGCTGGAGTTGTTCTAAAGCAGTAACAAACAGCAACAGGACTTCAGAATGTAGAAGATGAGACTGTCCTAATTTTTCTCCCTCACTCCTGCTAACCTTTATATGGGGCAGTGTGAATACCTGTGCTGCGTGTGTAGTGTTGTAGGACTACAGCTCCCATTACCCATAGACGGTTGAGGAGATAGTTGTAACACAGCTGAAGATTGAGAAGGGTACTTTCGAGGAAGGCATAGCATAGAAAGCCTCTTTCTCCCTGCCAATTGGTCCTGGTCACTAGTAATAACATGCTTCTGGATAATTTTGATGGAATCCATTGCAGTAGAAACAGCAGCAGTTCAAATGATCCTTTTTGTTACTCTGTAGTATTTGCTTGCTATTTTGTATTCTTCCAAGCAGAACATAAATATTGGCTAAAATATGCATAATTTATAATATGAGGCTTCATAGGCCAGGGTCTTCTTTAAGTGCTGAGGGAGTGGGAATTTATGCCAGTGCCTTTCCACTGGGTGGCTCAGGGCTGAAAGCAAAAGTAGCCTGATTCTGGTTCTTCCCCAGTCATTTTCTGAGTCTCTCAAATGTTACCATTCATGTTTTGTATGCTGCTTGAAGAACTGAGCAAAAATACAAGGGATTGGGATGTTTACATTACTGTGATGGAGCAGGGCTAGAAATGAGTATTTGTGTTGTTGGCTATTGTACTACTTCATTTCTATTCCACTACCTCTAGAATGGCTTACACATGGGCACAAAGGGAGCCCTGTTTTGGGAACTCCTCCAAGGCCCCATCCACGTTAATATGTCTTTGGCTTCCATGGCCACTGTCTGCAGAACTCTAGCTTGAAAGTGCTGGGTTTCACTTTCACAGGCAATCAATGGCCAAGAAGCAGGGGGGCTCTCAGGTCCCATTGGGGTATAGCTAAGGGAATGGGGAGAAGAATGACAGCATTTCTGCCAAATAAGAATTCTGCTCACAATGACATTTCCTTCAGTATTTGGCTGTTCCTGTTAGGTTTTGATAGAGAATATGGTCATGCATTCCACAGTGAAACCATAGAACAACATATCCATTGGTGCATAGAGGAATCACCTTGAAGTCCAAGTACCTGATCCAAGGAGGGATCTTGAGGGGGAACTGAGCAAAGGGAGTGACAGGAGCCAAAGGTTGGAACTGTGGGGCCAGCCTGGAGCCGGGAACCATCACAATTACCATCCATTCCACATACAATGAAACCAAGAAGCCAAACCAAATGCACAGATTGTATTTTCCCTCTCTGTTGGACCTGTAATTTTGTCCATCAGTATCTATTATAAAGAACTATATGGTGATTAAAAGTTAGATGTGTAATTTCAGTAGCAAAGGTGAACACCTGGAATACTGAAAAACAGGGGATGAGGGAAATTTTGCAAGTATGTGTTTTAAGGACATTCTGCTTATTTCCTTCTTCCTCATCTTGGATTTCTGGAAAAAATCTTTTCTTGGGTCAGTATTCTAAGAGTGAGCGCTGCAAATGCTAGAGTTAGCTTTCACAGTATGACAAAATAGTAGGGATGGGACAAATCCAGAATTTTCCAAATCCGAATCCAGATCTGAATCCCTGGAAGATTCTGGGAGTCCACAAATCTCATGAATTCTGACTCTTTCAAATCCCTTTAAAAAAAAAAAAAGAGTTTAAAAAGCAAGGGAAAGAAGAATAATCTTGGGCAAGACACACTCTCTCAGCCTTAGCAAAAGCCTAGGCAAAGGCAAATCTCCCTCTGAAGAAATCTGGCCAAGACAATTGTCATAGTTTTGCTTAGGATCTCCCCAGATTGAAAATGACATGAAGGCCCTTTGTACACAGGCAGGAACATGTGGATTATTAATCTCACATTCTCCTGCCTGTGTAAACAGGGCCACATACTACAGTACAGAGATAATCCAGGTCAAAACTGGATTTTCTTTGCATAGCTCCTTCTGGCATCCTGGGGTTTGTAGTTTGATGCACCAGCACACTTTGACAGAGAAGGCTGTGACACCTTATAAAACTAGAAACCCCAGAATTGTGTGTGAAAGAGGTTTGCAAGGGAGCTATGCAAAGGAATCTTTCAGCTATCCTTGAAATTTCAAGAGGTCTGTACCTTCCAGTCAAGTGCTGAACTGAAATATTAAATGTTCAATTTAAGTATCTTAGAATACAACCCCAGATGTAATTTGTGAAATTGTTAGCAAAGGCTATTATTACTCCAAGAGAAAAACTCATCTACTTGCTCTGTCCCCTTGTGTGTCTGGTCTCCCAGGTTTTCAGGCGTCCCGGTCTCCAACAAATATTTGGTTGGTGGATTCGAAAGATACAGTTTGACTATTTTGGTGCAGGGATTTGGATTCATGAATCGCAAATCCTTGCTGAGGATTCGAGGATTTGTGGATTCAAGGATTTGAGGATTTGGTTGGCCCATCCCTACAAAATAGTATTTCTGAGCAACTGAAGTGCTAGAAAGCAGATAGAAATGTGAATTCAAATGTATATAGTGTTGCTTTTTTGCAATACAGATAGAAGACATGCATGTTTGGCTGTATACTGGGAGGAGCATCTGATTTATTCCCATAAGTCCTGACCACTGGCTGTGCTGACTGGGAGATTGTGAGCATTGTTCTCCAACACCCAGATGCCTCACGGTGAGGGAAAACCATTATAGCTATGGAAAGTTTCACTGTTCATCCTGGGATAGTCTGGGTACAATTTGTTGTTTAGAGAGCTAGTTTTATAACTTCCTGGGACAGGATGCTGGAATCCATTGGCTAAAGAACTATCATGCTTTCCTCTGCTATAGGGCTGTCATCATCATCATTATCATCTTCATCATCATTATTGTTTATTGTTGTTGTTGTGTGCCTTCAAGTTGTTTCTGACTTACGACAACCCTAAGGCGAACCTATCACAAGTTTATCTTGGCAAGATTTCTTCAGCGGGGGTTTGCTATTGCTTCCCTCTGAGGATGAGAATGTGTGACTTGCCCAAGGTCATCCAGTAGGTTTCCATGGCTGATCAGAGATTCAAACACTGGTCTCCAGAGTCAAGGTCTAGTGCACAAACCACTACACCGCACTGGCTCTCTCTTCCTTTTTATTTATATCCTGCATTTTTATTATAATTAGTTTGACAGGCCTCAGAGTGACTTACAAAACCAACATAGCTACAATTTAACAACATACAAAAGTTGAAAATGTAATTAAATCATAAAAAATTAAAAACATAAACATAAATCATTATAAACAGGGAAACAGCAAATAGAAAAACTAATGCATTATGCAAGGCCCATTCCCCTTGAGCAATCAGTTTTCCAAGGCCTAACTCTAACCCTAACACTAATAAAATAAAAATCTTTATCTGCCTGAAGAAAGATAGCAAGGAGGGTGCCAATCTCACCTCTCTGGGAAAGGAGTTCTAGAGCTTGGGAGTGGCCACCAAGAAGGACCCCTCCTGTGTTCCCTCTAGATGTGCTTTTGAGGATGGCAAGACAGAGAGGAGGCCTTCCCAGAAGATCTGAAAACATGTGCAGATTCACAAAGGAAGTTTCCTTTGGATAACCTCCACCTGAGCTATTCAGGGCTTTGTAGGTCATAACGAGTGCTTTGAATAGTCCCTGAAAACAGATCAGCAGCCAATGGAGCTGGTTCAACAAGTGATTCACCACCAATGAAGCTCATCATGTTGCAGCAATGAATGTCAGGTCATTTCCTCACTACATTGTTACAGTGCTATTACTCCACATTCAAATAGAAGTAAAAAATCATAGGCCCTTTTTGCATGGGCCTTCTGTCGCGTGACAGCCCCGTGAGCCTCGCGGGAGTGGGAGCGTCGCTCTTCACGATGCACTCCCACTTCCGCTGGGCTCATGGGGCTGCAGCGGTGCGATCGCGGGTTTGATTTTCGCTTCGAAGCGAAAATCACCTGCGCTTGCGCAACGCTCCCGGCACCCGCGCGCACTTACCTCCTGTGCAGAGCATCGGGGAGGCGGCTGGGTCGCTCTTCCTTCCCTCCGCCCCTGCGGAAGGAAGGGGCGGGGCGGGGCGCTAGCGCGACAGACGCGACAGCCTCCTGCTTCGTGCGCGCGGGGGGGGGACGGACGCACAGCCTCCTGCTTCGTGCGCACGCGGGGGGGACGGACGGGACAGGCTCCTTTCTCGCGCGTGCGGGGGGACGGACGGGACAGGCTCCTGATTCGCCCGGGGGGAGGGCGGCTCGCACGACGCTGTGCTTCCCCCTCGTTCCTTTGCCTGCGGAAGGAAGGAGGGGGAAGCGGCAGCCTCCTGGAGAAGGCTTCTTGCGCGAGCCGCCCTCCCCCGCTCGCGCTAGAAGCCTTAATGCAAAAAGGGCCATAGTCAAAACACACAAAAACACAGTACATTTAAAATACAAATATATTATAATTGAAATATAATTAAAGGTACAATTAAAAGTATAGTTAAAACTACAATTAAAAGTACAATTAAAAGTAGACTGGATAGGTCTGCTAGAAGAGATAAATCTTTAGTACTTTTTTGAATTCAGACCTCATATTTTGCTGTTGAATCTTTCCAGGCAGGTCAGTTTAGGGGCAGCCAACCAGAAGGTCTTCTGGGTGACCATTGCCAGTCTAGTCCTGGCCAGTTGAAGAGGACCTGGGTGTACTGGGCGGATTGTATGGGAGGAGGCAATTCTGCAGTTAACTTGGACCCAAATCATGTAAGGCTTTAAAGGTAATAACCAACACTTTGTACTTTGCCTGGGAACTAATTGGCAGCAAGTGGAGTGATTTTAATATCTGTGATGTGTTTATTTTTCACTCTACCTGTAATCAATCTAGATGCCATATTTTGAACCAGTTGGAGCCTCTGAACTTGGTACAAGGTAGCCCAATGTAGGCTGCATTGCAGAAGTCCAACCTTGAGGTTACCTGCATGTGCACTACCATCTTTAGGTCATCCAGTTCTAGGAAGGGGTGCTGCTGCAGTATCAGCCGACGCTGATAATGATCATAGCATCTATTTGAGTTGACATTTGGAGGGACAGATCTAGAAGAACTCTCAAACTACAAACACAGTCTTTCAGGTGGAGTGTGACCCTGTCTAGTGTTGGGAGTGGCAACCTTTGCATGCCTAATTAAATGGCTAGTTTGTTTGCATGTCTATTGTAAGCATAGAGAGATAGCCTAGAGAGAACTTCCTGTTTGTTGGTTAACACCTCTTCCTCCAGCACGTACACATTCCTTGTTCTTTAAAAGGTTCTCTTGCCATTTACTCCTCCTTTTTGCCTTCACCTTTGGACCTGAAAGCATGCTCTGAGCTCTCCCAACAGGGATCATTGGCAGCAAGCATGTGAGTGCTTAATTTTCTTCCTACCTTCTTCAAGAATTGAACCTGTATAGACTATGTACAAGATTTTGTGAGTAAACTCTTTTATATTTTTAACCAAACTGTTTTTGTGTTTATTTTGAGCTAGATTAAGTGTGTTTGGGGTAGTGTTACAGAAGTGGGACTGGTGATCTGTTCAACTTCCGTTTTTGTGCAATTACTAAAATACTCTGCTGATTGAGAGTCTCATTCCCAAGGTCTCTCAATATTCAAATATTTTTTCAATTTCCCCAACATCTAGGACTGGTTGAAACATCTCCAACCCCAGATTAGGACCCTTTATAGTAAGCACCTCTGTCTTGTCTGGATTCAGTTTCAGTTTGTTTTTCTTCATTTAGCATTTTGAATTCTCAGCCTGAGAGCTCTTTGGCCTCAGTAAACTATAAACTGCAGAATTCTACAGGATGGTGAAAGTGAAATAACAGCACTATAATAGTGTAGGGTGGAAATGGCCTCAGTCTTCAGTCTCATATGAAGTTTTGGGAAGGTCCGGTATTGCTGCTGCTTCCAGCTTCCAGCATGGACGCCCAGTGAACTGGGAGTCTACAAAAGTAACAGCCCTTCTTTTTTTCCCCTGGTTCCAAAAGAGCATCCAAACTGTGCCCACAGTGCTGCCCCAGCCAGTCATTGGTGTTGGGACTATGCTATGACAACTGAAGCTGAGGGTGCATGCAGATGGCAGTGGAAACCTAGAGAAAGAATGCTGGCAGAAATTTACACTGCACCTACTTTCATATAGGATCTTAGTTACAGTCTGTCAATTTTGTCTCCATTTGTTCTGTCTGTTTAATGTGAATAATACTGGGGTGTCCATAATATAAAATGAGAAGAAACAAGCTTTACAGATGCCAATAGATGGGGAGTGGAACGGAAAGGTGTTATGAGAAGTTAGCATATCTGAGATATAGTTCTCACCTCCTTATAAACCCCAGAGGGACTAACAGCGAGCTTTTCTGTCCACCTGTTTGCATATGTTGTAAAAGGCACTACAAAGAGAACATCAGTGGTGCACCCTGACAGACAACAGGAGCTGGCAGATGTTTTGCTAATTAAAAAGATTCAGGTAATGAAACGGCACCAACAGCAGACAAAGATGCAGAACCAGCACACACATGCACACATGCTGTTAACCAAGCAGCACCTGCTTGCTAATTGTTTGAAAGCTGCTGTCAAAGTAAAGTCTAAACCCAGAAAATGGATATGAGAATGCAGGTCTTTTCCTGGAGTAACCAAAGACTTCCAAACAGGTATTCTAATCTTGCTTATTTTGTTTTATGTGAAGGATGAAAAATCTCAGAAGTTTTCACCCTGCTGGGTAAGAAGCTGAGAGATTTTTGAAGAGTTTCTTTGCATTTGTGAGATTATTTCTATGCAAGCCGTGTTTTTTGCACAAGCTGCTATTGTTGTTGCTTTGTGGTTTTTTTTTTAAAGCAAAAGTGTTGGGTGGGCTTTTTTTGCATGTTTCTGACTTGGTAATCTTGCCCTGAGCTTCTGTGTGTGTTTTCTGCTTAACAAAGAGAGGGAGAAATCAGTTTTGTGCTGAGACCTTTTGGAAAAGTTGTCATGTCGCTATTGTACAGAGACAATCAATCAATCAATCAATCAAGGCTGCTGTGAATTTTTAAAAATAGTCTCTTGACAAATTGAGACATACTGGTTGAGATCCTGCATGGGAGACTGCCATCCATCTCCCAATCTGACCACCCAAAACCCATCTTAAAAGCCAGGCTGCCCACTAACCAAAGGAACTTTACAGCATTGACAAATGAGATGTCAAAGGATGACATATTCAACCTTCTTCTGTCAGTGAGCCACAATACAAATAGCAGCAGCGGGGACCCCTGCAGGGGACTGTCATAACTATTCATCACATCACTGATGGGAGAGGGCTAGACGTGTCAGCCAGCAGTGTCCCACTCACAGTGCTGCAGAATTCCTTAGGCTGATGCAACTATCTGGCTTTTCAGGTGGGTTTTAGGGAGTATCTTCTATCATAGCAATGGTGCCAGTATCTTAAAAGTGAATACCAAAATTTGAGGTCATAAGTCGACTTTGCAATATCATAAATATGGACCACACAATGCCAGCCTGTATTTTTTTACAATCTGCACTCTTCTTCAAATTTAGGGTAGGAAATAACATTGTTTTTAAATATTATGCTTCAAGTCCCATTATTGGGAGAAATGTAGGATATAAATGAACAAAATAAGATATACAAAAATGAAATGAAATAAATACCGAGTCAGAAGGGAACAGGGGTGACAACTTTACAAGGTTTAGCTAGAAGTGTGCTAGCTGCATGAGATTTGCATGCAGTTCTGTGTGCTTGAATGCAATTCCTCCCCCAAACCAGAGCCTCCCCAGACAAGCCATAAACTAACCATTTCAAGCCACGCGTAATTTGAGCATGTTAAGCCAAAGCCTCCACAGAAGCTGAGCTTACTATTTCTGCAAACCAAGGCCATTATCTTTACAGGTATAACACATACTGTTTCTTGTGGAGTATTCAACATTATAAAGGGTGTAAGAACAGAAGGGGAGCCATTCTGTAGGAGAGCTAGGGCCTAGCTAGCACAGCATTCTTTTCACACGAAGGCTAACTAAGGGCATATAGCAAACCCCGAAGCAGGACAAAAGAACAATTTACCCTCCAATATTTCGAAGATGAAAACTGGGGCACATGTGGCCGAGAACCATCAGCATGTGGTCAAGGTGGCAAAGATATTGATGAAGGAGAACATACAAACTAGAAAATGCTACTACAGTTTGCTTTTCCCTAAACCTACTGAGGACAAAATCCCACCAGTTCCTCTCTTTTAACTCCTCCTGATGAGTTAATTAAATGGTAACTTCTTTTGCACTGAGAGTTGAGTTTGCAGCAATTTTGCTAAGCTGAGGACAAAGGACATGGGGGCAGGAGAGAGAAACTGGAACATTTTAATAGCAGTTGGAAAAAGTGGGACAACATTGCCAAACTGGGACAGTTGGAGGGCATGGTACAACATTACCCTCTTTCTCTTCATGCTCTTCAGCAACTGCTATATAGCCATCATGGCTAATAGCCTTATTCTCCCACAAAATTGTTCAGACCCTCTTTAAAGCCACACAAGTTGGCAGCCATTACTACAGCTTCGTGCCAGCAAATTTTACCGCTTCATTCTGTGTTGTGAAGTGGTATTTCCTCTTACTAGTCTGTAGTCTCCTGCCATTCATGGATAACCCTTGATCAAGGCTGTGGAATCAGAGCTGAAGTCACGGAGTCACTAGTGGCCATTTCCACACTACACTTTTATAGTGCAATTATTCCACTTTCAACATCCTATGGAATCCTGGGCTTTGCAGTTTAGGGAGGGGCCAGCCAGCCCCTCCTTAAACTGTAAACCCCAGGATTCCCTAGGGTGTTGAAAGTGGAATAATCTTGATATAAGAGCATAGTGTGGAAATGGCCAAAGTTGGAAGCAATTCTAGTGGAGTCAGAGTCAAAGTCAGGAGAAATCCACTAACTCCAACTTGTGCTTCAAAATAAAAACATTATAGCGGAACATGGTAAATATGCTTTTATATTTATATTTTATACTTAATCAAATGAATATAACTAATAGTACAGGTTTGCCATTTATGCAGAAGTCAGAATTGGAGGTGGACAGCAGAAAAATAGAAGGTTGGGTGTACTGACTCCATAACATATTGGTTTAAGCATATTTTATTCTAACTTATGATAAGCCACTTTGGATCAAAGGAAGGGTATAAATTAAATATAAACAAATAAAGAAACACATCTCTTTACTTTTTCCTGGGTGAAAAAGACTGAAATGTTGACATCTTTCCTTGGAAGAAATCTGCTTACGGGGAAAATTTATGACTGGCAGAGCATGCATGTCTATGCATGTCACCAATAGGCTTAAGCCCCAATAAGTATGTTTAGGGCTGCAGTCTTTATCTTTAAATATATTTTAGATAGTTTATTTATATTTCAGCATTCCCCATCCCACCCTAGTTAAGTGCAGCTCAGCTCAGGGGAGGTGGGACAAAGGCCATCCACACTAGCCTGTTATAGCATGATGATTCTACTTTCAATATCCTCTGGAATCCTGGGGTTTCAGTTTTGGGAGGGGCCAGCCGGCCCCTCCCGAAACTGCAAACCCCAGGATTCCAGAGGATGTTGAAAGTGGAATCATCGTGCTATAACAGGCTAGTGCGGAAATGGCCAAAGTGTTAGCTTCCTCTGCAGCACTATTCCTCTGGTAAAATTTGAAGCCCTTCTAGTTTCTTTAAAGTAAAAATAAAAGTGCCAGGAGATCTAACTGTGAATCTCCACGTAATGTGTAGGTGTTTATTTCCCCCTTTTACATGTCACAGAGTTGTTTTATCTACTGTCTACAACAAAGCAGAATATGTTCACTCATAATTTGCTCTCAAGTTAAATATATATTTCACACACACACACACACACACACACACACACACACACACCCCTACTTGCTCCAAAACATGTTTATCCTCTCTTGACAAGCTCTGATTACAAGGAAGGTTTTAAGCCCTGTCATTATGTCTTTTCTCAATCATGTACACGAAACATTTATCCAAAAAACAACGGCAAAAAAAAAACAAAAACAAAAAAACAAAACAAAAAACTGCTATTGAATAAGCATTTCTCAAAGTGCATATTAATCATGCCATTGTACAAACTGAGCCATAGAGGAGGAAGAAATAAAATGCTGAAAACACTTAAATGGCAACAACCGTTTATGTTGAGGGAAAATGAGGTTGAATATTTCAACTATCACTCGTACGTTATGATTAGGATTGCTAGGCTGTCAAAACAGTAGTACAGGACCCAGTTGGACACTAGCTCAAGATTGGCCAGGTCATGTGAGGCAGGCCTATATAAATTCACCTGAAATCTCATAAGAGTCCATAGACTTATGAGATCTCTCAGTCCTCATGAGATTTCAAATTTTGTGGGTACCTGAAAACCCATGCAAATCCTGCAACTGATAGACCAATCATCACAAGATAACAATTTCACATTGTGTATTGGCCTGGCTGGTTGGAGATGAGAAGAAGTGTGGCATAAGGCAGCTGTGAATACTGCAGAGAACCCTGGCTTTTGGTATGTAATAGGGCAGTTTTCTGCATTCCGAAGACTCAAGGGGTAAATCTGTTGAGAGTACAGTTTGTGCCTGCTCTCAGATTTGGGATTTGGAGCATCCTGTATTACCCAAAGTAAGTTAGAATGTTACAAACCCAAATATGAGACATCCCGTACAAATTAGTCACCATTCATTTTTCTAACAGTGATAGTAACATTATTGTAATGCTGCTAAAGTGACAGAAATCTGCATACATTGGGGCTTCCCAATGTTCCATGTTAAAAATATGCTTTGTTTCTAAAGCATATGCTCTTGCTTACATGGGCATAGTGCATGCATCGAAGCCATTGGAATGCAGCTATGTTGTCTGTTTTACATAAGGAAAAACACAGCAGTGACTAACCATAACAGTCCTGTGCACTAAGAAATCAGTGATTACTATATTACTAACACAATATTCAGAACCATAATTTCTAGCATGTCTTTTTCCAACACACGGTGCAAATCTGTATGTGCTTAATTTGGTAATACCACCTTCTTTCAGGGTCCAGCTCTTGATAAGCTGGCCCATTTTGATCTGCCTTATGACTTCTCAAGCTGCAGTGAATTGTCTTTTCTCTTTTCCCCTGATGAGCTGATGTAAGAGACCTTTAACTGTTGGACCTGGTTATGGGGGTGACCTCTAGCAAGCATATAATAATATTGTCCATTGGGGGAGGAACAGGAGGAGGAGGAAGGGGGCAATTTATTCATTTATATCCTGCCAGCATGGCAGAGCCAGCATTATGTAGTGGTTTGAATGTTAGACAGCCATTTCCGCACGAGGCTGTTGAAGCGCTATGATTCCACTTTCAACATCCTATGGAATCCTGGGGTTTGCAGTTTCAGGAGGGGCTGGCCGGCCCCTCTCGAAACTACAAACCCCAGGATGCCATAGGATGTTGAAAGTGGAATCATAGCGCTATAACAGCCTCGTGCGGAAATCCGATATGACTCTGGAGACCAGGGTTTGATTCCCTGCTTGGTCATGGAAACCCGCTGGCTGACCTTGGGCATGTCATCCACTCCCAGCTCCAGAAAACTCCATGATAGGGTCTCCTTAGGGTTGCCATGAATCAGAAATGACTCGAAGGCACACAACAACAATCCTGCTTTACCCCCAAAACTGGGACTAAAGGTGGCTTAATTTTTTGAAAAGAGTACAGTTAAAAGCACTCGAAAGACATAAGCAAAAAGACAGAAAAAGTTGTTGCTAATGCAATTAAAATGTCCGTAGACTTAAAATCATTGAAAACAAATCCATAATAGATAAAAGGAAAGCAGCACACAATTAAGAGCTCCCACAGTCAATTTATGATCATGGTACCAGGGTCACACATATGTGAATTCTATGCCCTTCTTTGATATTTCTTAACTCGCGCCCTTTCCTCATGAGGCTGGAGAATTGGTTCATGCCATTTCTTACTGGATTTTCTGGGCTTGAAACAAGGTGGACTTTCCCTCATTTCCTTCCACACAGCTACTGCGTATCTTCCATTCTGATTCGGAGGAGTGCAAGTTCATGAATCCACACTGCCTCCATCGTGGCCACTCCTGCTACTGGTGGCTACTCCCACCCTTTTGGCTGTGATTGGCCCTTTTTCCCCTTTTTGCATGGTTTAGTACGTCATTGTGTACGTGCATACGTGCGTAAGTTCATACTACCCCCTGGACCCTCCCATGAGGCTTTCCCTGCCCACCAACTCACATTGGTGTGAATGTATGTGTATGCACCACTGTGAAAGTATGAATTGGATCGATCTGGAAAATTGGAAAACCAATTTCTTCTGGTTTTCAAATAGCATGCTTTACCACCACATGGGGCGCATTTAGTCGGAATTACGTGCGGAATGAAGGTAAATAAACTGAACCTAGTCTGCTTCAATGTGCAGAAGACCTCTTTGGCAAGACACATTGGGCCGCCTTAATAACCGTCCTCAGTCTCCTCCCAATCCATTACCTGCCCTTATAAGAAAATGTTGTCCAAGACGCATATTACCCAAGAAAAAAATCACAGCAGCATGAAAATGTATATTTAAGTGAATTAGGACTTTGGAACCCCCAAAGGAAAAATAACATTGTGTAAAACAGTGACATAAATGATGAATGATATTATTAAACACCCCCCCACACACACACAAAGTTACACGGGAAAACAATGACTAATATCAGAAATTAATAAATACCACCTGGTGCAGATCATCTACATAGCAACTCTTCTTTTTTCCCCTACTAAATCAAAAGCCTTTCAGCAGTATTTAGCTATGGCTAAAGACATAGGCCCTTTTTGTGTGGCATTTGCCATGCGAAAAGGCCCCTTGAGCGTCGCGTCAATGTGAGGAGCAGTCCACACAACGCACTCACAATCACGTGACGCTCCAGGGTCTGGCAGGTGCTGCTTGCACACTTTTTCATTTTTGGCTTTGAGCTGAAAATGGTGCGCAATCACGCATCGCTCCGGGGCCCCACGCACACTTGCCATGCATGCGGAGCTCTGGAGCTGCGGCGCTTGTGTTTCCTGTCCCAGTGCAGCCTGGGAAACTCCCAGGCTGCATTGTAGAAGGAAGAGGAGGGGTTCTCACGCAAGCGGGCGGCAGCTGCAGAGCTGAAGGAACTGGGATGCGAGAGCCTCTCTCTGGAGGCTGCTCGTGCGATCCCCGCACACCAGCTATGTGAAAATGTGCATTGCTGAAAGAGCCATAGCTAAAGCAAGCTAACGAATTCTCCTTGGAAGAAAAGCAGGCCTTATATGAAACAGGGATTCTCTGACCTATTTCTTCAAGAGATATGAGCTATCTACCAAGGCAAGCACAGCTGATATTCTGGTACTTCTTGGGAAGGCAATATTTATTGTTTCAAGTAACCAACTATTTGAAGGGAGTCATAGATTACTACAAATTGATATAATTTTCAGTTCCCAAACTCATACACAAACTAGAACACAAACATTTGTTGTTTGTGACATTTCTCCAAATATTGTTATTCAGTTTCCCAATAAAAAAAGTATAGGAAAATGAATACATAGGAATATACAAAAAAAAGGCATGTATCAGGGGAAATGATAAAAGTTTTTTTCAGGTGTATATACAAGGAAATCATGTTTATGTGAGAATAAATATCAGGTGTCAAATGGTTCTTCACTAAAGGTTTTGGGGCCTAATTGGTTTTACATAAACCCTTGCATGTACATGGTTTTAAATTGTTTTAAACAATTTTAACTGCTTTATTCTGTTTTTTTTTTTTACCTATCAAATTATTTAGTGACGCATCCAGTGAAGCATCCAGTCTCCTCCTGCCAGCAAGCATGGTGTGATGAGCAGAAGTGTGGTCCTGCTGCAGAACTCCATTCCTTACAGTGGCTGAATTTTAAAGTGTGTTATGAGGGATGGATTAGGCGATGGGGTGTAGCCATGACATCATAGCTATGCATCCCATGCAGTATCTTGGCCTATGTTTTTAGTCTTTTAAAATCATTTTTACTTATACAATTATACACCGATCAGGTTGATTTCATTGTAGATTTCCCTGTGATCTCTGGGTAGAGGACAGGATATAAATATCTAAATCAATCAATCAAAGTGTTTCACAATGCGTTCATGGAGACTTTTGAAAGATTGCAAACTGAGGTGGAAACAGGATGGAACATACTTGTGCTTGGAAAAAAAAAGTAAACTTTACATATATCTAGATAGATAGATTTGTCCATCCTTACCTCTTATTGTATGACAAGGCAGTAGAGAAGGAGACTAACTGAGGCCCTTTCCACAACTCACCTTTTTTTGCGGAGCAGGGGTGTGGGGATCACATGAGCAGCCTCTAGCGAGAGGCTCTCACGTCCAGGTTCCTTCAGCTCTGCAGCTGCTGCCTGCTTACATGAGAGCCCCTCCTCTTCCTTCTGCAGTGCAGCCTCGGATTTCCCAGGCTACGCTGAGGCAGGAAGCGTAAGTGCTGCAGCTCCGGAGCTCTGCACACATGGCAAATGTGTGCAGGGCCCCAGAGTGATGTGCAATTGCACACCGCTTTCAGCTTGGAGCCAAAAATGAAATAGTGCGTGATCAGTGCCTGCCAGGCCCTGGAGTGTCATGCGATTGTGAGTGCTTTGTGTGGACTGCTCCTCACAGTCATGCGATGCTCCAGGGACCCTTTCACATGGCAAATGCCATGTGAAAAGGGCCTGAATCTTGAGTGGATCTTTAGCACAGTGGCTGGCAAACTGCATTTATTTTGGGTTGTTGTGGGTTTTCTGGGCTTTGAGGCTGTGTTCTATTAGTATTTGCTCCTGACGTTTCGCCTGCATCTGTGGCTGGCATCTTAGTTTGTGCATTTAGTTTAATAGGTTTCTGTGTTGCCTTCTCAACTTGCACTACTGCTTCATGCAAGATGAGCAGGCAACAGGTATATCACATTCAAAATTTACTTAGAAGAAATCTTGGTTATTTTTCTCATTGCTCAGAGAAAAAGTTACCTAGCCCTGAATTATATAACCACTGCATGATCAACTGTGACTAATTCAGTCATCTTATTTTTCAGTGAAACAGCTCCTTACATCTGCTCCTTGCCTCTTGTAGAGAGGTTTTCACCACAAGCAGTTCCTGTCTTAGCAATCTTGCACTATTGCCTAAGAAAAGACATGCTATTTTTCATTTTTAATAGTCATCTAGTGGCTTGACAACTAATGTTCAGCTTCATACCTATAACGAAGAAGGAGATAAAACATTACAGCTCTTATTGTGATTTGGTTGAGAAGCTTTGCTATCTTGTGATAAAAATAAGATGATATAATTTACATTCTTACTGTATCTTCCACATCTGGATTGCTTCATGTTATCTTATAATTATAAAGTCAATCTCACTGTTTGAAAGCAACTCATATTGCCAAGAGAAAGATATGATTCCCATAATGACCGAGTCTCAAATTCAGGACATCTGCAAAATTCCTTTAATGTTGAACAATTTTAGAGATGAGGTGAAGCTATTCTACTTATTTATCTATTTTGAAGATGAAAAGCCCTCTGTCCATTCCAACTGCAACTGTCCTGGCCTCGAAGGGCAAGAAGAAGAGGCAGACACAGCTCCATCGTGCCAAGGCCCAGAAGCAGATGAAAAGCTCCCACTCCATCCCATTTGCCACTGCCCTTGCCTTGGAAGGAAAGAAGAAGCAAGTACAGCCCCATCATGCCTCAGCCCCAGTAGTGGATGAAAGAACAGACAGTATCTGCTAGACTTAGGCCCTTTTCACACTGCATTTGTTAGGCAAAAGGGCAGCCAGAGCATTGCACAATTGCAAGGACTGTTCCACATGATGTCCTCACAATTGCACAATGCTGCCAGGGCCAGCAGGTGCCAGTTGCACAATATATCATTTTTGGCTTCTTGCTGAAAATGATGTGCAATCACGAGTTGCTCTGGGGACCCACATGCACTTATCATCCATGCGGAGTCTCTGGAGATGCAGCCCTTGTGCTTCCTCCTCCAGTGCAGCCTGGGAAAGTACCCGGCTTTGCTGCAGAAGGAAGAGGCAAAGCCTTTACATTGCCTGCCGGCCAGCAGGTAGCTGCTGTGGAAAGGGAGCAGAGGGGACGTGAGTGCCTCTCGGGAGAGACTGCTTGCATGATCCCCGCGTGCTCATGCCAGAAGCAATTAAGCTGCGGAAAGGGCCTTTAATCTCCTCCTCAACTGCCATTCCTTTTTCCTTATATTTTGTGTCAATAATATGTAAGCAACTCTAGGAAGCATTTTTGGCTGAAGGGTGGGGTAAAAATACTCTAAACAAATGAACAAACAAATAAATAATATTTAATCCATGGTCTATTGCAAAGGTGCATTCTCCATATCATCAGTGTTTCAAGGATTCAATTGGAAGATAATTTTATTTAGTTCACACTTAAATAAGAAGTTCACTTACTTTATACTTTTGGAATCAATAAGTGAACTGGAACATAATTATCTTTTGGCATTTACACTTTTTAGAACTTTGTGATGCACAAAAATGTACACAAAATACATTTGTTAGTGGAAAAACCATGAACAATACTATGACAAACTTTCTTTAAAAGGAATGCCCAAAATCCTGCATCATGAGAGGTAGCTATAATGGTGGAGTCGTGTTGTTGTAGTTATGACTGATAATACCAACTGCCCCTCCACCCCGCCTATAATTTCAGATTAGCAACACCCCAGCCAAAGGGCTTCTGAGGTGCTACAGCTGGGACATTGAGAAATGACATCTACAGTGCTCTACCAGTTGCAAGGCACGTTGAGAACAGGCAGACATTTTGCAACAGTGAGGTTGATATATAAGGATCCTTCTTAGAATTTCAATAATTGCCACATGTTTGGTGTGGAAGAGGGAACAGGAATAGCACCACATCTAGCCCCTCCCACTTCTAAATACTTGATTCAAATTATTGTTGCATTGCATACAGCACTGGCAGCTGTATTGGATATTCCTGCCTGGACATATTTTCTTCATCCAGCTAGGGACTATCCAGTCTGGTTTCTAACTGATGTGCCTAGAGTAAATGGTTACATACTTTCCAACTGTTCTTTATAGTCTTAAATCCAGAAACATGTTGGTTTTTTAAATCTAGATTAAGATTCCTAGCATCCACTGCCAAGCCATGGAATACTGCTTTCCTAGATAAGATTATCAAATATTATATTACTAAAGATATAGTAGTAATGAGAGACTTCAACTACCCTGACACCTGTTAGAAGGCAGATTTTGGCAAGAATGTGAAGTCTAATAAATTGTTCCCTTGCCTTGCTAACAATTTCATTTTCCAGAAGGTGGATGAAAATGTCTATCTTGAACCTGTTCCTCACCAGTGTGGTGATGTGGGAATACCTTGCTGCTTTTAGAGCCGTAGCTTCCAGGGTCAGACAAACTGCATCCAAGAGTACTAAGGAACCTGTAAATTTAATCTCAGAGTTTCCATCTATAATCTTTGAATCTTCCAGAAGAACAGATAAGATCCTTGCAGATTTCCAGGGGGATAAATGTTCCCATCTTCAAAAACAGGGAAAAAGAGGACCTGAACTACTTCCAACCAGTCTTCTTGATATCAATACCAGGAATAGTTCTAGAACAGATCTTTAAACAGTTAGTCTGTGAGCAGCTAGAAAGGAATGCTATGATTATTAAGGAAGAACATGATTTCTTAAAACAAGTCATGTTAGATCATTCTTATCTCTCTCTTTTTAAAAAGAACTACAAGTTGGTAGATCAGGGTGTGATAATGGGGCTTCCCATTATCTAGACTTAGCTAAAGGGGGACATTTCCCTCTTCAGGTAAACCAAGGGCTAATAAGGTGTTGGGGATTAGATCACATCATAGGTCATGTGGTCAGCATCATAGGTCATGTGGTCGGCATCATAGGTCATGTGAGTCAGCATCACAGGTCATAGGGTGAGACTGACCAATCAAAAAGGAAAAGAAGTGAGCATCTTCAGGATGCTTCCAGATGCTTCCAAGAAGAAGTTATAAAAACTTCTTGGAGGCCATGTGGCCGGGAGATAACAAAGGGATAACAACCAAGGAACCTTCTGGAGGGGGGTTCTGTGCCAGTAGCAGGCTGGAGGCCATAGGCCTCGCCTCCTGGCCCTTCCTTTAGAACATCTAAGCCTAGGAACAACTGTGAGTAATTAGACTAAAGTTATCTAGTCGCGTTAGGGACTTTTCTGTTATTTTGGAGGCTGGCTGGTCTAAAGAATGTATCTGTGCTTTCATATCTGTTCTTTCTGTAACTAAGCATGCCTGGGAAGAGGGAGCTTCCCATGTGTGGTAATTTGCCTTGTTTATTTACCTACCTTTAATAAATACTTTCTGTAAAAGACCCTGTTTCTCTCCTTCCCATGCCAAGCTAGGTAGACTGGGGGGAAAAGGAAGATCCTTAAGCTTAGGGACGTACGTGGTTGGACAGGGTCCCGCTGTACTGTCCAAGTGTCCAGATAATTCATAATTCAGCGGGTGGTGGCAGCGAAGATGAATTAATAGCTAAAATTCATAAAAGGCTGGAAAATACGTCCCAGCAGCACATGGGGTCACTTTCCAGCCTCACATGGTGGCAGCGGTGGGATGTGACATTTTCCAGCCTCACACAGGGTAATGTTGTGGATGCAGCACACCTTGATTTCAGCAAGGGTTTTTGAGAAAGTCTCCCATGATGTTTTTGTGGACAAGTGGCTAAAATGTGGTACAGACAGTGAATTAAGTGGATTTTTGCTAGAGTTGCCACATAGAAGAGGGAAAAAAAGAAAAAAAGACTTGTCTTCAAATGCTCCAGAGGACTGGGTCAAAACCAATGGATACAAATGACAAGAAGGGAAATTCCGTCTAAATTTTAGGAACAACTTATATGACAGTGGGAAGAGCTGCTTCAGATGGTAGTGGACATTTTTTGTGGGAAGTTTTTAAGCAGAGCTTGGATGACCATTTCTGAGGCATGCTTCAGATGTGAATTCCCTGCATTGGGAGAGAATTAGACTAGACAGCCCCTGGATTCTTCTCAGTTTTATGATACCACAGTTATAGCCTGATTTCTGTACCAATTCTACAATTGCAGAGCTACACTTGGTCACAACTTACATAAAACCAGGGATATTGTCAGCTATGACATCCACCAAAGTTTTTCAGAAAAAGGGCAAAAATGTGCTAAACTGGGAAAACTGAAGTTTGGTCTCCTAGAGCCCAACTCTCACCCTGTACTTCAGCTACAAAGGTACAATTAAACCAGGAAAAACAGTATGTTTTGTAGTGTAATCTTTAACATTGTCTTTTGAACTATACAATCAATCGTTTAATTAGCACTGTCAAATTCCTTTCAGCTGAACCAAACCCAAACCCTAGTGTTAAATATAAAAAGAGAGCGAGAGATATCAAATGTTAAAGTGAGTTCTCTCTTTTGCTGTTTCTATGTTCTTTGAAGGAGCAATGCCTTTGTTCTAGAAAATAAAGCCATACAATACATATACAACTACTGAAGTCTTGTATGCCCTAGCTTTCAATGACTAAACCTTGGAGAACAAAGCAAAACCCCCTCATCTTTCATCTGTCATGGGTTCTCTGAAAGTCCAATGGGTGTGTGTGTGTGTTTAACAACAATTAAGGCAGTATTTCTAAAGAGCTGTTTTGAGCATACTCCAAGAAATGTCTGAGCCTTCAGAAGAAAATATAGTCTCACTACAAATTATCAATAAAATTATCAGTAAAATCCAGGGTATGTTTTCAGTGAAGCTAGAACAAAGATGATAGCTGTTTTGTAAGGACAGTGTGTTACTAGGGTATTAGTTTTATTTTCTTTTTCAAAAGTAGATCTGTGTATGTATAAGATTTTTTAGTACCGTTCTTGAAATTGTTGGCATTTTGAAGGGACAGTAAGAAGAGCAACTGGATATAAATTTAAGTATAAACATGCTGTAAATAAGCAAACCAGCACAATATGCTCAGAATCATCTATAAAATGTTTAATGCATAGATATGAAAATGGATTATCATCCCTCCCTTCTTCCTAAATTTTCTAAAGAGTCAGGCAGATATATTGGATTAATCTTTTTATAAACTATCTAGTAATTATTCAGTAATTTATTCCAAGCCAGCATAACTTCCCCCTGTCTATATTCATGTGTGTGAGAGAGACTACCACAATGAATTATTTAATTTAAAGTTTTGTCTGTAATGCGCACTATAATGCTGAATTACTAGGTGAAAGATGCAGGGTCTTCAGGAGCAAGAGAGATTCTCATCCTATTCCCCCTCTAGACTGTTATAGCGCTTTTATTCCACTTTCAACATCCATGGAATCCTGGGGTTTGCAGTTTAGGGAGGGGGCTCAAAGGCCCCTCCCTAAACTGCAAATCCCAGGATTCCATAGGATGTTGAAAGTGGAATAGCACTATAACAGTCTAGCGTGGAAATGGCCTCAGACTTCTTAGGAAAAGAGATCTCCCTAAGAGCAGGAGGCCTTCAGATTTGATACAAATGCTTGCAGCTGGTTGTAAATAGATCCATGGAAGATTGGCTAGGTCAGCTTTCAGTAGGGCCCTCTTACTGCAGAAACAACCCAGCTTCCTGAATCCAAATATTTGTATGTTACATATTAGTATGTGTATATAGTAAGAGGAAGAGAATTTTTGCTGTCTTCTTTGTGGTACGAAGAGAAAAGAAGGCTTAATCAGCACTGGGAGGAACAAGAAAAAAAGAGTTGGGGGAAAAGGGGCCATACTACATAGCTGGCTGAATTGTAATGGTGCAACCTGCTTCTCTTTTATACTGTCATCTAGTCTAGATACCCAGCTTTCCAAATCCAGGTATATAACAGCTGCTCTTGAAAATGACTTGGAAGCTGCAGCTAGCGCAAAATGCAGTAGCTAGATTGCTGACCCGAACACCATACAGCAACTATATAACACTGGTTTTAAAGGAATTGCATTGGTTATCAATATGTTTCTGGTCTAAATTCAAGGAACTGTGTTACCGTGGTTATCTGGCCCAAGCCCGAGGTCTACAATTTCATATTGATTATGGTTAATATTTCCATGTGGCACTCCATAAGATGAACTCCATGTGTCTGAAAGGGTCACGGGAAGCCTGTGTAGGCAGGCACGGCCGTATGGCCTTAATTATGCAGGCTAGGTCTAGGCCAGTAAACAACAATCTGTCGCACAGCTGGTAGTGCCCTCCAGACACAGCTGACCATTAGGCTAATGCAAGGGATCTCAGCCCCAAACTGCTTGCTCGATAGGATTAGCACGTCTGTCTATACAATCGCTAACCGCTCCTTATCTGCATACTGTTCTAACAATTGCCAGTGCTGGCCAAATCTCATCAATTCTGATTTTGACCTTTCAGAAGCTTTGTCTCCATTCAAATCCTTATTGTTCTCCTTGGGAGAGGGTTAGCCTCCAAGTACAATCTTCCCTATAAAAACTCCAAGTCTGAGCTTCTTGACGGAACACTTGTGCTTTACATCCCGAACTGCTGCCGCTCTGTTTGGTGAGCCTCCCCTCAGCCTCCACGTGCTGGGAAACCACGAACCCAAGCTCCGAACTCTATTTCTCTTGTCCCGGACTGCAGGATCAGGTGGAGTATCACCCCAGGAACCCGCTCAAACCCCTATCAATTTCCCTCACTTTCTACTTCTATAGTTCTTGTATGAGTGTGTGAGTGCGTGTGTCTTTGTGTGCCGAATTATGGATATTACAATAAAATCTTTTTAATTGTACAACTGTGCCTAGTTCTTGTCGCGGCCCAACCCCGTAAACATAGGGTTAAATATCTCGCTAAGTTGCCCTGCCTCTCGTAGTGCTAGCTTGTGCTCTTTGCTAATTCCCAACCTTTGTAATATTCAGAGTGCATTTAGGTGTTCCTCCCGGGACCCCCAGAAATCAGGGTAACAACTGTCAAAGCCCCAAATGGCTTGGGACCTCAATACTTGAATGGCCACCTCTTTCTATATACGCTTACTCTATATACACCTGAGGTTTTAAGTCTGCTTGAGAAGTCTTCTTCTGTGGCCCATAAGGAGAACCACCTTATGAGGGCCTTCTTTGCTATGGCATCCCAGTTATGGAAAATCCTTCCATCAGGGGCCCGATCAGCACCAGTGCTGCTACTATTCTAGCACCAACCAAAAACATGACTAAAGCATTGGCACTGTGGTGGTTTTTGTTCCATTCTGAACCTGTGAGTGATTTTAAATTGTTTTAACTTCTTTTACTTTGTCCTATTTTAAGAATTAATTGGTTTAATATGCTTTTAGCCTTTAAACTTGTTATTGTTGTTCTAACTGTTCAAACTGATCTTATCATACACCACTTGGAGATCTTTGGATATAAGGCAAGATGGAAATCTTTTAAATAAATAAATAAAAATATGCAATCACTATTCTGGCTATGTTTATTTAACAAACCCGCTTATGCTTCTGAGTGTGTTTAGTCGATAAGTGAAGTCACAGCTGTGGTTGATTTTTTATTTGTTGATCTTAGCTACTTAAAATTTTAGTATGAGCCATAGAACTCCGTAGTGACTGCAGATGCATGCAGTCAAGGCTAAATGGCATTGCTATTAAAGGGTTAAAATGTCAATTCTTTACTGTGAATGTTAGAACAGTCCAAGAGTTTTACCTACACTAAAGAGGGGCACTAAAGTATGTGTAGAAGAGAGAGAGAAGGGGGAATGGAAAGGTTTGGGGAAAGAATGGGTGTAAAGATTTGCTATCAGAATCTTAGCCTTTTGTGCCAAAACCTATTCTATATTCACTTAGCCAGTAAACTCCATTTAAAACTTAGGTACTTACTTTTGATTAGACATGTCTAAGATGGCACCAATAATTGACATTTTTACAAAAAGGAAACTAAAGGTAAGAAGTCTTCTATATGTTCAGCGACAACTAATCATCAAGTCCATCTTTGCAAAGAAAAACCTCTCCCAGAGAAAAGGTACATTCGAGAAATATTTTTTAATTCTTTAATAATTATTATTGCATTGTAACATACTACTACTAATAATAAGCATTTTAAAAGTGTTTTTGAATGTACAAAGTAATTTTCTTACATGAACTCAACAATCTTTTTAGCAATCATAACCTGTTGCTTCCTAGGCAAAACTGTTAAATATCTGCATCTCACATAGCTGTTAAACAAACAGGAGCTCTGTAAGGACAAGAGATGACAAGCAAAAAGGGTTGATGCCAGGTACACAAAATAGCTGGGCCTAAAGGTTGTACACTTCACATACAAAGAATCAAAGGAAAACTCAGCCTTCTATTTTATATCTATAAAGTATGTTTGAAAGGACTGCTCTTGAATGAGAAATTTAGAGGTAATTATGTGCTAGTGAACTCATTTATGACCCACATGTGATGGAAATAATGAGAAAATGTGCATTATAGGCAAACAGGGCTGCCTGATTTGGGGAACTAGAATATGACAACTCAGAGATTGAGAAGGAAACTCCTGGTGCCTGGTAAGCCCAGGAAAGAGAATTAAAAGGAAAGGCTGCAAAGCAACTGGTACTGGCACAAATCAGTGAGAAAGAATGAGATGCAGAGAAGAGGGGAGAAGAGAAGAAAAGGGGAAGAGAAGAAGTGGCACAGTACTAAGAGGTTTTTAATCCACATGAAGCTGGTGTAGACTGAGGCCATTTCTGTACTATACTGTTACAGTGCTATTATTCTACTTTCAACATCCTGGAGCTTGTAGCTTACTGAGGCCAAAGAGCTCTCTGGCTGAGAATTCTAAATGCCTCTCCCTAAACAGCAAACCCCAGCATTCTATAGGATGTTGGAAGTGGAATAATAACACTAGTGTAGTGCAGAAATGGCCTACATGAGTACTGGGGGAAGGAAGATATGAAAGATTAGTAAGAGAGGAAAGAGAGTGGGTGAGAAAGAGAGAAATAGCACCGAGGCAAGATTTGAACCCAGGAAAAGCTGAGTCTAGGTAAAATTCCCTTCTTCTATGGCAGAGGGTTGGACTAGACTTACCTAGGTTTAACCTTACAGTTTTGTGATTCTCTGATTTTGGGTTCCTTCTCCACGTTACCTTAAATCAGGATTGGGGAATCTATGGCCTTCCAGCTATTGTAAGATTACAGCTCCCTTTGGCTCTCACTTTGATTTGAGACAGCATGAGAAGAAGCAAGAAGGAAACCATTTGCATATGGGCCCTCAGTTCTGGGCAGCTCTGTTGCATGAAACTTCCTTCTCCACATGTAGCTCACTGCCACAGTCTTTACTTGCAGTGCAATTCTAGGTGTCCTGTAGAGGGCAGATGTGCTAACAGTTCCATCTTGGAAAAGAGAGGTGAATTTGATGGTCTCTCCATCCCCCCCCCCGCCATTACTTCTAGGAGCAGCATTGACTGAACTCATCTGTATACTCATCTGCACTTTCCCTAACACTGCTTGTCTTTCTTAGCCTCCAGATCTTGGGGCAAGGTTATGGAGGGGGTAAAATCTCTTTGTGCTCAGATGGGAGTGACATAATGTGTATCTCCACCCAGTTCCCTTATCTCTCCCCATTAGCTTCGTCTTTGTTGTTACAAAACATAGCTTCTCTCTTTGTGTTTGCGGAGGTACAATGAAAATAGAGCCAGCTGTAACTTTCTTGAATGAGGCGGCTTGGCATCACAGCTCCAGAGCTCACTGGGAAAATGTTGATAGGGCAGGCCACATGACTGTGAGAAGAGTTTTGTTTCCCTGTGTGCCTACTTCAGTTTAATCAGAAGTTCATAGCTGTTGAGTGGTTGCCTCTGGTTTTTCTTGGGTTGAAAAATCTTTTTAACACCCCTCCTTCCCTTGTGCTGAATTTATCTGTGAAATGTACTTCCAGCACAATATAAATCTGATTTGGATGTACTCAGCTTCTTAAGAACTCCTCTTTTCCAATTTTGCAAAATGTTGTAAACTAGCCCTCCCCTCTCTCACTTCCCCTTTACTGATTTGGCAAATCCCAGTGACCTTGGCATGTCTTCTTACAACATTCGATATCAGGAAGCTTTATAAAACTCATATCTCAGAAGTGTCTGACATTACATTACAAGAGGATCTGTAAACCTCAGCAAGATGACAAATGTCTTTTTTAAACAACAGACCAAGACTTCATTTAAATTAGTAACATGGAGATTAGAGGAGCTCTCCCGGGCTGAGCGGCAGCCACGATGGGACTCGAGGAATATCAGTCACATGAAAGCTGTTAAATCTGAGATGGAAAATAAATCAAGGAGCCTGTAAAAACTGTCAGCGGGTCAGGGAAGTTTATGAACTCTTGCTGTATCTCATCGTAAATCATAAGAATAAGCTAAAACTGAGAAGAAAAATGTTCTCTTTTGTAATCTAATGCTGTCTGTTAAGGCAATAAAACTCAAATGAAATGCATGCATTGCAATTTTGAGCTGATACTTTACATTATTACCAAAGTGAAGGGAAGAGTCTCAAAGTTATAAAAGTGAGACGGATGAGAGGTGAGCCTCCATCTTTCCAACACTCCAAACCTCGATCTCTATTAACATATGCCCAGTGGAAGCAACATTGAAGCCCCTCTGTGAGGCTAAACATGTTCTTCAGCATGGAACTTCCGAGTTCAGTTGTCTCTCCAGGATCACTATCATAGCTCCAGTTAATGTAATGTTTCTGTAACTATTTCAATCACCTACAATTCTCTCCCACAACCAGCTCAGACCTTAAGCACTGTTATAAGCTGATTTGGCCAAATAAGTTCATTGAGCTGATTTGGCCAATTTGAACCAGATCCAGATTGGATCAGATTGGTCTCACTCTGTTTCAGAGTGGAACTATATAGTCTGAAGCATTTTGGATCAATTCAAAGATCATGACATTAAGTGGGGAAAAGCCAGAGAGTGTATCCTCAACCTGACTAGATAAGGAAAATTTCAAGAAAGTGTGATGCAGAAGGAGAGGGAGTGACCTGAGTTTTGCTTATTGACAATTCTATTATGCAGTCTTGGATAAGAATCATTCCAGCACTACTCAATCACAATATTTATGTAGAGGGATTATATGATGTAATGGAAGATACATCATAAATTATCTCCCTTAGTATCTCTTCATTCATTTCCTAGATTTAACTAAGTTAATAGCAGATTGTTAAAGAAATGTAATGATGGATAGTTGATTGTTTTGATTTGAATTGGTCTCTTTGAGTCATCTCTTTTATTTCCTTTTGTCTTGTTGAGTAGCCTAGATTAATCTTATGTTTGCCTTTCTTTTAATTTGTTAATTTGTCTGAGTGCATGTTCAGGTAATGAAACATATTGTCTCTCACTCCACTCCATTTTCTCTAGTTATTTTTGTTAGCCATTAGATAGAAGTGAAATATTTTGAGTTACCACAGAGAAAGGCAGAAGATTGTCAGAGACAACATTGGGTTAAGAGTGGATCCCAGGATTGTTATCTGCCTTCACTGCAGGTAGCAAATGCATGGGGGAAACTGTCAGGGCAGTATGTTCCAATACTTCAAGACGCTACATCAAGTATTCTTCCTCAGGAAAAAGGCAGAAAAATTCTAGCAGCCAGGCAAGAGTAGCAAGACAAGTAAGGCAAGAGCAAAAGATAATGAATCCCCTAGCAGTCTCAAGGTTCTCCTCATCTCCTCAACAACAAGCTTAGGCGGGGAGCACTGGAAGGAAGACTCTGAGGGTATGATGGGATGATAAGGAGGCTTCCAGTATTCTCCAGATCAGCAAATATTTTAAAGGAGAACAGAGAAATTCAACAAGGGGATGACTGCTGGTAAAGTACTCTCTCATTGACCCCTTTTTAATGCTGTGTTATTGAATTTAGAAGTTGGACTGCTGGTATAATTAAGCAAAAACACACACTCCACAAGTAAGCTGTCACTTCATTTCCATATCTTCATTGTCACTTAGATTTGTTAAAATTTACCAGACTTATCTGACTGATGCCAAAACAAAAACAGCATAAATTGCCAAAACTGATCAGTCAACAGAAAACTTTTATAGGTGGCTAGCACAAAAATTTATGGAATAACCTGTTTGAAATTTGGCTGCGTTAATTCCCTCTTACGCTAGAGTTTATGTCTTCAGTCTTATACAGATATCCAATAAAATAAAGTTATAGCCATTTAATTAATTAATATTCCTCTTCTTTCTCAAAACGGGGCTCAAAGTAGTTTCCTCATGCAAGTCAAGGATGGAGAATTGGCAGTACAGATGCCCAAATCATGATTCAGATTTGGAGTCTGAATTGGATTGGGTGGGGTCTCGATTGGTCCTAAATCCAAATCAAGTTTTGAACTGAATCAGGGCCCCTGTGACAGCCTATTTTTGATTTAATAGATATATTTATTTATATATTTATATTCCATTTCCCATCCAGAGAGTTTGAGGAGATGTAAATTTCATCTACCATTCTTTATTCATGTAGCAATGTGGTGATCTGTCCAAGACTGGTCTGGGCTGGCAGCAGGGAGAGGCTGATAACACACACAGGTCAGAAACTCAGCAGTAACTTAAGTGGTCAGTTTACTGAAGAAAGGAAACAGCTTTGCAAATGCGAAGCAATAAGGGTCCCAACAATGTCCATAAATCAGAGGCAGACAAAAAAAAAACACAAGTCAAAGGCAGAAACACAGGCAAGGGAAGCAAACAGAAGCACGCACAGGAGAAATGGTCAGTTGATTTCAGATAAAGGCTAGAGGGGAAAGGCTCAGTCCTTATAGGCTCCAGGGTCAGCGCAGCTGGTCCCTATTAATTGGTGTTTGGCATAAATTCGCTGGGAGTGACACAGGAGACCCTTTTGGTGTCTATGCTGGGTGAAGGTAGGTACAGCTAGATCATTCTCTGTGTCAGAGTGAGCAGGGCTCCTTTCTGAGGCCAACACTTCTGTCTCTGGGGTGGGTGGTGGTACTGTCTGCTCTGCAGGTTCGTGCTGCAGCAGTCTCTGTGTCAGGGCTCAGAGCAGGTTCTGCTGCCTCAGACTCTAAGTCTGAGTCTAGGTCCTAGAAGCCCATGACATGATCTAAATCAGGCTGAGAGAAATGAATAGGCTCAAATTTACCAGTACATTTCATGTCTCTCAGTAGCAACTAGAACCTGAATGTCCCGCTCCATCACTCTAATTGCTGTACCGCACTGGCTCACCACTGTGTAATTCCAAAGAAGAAATACAGAAGAGCTGTATAACTCCATAGCACTCCTACAGGACCTGGAACCCAAACCTTGATATCTAACAGAAGCTTATGGAAATGCAGGCATCCTCTATACAACTCAGGCCCAGGTTATCTGAAGGTCTGTATTTCCCCATATGGACCTGCCTGTGTGTTTGAGGTCTTCTAGGAGGCTCTTCTCTCTTTCCCACCTTCACAGGTACATCTGGTGGGAAAATGGAAGAGGGCCTTCTCTGTGGTTTCCACAAGGCTCTGGAACTCCCTTTTTAGAGAGGTTCAACTGATGCTCTCCCTACTATCCTTTCATAGGAAGTGAAATGCCTTTGTGTTTCAGCCAGTCTTTGTTGACTGATTGCTCAGGTGGAAAGGGGTCTATTACAACAGACTGTACTGTTGTTGTTTTTTTCCTTTTAATATCATAGGTGGCATCCTGTTGGGAATCTACAACATCATAGACCAACCTATGATTGCTCAGTTTATAGCTGTAACATGGTGCAGGGGCTGTATTCCCAGGAGAGAAGTGTTGTTGTAGCTCTGTCACTAGGATCATTGTACAACTAGAGTAGACTCATATCATGCAACATTACACAGAGGAAAGCCAGGACACATGTGGTCAAGCAACATTAGAAGACAGCCCCCCCCCCATTCTTGCTTTCTTCTTCTTTTACCTCCTTTACTCTGTTAGTTTTTTTAGTAAGGTATAAGTTCGTTAAGTTGATTGGTATAAGTAGCTGTCTCCTCCCCCCCCAAGTATATTGTTTATCATATACTGTAAAATCTGTCTATGCTATGCATTACACCATGTATTATGTTATATCTAAAAAGGCATTTATGTAAATATCTCAAGAACCAATCTTTAATAAAAATAATAACAATAAAAGAATATAGTCAAAATGGCCAGAATTAATAAAAAGAAAGAACACCCATGCTAGGAGAGGTTGTAGTGGTACATTTTTGCCTGAGTCTACAGGGAAGAGCAAGATTCTCCCTCTCCCCTCTTCTCCAGCCTGCAGAGTCAAGTACAAACTATCTTTGTACTTTGAACTCAGTTTGGAGTAATAGAAGTAAGACAGGATGAACTGGGAGAAGGCAAGAGAAACTGGTGCGTTTTAAAAGCAGCTGAAAAAGTGAGATGACAGAGAATGAATTGGGACTGTTCCTTCCAAATCAAGATATTCAGAAGTATGTGAGAAGCATGTTCACAGTACACAATAATACAACAATGGGTGGGACAGGCTGCACTTGCATAAAACAGTGTAATGAGGGAGCAGTGGCCTGCAATAGGGGTTGCTGGTAATCCAGAATGGATGGTCATGGATTATCTTGGGTGCCCTGTGCCCAGCTGGAAAAATGCCCCCATCTTTCATGGTGCTTTGTTGTGTGATGGGAGTCCCTGTTGCATAATGGGAGATCTTTCACAGTGCCCTGTTGCACATCACAATTTTTACCATGGGTTGCATATTGTGCTAGTGATGTGACTCTGTCATTATAAAGTTACACATCACAGGCTGTGATGTAGAATCTTGATGGATGCTTTTAACTGCTTTTAATTCTAATATTAGTTTAATTATATTTGAAACTTTTGTATGATGTGAAATTTAGAGCTGTATCTGTTTTAACCTTTGTAAACTGCCTTGACTGCTTGACTGCCTAAGACTGCTAAAATGACTATGGGATAGTAATGATGGCTGGCATTCAGTATTGCAGTTATGGATTCCTTTCCTATAGTTATGGATCTGTAATGCTCTATATTCACTGATCCTATGGAGTCACAGCCCACCTTAAAAGCCAGCATCCCCCAGCCCACCCTTAGAGCCAGTTGTGGATGTTCTCCTTAACTAAGAAATAGTGATCTAGGATGCTGGCTAATGATGGTGGTAATAATAGTAGTAATTCTATTGAAACTTCAAATTCATTTTTTCCCTCCTGCAGAAAGCAGATCCTATACTTGGAAAAACAGAAATGCAACCTCCTCCTCCTCCTCCTCCTCCTCCTCCTCCTCCTCTTCTTCTTCTTCTTCTTCCTCCTCCTCCTCCCTTTCCCATTCCCCTTCCCCTTCTTCCTCCTCCCATCATCACTATTTATTTATACAGTGTCATCACTGTACATGGCACTTCCCAAGTAAAAGAATAGCAGAATAGTTCCCTGCCCTCAGGCTTACAATCTAATCAAAACATGACACCAAAGGAAAAGGGGATGGGAGGGGAGGGGATTAAGCAGGGCAGATACTGCTGCTTCTTCTCTCCCTCCACAGCTACAGAAATGGCAGTTGGGATGGATGGAGGGCGTTTCATCTGCTTCTGGTCCTAGACATGATGGAGCTATGACAGCCTCTTTTCCCCCTCCAAGGCTAGGGCAGTGGCAATTGGGATGGAGAAAGGGATTTCATCTGCTTCTGGACCTAGGAATGATAGAGCTGTGCCTGTTTTCACAGCTGCCACTCTTCCTCATTTTTATAGTTTTTTCATGTTCAAATAGGACTTGAACTGGAGAGCCCTTCAAACAGACAACACCTTCTGAAAAAGAGCCATCCTTTTGGTAGCACTCCAGCTTAGAAAGCCAGCCTCTACAAAGGAGGACAGGCATAGCAACCCTATATACAGGGCTACACAGGGCTTGTAAAATAATTTGTCAAAAATTACATTTTGACCAAAATATGTTAATTATCATTAAATGATAGTAAGACTAATAGGATGAGTAATGATTAATTAAACATTGTTATACTATTTATTATATTATCTAAAATATATAAATGTTGTACATTAGCTATGTCTGTTAAGGCAACAGTCTTTTGCTTCCAGTTTTCTGGTTTTGCGGTAGGATGGTCAGTGACTCTAATGTCAGTGCATGGTAAATCTTCTTTAGCTTTTAGTCTGAATTTTAAAACTGCTACCAGGGTGCCAAACACTGTCTTTCATATAGGTTCAGTGCCATGGATACCTTTGAATTTGATAGCTCAAGATTCACTGCCCTACTGACATGGGAACCACCAGCTACCACAGTTGAATCATAGGATCATAGAATCATATAATTGGAAGAGACCCCAGGGGCCATCCAGTCCAACCCCCTGTTATGCAGGAACACCCATCAAAGCATTCCCAACAAATGGCCATCCAGCCTCTGCTTAAAAATCTCCAAAGAAGGAGATTCTACCACACTCCATGGCAGCATATTCCACTGCCAGACAGCTCTGACCATCAGGAAGTTCTTCCTGAGGTTCAAGTAGAATCTCCTTTCCTGCTGCTTAAATCCATTGCTCTTTGTCCTAGTCTCTGGAGCAACAAAAACAAGCCTGCTCTCTCTTTGACATGACATTCCTTTAAATATTTAAACATGGTTGTCATGTTCCCTCTTAACCTTCTCTTCTACAGACTAAACATACCCAGCTCCCTAAGCCATTACTCACAGGGCATGGCTTCCAGACCCTTCACCATTTTGGTTACCCTCCTCTGGACATGCTCCAGCTTGTCGATACCCTTCTTGAATTGATACACCCAGAACTGGACACAGTATTCCAAATGAGGCCTAACCAATGCAGAATAGAGTGGTACCATTACCTCCCTTGAACTGGACACCATACTCCTATTGATGCAACCAAGAATTGTGTTGGCTTTCTTGGCTGCCTCACCACACTGCTGACTCCTGTTCAGCTTGTGATCTACCAGGACTCCTAGATCCTTTTCACATGTCCACATACTATCCAGCCATGTATCTCCCGTCCTATATTTGTGCATTCCATTTTTTCTGCCTAAGTGTAGGACTATATGTTTCTTTCTGTTGAAATTCATTTTGTTATCTTTGGTCCAGCTCTCCAATCTGTCAAGGTCATTTTGAAATTTGATCCTGTCCTCTGGGGTATTAGCAACCCCTCCCAATTTAGTGTCATATGCAAATTTGATCAGCACGCCCTCTATTCCTTCATCCAAGTCGTTGATAAAAATATTGAACAGCACTGGGCCCAGGACAGAAGCCTGTGGCACCCCACTAGTCACTTCTCTCCAGGATGAAAAGCATCCATTGGTGAGCACTGTTTGGGTTTGATCGGTCAACCAATTACCAATCCATCTAACAGCAGCCCTGTCCAGCCCACATTTTACTAGCTTCTTTGCAAGACTGTCACAGCGAACTTTGTCAAAGGCCTTGCTGAAATCAAGATATGCTATGTCTACAGCATTCCCTTCACCTATCAAGCTTGTAACCCTATCATAAAAGGAGATAAGATTAGTCTGGCATGGCTTATTTCTGAGAAATCCATGTTGACTTTTAGTGATTACAGCATCGCTTTCTAAGTAATTACAAACTGACTGTTTAATGATCTGCTCTAGGATCTTTCCTGGTATTGATGTCAGGCTGACCAGGCGATAATTATTTGGGTCCTCTTTTTTCCCCTCTTTGAAAATGCGGAGGACATCTGCCCTCCTTCTGCTGGGAGATACATCTGCTGGGACTTCTCCTGTTCTCCAAGAGTTCTCAAAGATTATTGCAAGTGTTTCAGAAATAACTTCTGCCAGTTCTTTTAATATCCTTGGATGTAATTCATCTGGCTCTGGAGACTTGAATTCGTCTAGTTTAGCCAAATATTCCTGTACTACTTCTGTACTTATTCTATGCTGCATTCCTCCCCCTTCCTCACCTGCTCCCCATCCCCCCGGTTGAGTACTTCTATCCTATTGGGAGAAAACTGAGGCAAAGAAGGTGTTGAGTAGTTCTGCCTTCTCTCTTCCCTCCATTATTAATTGGCCATCTTCTCCACGCTATGACCCCATCGTTTCCTTGTTTTTCCTTTTGCCGCGGACATATCTCAAAAAGCCCTCTTTATTGTTTTTAATGTCTCTGGCAAGCCTGAGTTCATTCTGCACTTTAGCTTTTCTGATCTTCTCCCTACATATCCTGGCTATTTGCTTGAATTCTTCTTTGGTGGTTTCACCATTCTTCCATTTCCTGTACATGTTTCTTTTAACACTTAGCTCAGCTGAGAGTTCTTTGGTCAACCATTTCCGTTTCAGTTTCTTTAGACACCTGCCATTTTTCCTCCTTATTGGCACAGTTTTCAGTATCTCACTTTTAAGAAACTCCCATGCATCATGAACTCCTTTCTCTTTTAGTATTCTTGACCATGGGATTTCAGCAAGTAACTCCTTAAGTTTACAGAAATCAGCTTTCTTAAAGTTTAGGATGCGTGTCTCCTTCCCACTGAATGACAAACTCCAAAGAGCATGGTCACTCCCTCCTAAGGATCCCAGCACCTCCACCTCATTGACTTGGTCTTCCCTGTTGGTCAGGATCAGATCTGAAATAGCTGATCCCCTTGTTGCCTCTTCCACCTTCTGGATCATGAAATTGTCTGCAAGGCAAGTGAGGAACCCGTTGGACCTTGTGGGCTTGGCAGAGTTTGACTCCCAACAAATATCAGGATAACTCTGGTATTAAACTGGCAGCCCTCTGGTATGAACTCTGGTATTAAACTGGCAGCCCTTTTGAACATTGAAATATTTTGCTAGCAAGCAAAATTAATATTCAGTTTTCTGACAATGTTTTAATTAACTCCTGATTAGTGCTAATCTACTGAGTTTTTTGAAAAAAAAAGTTTTCTGCTACTTTGAATCCCATGTTGGAAGAAAGGTGGGATATGAGAGAAGGGAAAGGCAGGCAGAAAGGAAGTTAGCTTGGCTGAGTTTTGTACTTTATGTTTTATGTTTCTTCCTTGTTTAAATTTTGAATTGTACTTTCTTCCAGCAACATGAATCTTTTTTGTTTAATCAGCTCAGGCTAGGATGGAGGTATGAGATGTAAGGAAAAGTGTCTCAAAAGGCACCATACTGTTGTGTCCTGTCTGTAGCAGCAATCAGTTTCCTTTCCATCTGTATTCTGTGGGGCAGAAGCATGCTCCCTCTAAGTGCATCTGGAGAAATGGGTTGATATCCATGAAAACTCATGCTAAAATAAACCAATTTAATCTCAAAGGTACTCCTGTATACCTTTATTTCATCTCTCCCTTTCCTATTTTATGCTGAGAAAGATTTAACACAGCTATCTTTTTGAAAACTACCCCCTCTCCCTCTCTTACACATATAGACCTGAGGCAATGTGGCAAACACTGTGATAGGCAACTACTTTGAGATAGCTCTTTCAGTAGGAACTACTCAAGAAGACAACCACCACAAAGTCATGGAAAGAAATAGTCACATAATAGCCAGAAACCTCCTTTAGATTTACACTGGCACAACACCTGGTTAAGTCAGTGTAACTGTATGATTTAGTGGATTGAGTGTTAAACTAGGACTTTAAGAGACCAGGATTTGAATCCCTGCTCAGCCATGGAAACTGACTGGGTGACCTTGAGCAAGTCACATTCTTCTCAACCTCAGAGGAAGGCAATGGGAAACCTCCTCTGTGCATATCTTGCCAAGAAAACCCAATGATAAGTTCACATTAGGATTGCCATAAATTGGAAACGACTTGAAGTCATACAATAACAGCTGCAGCAGTAACAACAATGAGCTACCCAGTAAAAAAAAAAGTTATTTTCTACCCAGTAGAAAGATTTTCCTTTAGGTACTTAATGCATTAGAATTATTGGCTATGTGGGAAAAAACAAATAACCTTGGACTTCCAGAGGTGATGGGGTGCTTTTGGTTGACTGCACAAGGAAACAATTTTTGACTATGTAATTCAGTACTAAATGTTACTTTGTTATTATGTGCCTTCCAGTCATTTCCAACATGGCAATCCTAAGACAAACCTATCATGGGGTTTCTGGGAGCTGAGTGTGTGTGACATGCCAAAGGTCATCCAGTGGGTTTCCATGGCTGAGTGGGGAATTGAACCCTGGTCTCCAGAGTCATAGTCCATGCTGGCTGAAATGTTACTTTACATACAGTTTTATGTTATGGCAAAAAAATATTATTTTTTTTTAAAAGTGTGGATGAGCCAGCGTGCTGTCTCTTGTGGATTTTCATGAGAGCAGCTAAATATATTAAAAATGGATGTCAGTGCATTATTTGTTTAGTTTGATGTTTGAACTCAACATCAGCTGTTGCTCTGGCTTGTTTTTCTCCTTCAACAAGCTTGGAAAAGAATCTAGGCTTTATTCCTGGCTTCTTTCTCTGGCTTGTTGGGAGACAAACATGCAAGAGTTTTGGCTAGTGCCAGGCTTGCATACCATGCTAAACAAACCATAAATCACATGGCTATGGTTTGTTTAGCTGTTCCCACTGGAAGCAGAAGCAAGTGGGTAACCTTGGATGATTCTGATGCATAAACTGAGAACAATGAGTGAGAATCAGTACTTAACTAAAAATTCAAAGAAGCCGTATATAGGCCATATAGCTAATGCAGTATATGAAAGCACATTAGGCAACACAGGCCCATGTCCCATCCCTAAGCTCCCAAGTTCCTTGAGCTGAGCAGGAAATCTCCAGGTGGCTTTCATATGAATACAAACAGAATATGCTGAATGTCTGAGAATCTTATTAAAGCAGGTTTTCTGAACATGTTCAAGTTTCAGGCTTGAGATGTTTATAATTTAAAAGAGAGGAATACAAACAAATAACCAACACCTGTAAGGAAAATGTCAGAGAAGCAAAAGCGCAGAATGAGCTCAAGTGTGAAAAAAGTGTAAAATAATAAGAAGGGTTGGAATTAGCTATGCTTGGCTCAAGAGGACAAACAAGTAATGATAAGAACAGGATGGGAATAGGATGGTGAAATGTTAACGGGGGCAGAGAGAAGACAGAAGTGTTCAAATATTCTTTACTTCAATCTTTTCCCAAAAGTAAAACTCAAGTGCTCTGGTTGGTGAAAATGGAACAAATTATTCAGTAAGGGATTGCAGGCCGGAACAGGTAGAAGTAAACAGGAAATACCTAATTTTGTTGTTCTGTGCCTTCACATCATTTCTGACTTATGGCAACCTTAGGACCACAGGGTTTTCTTGGCAAGATTTGTTCAGATCCTTACTATGTAATCTCAGAGCCATAGTTGATAATCTCTGAGAATTCCTGAAGAGCAGAGAGGTCTAGCATGTTGGAGGAGGACAAAGGTTATCTTGATCTTCAAAACGGGGGAAAATAGAAGGTCCAAGAAACTACTGACTGGTTAGCTTGACATCAATACCAGGAAAGTTTCTAGAACAGATAACTGAATAGTCAGTCTGTGAGCATATAGAAAGGAAGGCTGTAATTACTAAGACCCATAGAATCATAGAACCATAGACCATAGAGTTGGAAGAGACCACAGGGGCCATCCAGTCCAACCCTCTGCCATGCAGGAATCCACATCAAAGCACTTCCAACAGATGGCCATCCAGCCTCATCTTAAAAACCTCCAAAGAAGGAGACTCCACCACACTCCCAGGCAGCATATTCCACTGCCAAACCTCTCTGACTGTCAGGAAGGTCTTCTTGAGGTTTAAGTGGAATCTCTTTTCCTGCAGTTTGAATCTGTTGCTCCTTGTTCTAGTCTCTGGAGCAGCAGAAAAAAAGCCCACTCCCTCCTCGCCATGACATCCCTTCAAATATTTAAACATGGCTATCATGTCCCCTCTTAACCTTCTCTTCTGCAGACTAAACATCCCAAGCTCCCTAAGCTGCTCTTCATAGGGAATGGCTTCCAGACCCTTCACTATGTTGGTAGCCCTCCTCTGGACACATTCTAGCTTGCCAATATCCTTCTTGAACTGAGGGACCCAGATCTGGACATAGTATTCCAGATCAGGTTTAACCAAAGCATAATCGAGTAGAGAATAGACCCAGAATAGATTTTTTTTTTAAAAAAAATCCAACTCCCTCCCCCCCAAAACACTAAGTCATACCATACCGATCTTTTTTCTGATCAGGTTACAGGTTTAATAGATCAGGCAAATGCTGTGGATGTAATATACCTTAATTTCACTAAGGCTTTTGACAAAGTTTCCCATGATATTCAAATTGGTAAAATGTGTGATAGAGAATGCTGTTTTTAGCTAGATTTTAACTGGTTGACTAACCAAATCCAAAGAATGTTCACCAAAGGTTTCTCTTCATCCTCCAGAGAAGAAACCGGAAAGGGGTGCCACAAGGTTCTGTCCTAGGCTCAGTCTTGTTCAAGATTTTTATAAATGACTTGAATTATAGGATAGTGGACATGCTTATCACATTTGCAGATTTCACCAAATTACGATGAATAGGATGGACAGGGGGTAGAATTAGGATTCAAAACAACCTTAACAGATTAAGGGGGACCAAAACTAATAAAAAGTATTTTGACAGGAATAAATATAAGGTATTACATGTGAACAGAAAAAATGACATGCACGTATATATGGTGGGTGAGATCTAGCTTGAGAGCACTATGTGTGAAAACAATCTAGATGTTTTACTAAACTACAAGCTGAACATGAGTCGACAGTGTTATGTGGTGGCCAAAAAAGCCAATTCTAGGATGCATCAACAGGAGTACAGTATCCAGACTGAGAGAATATTAGTTCTCTATTCAGCTTTGTTCAGACCTCACCTGGAATACTGTGTCCACTTCTGGGTATCACAAGTCAAGAAGTATATTGACAAGCTGGAACATTCATCTTTTCAGCAGACCATGGTGTCTACAAAACTCTTCTACAGCACCACATTTCAAATGGGTTGATTTTCTTCTTGTCAACTTTCTTCACTGTCTACCTTTCACGCCCATACATAGAAATCCAAAATGCTATGGCTTGGATGATTCTGATTTTGGTATTTAATGATATAGCCCATATAGCCCACAGAAGTGAAAAACTGGGGTGACATATCATCGAATCAGCTGAGAAAAACAGACAAACTAAAATACACAACAGTAGGTTCTTGTCAAGCTCTTCTCCCTTGGCTGTCTTATCAACCATGTGATAGGGCTTAGGAATGAGAAGTCTTCTCTCCTTCTCTGTTTCTATGCATTTTCCTTACTAGAATGATTGCTAGAATGACAGCCATGGGTTGCGCTTGGTTTGGGGATTCTGTGGAGTTGTAGACCAAAGAGCAACTTTCACAGACTCTGCTTTGGTATGCATGTGAGAATTATCATTGTAGTTCAGACAAGCTACTTTTTCCAAGATTTGTAAAAACAGAAAAGCATTAAAAATGTTGGTTTAAATCCTATTAGAGTGTTGGTGTAGTTTAAAGCTACAGTAGTGTACTTACACAACGGGTCTTGTCTACTCCTTTTACTGGCTGTGCAAAAGCAGTCAGCCAGTGCCTGAGTATTGCCATGGTCAAACAATGATGAGGCAAAAGACCTGGGCCTAGGTACCATGCAGCTGTCAGGCACTGCCCTACTAGTGGTAGGTATTATGCAAGAAGATGCTGGGCCCATCCTTGTTCAGCGCCTGAAAAAATACTTCCACTGGCATAAACTGAGAAAATTCTGGTCATTATTTACAAAGCTGGATTTCTAGATTTCTGCTTTTGGCACACACACTTATCTGCATTTCTTTCTTTTCTTTTCTTTTTTTTGTTTTGTTTACTTTATTGTATGACTTGTTACCACTTTGAGGGACCCTGTATGTGGTCTGAAGGAAGCAATAGAAATATTTTAACAAACAATAAAATTTAAAATAGAATGGCTTGTGAATTGCACATGGAGTGCTGAATAATGAGGGGAGAGACTGGTTGTAGACTCTAAGTTGGTTCTAACTTTAGACTGAAACTCCTATCCTCCTCAGCCAGCATGGATCAGTATAAGATATTGTACTCATAGTTCTGCAATATCAACTTGAGGTCAGAGTTTGCTAACCCCATTCTAAATAGTCCACTGTCAAAGCTGTTAGCATTGGTCATAAATTGGCTAGGTTATATGCCTTTGCTTAGCAGACTGCTTTTCCAGCTTATCTGTTCATACATGTCTTTGACCCACATAATGAGCATCCTCAAATTTTGCCAAGAAAATCCAATCAAAAACATTTTCAGATGAAACTGATAACATGCCAAACACCCAAAGTTGTTCTTTCTTAATCTTTCTTAATCTTTACTGGTTCAAATGAATTTTGGGTTCAGAAATAAAGACTCCAGTTTTATGCATTGACATTTGCTTCATATTTTGCATTATGTCATAGAGCAAACCACTAGTTTGGTCTACTGGAGAAGGTAGGGTTGCAGCTCCTGAGAGTAGAGAGCATGATGGAAAGCCAAACCTTGTCTCCTTGACACTTTCAAATTTATTAATAAAAAAAAAAAATCCAAGTTTTTAATATTGTTGCCTATATTCCTTGCTTTTCTTTTCAAGCAGGTTTACAGAATTTCACACCTCTTACTATGCTCTTAATTATGCTGAACTTGTCTACGTGCACAAAGTGTTCATTTTTTTAAATTAAAAAAATAACATTATGGCTCTTGGTTTCAGAACCAGCTTCATGCCTGATTAATCCTGTATATGAGTTGTCTGGCAAGAACTAATTACTTATACTTCCTCCTGCAACTTGGAAAAACATGTTTTATACTTGCCCTCTAGACACTGACAGGACATTGGGATTGGGAAAGGCTATAAAACAGCTCTTCATCAGTTTCTCCTCATTGTTATGATGAGACGACCCTAATGACATCACTTCCTCTTTGTGAGGGCCGAGGCAGGCAGGTGTGCAGGTGCCTATGCTTTCCATTTCCTCCAAGCTGCTCATCGCAGACTCTTCCATAACAAGCCCTAAACTGTTTTTCTTGCCCAGAAATCAGACGCTTCAGCTTTTATGCTTAACAAGCTCATTCGTTAAACATTTAGCAGTCTGAAGCCGTCCCCAGTCCTGCATCTCTAGCTTGTTTCATTCAATGGACGGAAATACTTTAACCAAGTTGTCATGATATTAAAGATGAATGAAGAGCATACAATATTTAAATCCCTGTCTGTGATCCTTGTTACAGAGCGGTGTGATCTCAACACATTCTTTGCTGATGAAACTGAAAGGGAATTTTAATATTTGTTCACAGGACAGCCAGAAAAGCTGCTCTCATCGTAGGGTTGGGGAGGCTAGAGTGCAGGATAGAAAATAGGACCCACAACATTTTTGTAAAGATGGTGACATTTCACATTTCCCCACATTCTTCAACTAATCTTCAAGAAACTCCCAATATGTGATATGAGTGTAATCTTTAAACAGCTGAAGGGATGGCATGTAGTAGACGGAGCAAACTTATTTTCTGCTGCACCAGAGAACCTGGACCAATGGATTCAAATTGCAAGGAAAAGTGATTCTAACTAAACATTAGGAAAAATTTCCAGATGGTCAGAAACGTTTTAACAGTGGAACAAACACCTCAGAAGATGGTGGACCCTCCCTCACTGGAGGTTATTAAACAGAGGTTGGATGGCTGCCTCTCAAGGATAAACATATAAAAATAATGGCAGATATTTGAACTGTCAGGGAGTGGACTAGATGACCCTTTAGATCCTTTCCAGCACCATGATTCTATTATTTAACTAGATTTCCTTGTGATCTTCTATGACTATCCCTTATTTTCCATTCCTAGCCTTCCGCTGTAATTTTTAGAGTTGCAAGATCAGCAGTGTTCCAGTCCTTGAGATTTCAAAGCCAAAACCTCAAAGCGGGGGATGTGCCTTGATGACTGGAAAGTCATAAGAGTGTGTGTGTGTGTGTGTGTGTACGCATGCATGTATGCATGCATGCATTAGAAAGTGAGAGAGAAAATGTGGAGTTCCTCCACTGTCACTGCAATTTTAGGTACACCACATAGCCAGCATGTGCATGCTTATATGTGTGCTCAAGGACTTTCCAAGGAGAGAAAGGGAAGGAAGGAATGGGAAGGTCTATGCCAAGCTTCCTTAATAAGTGCCCTCAGGGTGTGTTGGACTCCCATTATCTCCCAGCCAGCATGGCCACTGGCTTGGTAGTCCAACACATTTGGAGGTAATAGCTTGGAGGAAGGCTTGGCTATGCCCATCCCCATGGCAACAAGACCTACACTAGCCCCTCCTCCATTGGCATCAGATTGTGAATCTTTGTAAATACGCTTTTTCAAACAACAACAACTCCATCACTACCAAGAACCTACTATTTGAAACCATGTTTGGTTTATTTCCTCTTATTTATCTGTTTCTGTTATTTTTTTTTTAAAAAAGTTATGAATACAGACACATTCATCTGAAAATGAGACTATATTTATGCCATTATTGAGAGCTCAGAACACCTGCAGACACCTGTCTACCACTTTAAAGAACAAATATGATGCCACTCTTCTCAGGCATTTTTATGGTGTGAGTTAAACTTCTGGGATCAGGGGTTTAATTTCTCCCCTTGCTTCCACAGACCTTGCTATACAAACTCCACTCAAAATATTTGTTTTTGAGTAAAAGAGATATAGGAAACACAGCTGTCCTTTGTGATCATTTTAAGCTGTAGACTGCCATTTTTCAGGGAAGTACCTCCAGGCCCTGAATTGGCTCTGCTCACAAGGCTGGCCACTGAATCCTCTCAGACTTGCTGTTTGCCATCAAGTTGACTTTAACCAAGAGATTCCAAGATCTCCCCCAAGAGTCATCAACAGCCCTGCCAAGGTCTTGCAAATTCAGGGTCATGGCTTGCTTGACTGAGTCAATCCACCTATAGTGAAGTCTTCCTCTTTTCCTACTGCCTTCCACGTTGTTGTTGTTGTTGTTGTTGTTGTTGTGTGCCTACAAGTCATTTCTGACTTATGGTGACCTTAAGGTGAACCTATCATGGGGATTTCTTGGCAAGAATATTGAGAAGGGGTTTTCCCTTGTCTTCCTTTGAAGGGGAGAGAGTATGACTTCCCCAAGGTCACCCAGTGGCTTTCCATGGCTGAGTGGGCATTTGAACCCTGCTCTCCATAGTCCAAGCACTATACAACTCTGGCTGTTTGCCTTCCAGTTTATTGAGTGTTATCATCCTGTCCAGTGAGTTGCATCATCTCATGATATTTCCAAAGTATGACAGCTTCAGTTTAGTAAGCTTTATGTCAATTGAGAGTTCAGTCTACTTTCTTTTAGGACCCATTTATTTGTCTTTTTAGTAGTCCATGGTATCCCTAGAATTCTTTTCCAGCACCATATTTCAAATGTGTTTCTTGCTGTCAACTTGCTTTACTGTCCAGCTTTTGCAACCAGACATAGAAAATCTTGTGATGGATTGAAAATCCTCTGATTCAATCTTCATCATAGGATGGAAAACCATATACTGAGACAATTCTACCAGGAGTATATGAGACTTTCTGCTCCAGTTTAGCTTTGCGTGACCAACAATCTTTTTTGGAACTGAGTTCTTGATTATTCATTGATTCTAGGTTGTTCATTGATACTGTCACCTGGTTTGTCATTTTGTTCTGAACTCATCTACTCTTTGGTTTTGATTACCAATTTGCCCCATGTGTATCCTACAGACCAGAATTCCCCATGTCACACTATTTCATCCTGTGGTGTTTAGTAGGCAAGACCAGGAGTTGGGTCACAGCTATGATATCACATGATATCATGGCAGGATTTTGGTCATGGTTTTACCTGTTTGCTGCCTCAGATTTCATGATTAAAAGGTGGGATATAAATAATCAAATAAATAAATAAAGGCTAACATGTAATACCCTAAGCCATTAATTAGCAATTAAAATTTTAAAGGCAGGTTCTGCAACAAAACATTGCAATGTGGAATGCTGCCATTCATGGTTACAGCCAGCTAGCTGTGCTCTTCCCTGAATACATGAGTCCATCCTTTCCACCCTGTTGGTTTTCCTTACCTTTCTAAAAATCCCACAGTCAGCATTTTGCAGCCACTAAGCATGCTCAGTTCTTACGAGTCTGTCATTGGACTTTCCCCACAGATCTTTTTCTGTCTTTGAGTCCACCCCCCCGCCAAAAAAAAAAAAAATTCACCAAAGCTGTAAACCTGTTCATGCTGTTATGCATGGTTGGTGCATTTTTTGAAGTGATACCACACTTAGAAAATCACTTTATTATTAGCATGTGGGATTACATATTCTTGGGTGAGGTTGAAAAAAGAAAACTTGCAATCTGTTAACTGACAGAGCTGCTTTAAAGCTAATGCTGAGTACGCTTTCAAAGAGCAAATTTATACAGCATGTGGTAGGTGGAAAAGAGCCTTCAAAACCGTACAAATGTGTGTGAGAGAGACAAAGGGAGTGGGGAGGAGGAGGAGAACATCCAGGTATTTGGACTGTGATCTCAGAATCTCCCAACCAGCATGACCACTGGCATGCTAGCTGAGGGGTTCTGGGATTTCTAGTTCCGAAAAGTAAGTTTCCCAGTCTGTGGTAAAATGTTGGCAGGTCTATATTCCCACTGTTGTTGCTGCTGTTGTTTTCAGTCAGAGCAAAATTATAAATATTGGTTTCTGTACATTCACTATTTTAATTTTAGGTAAGAAGACCAGACAAAAATAAGTGTAAACTTTGCCTTTGGTACAAAAATATATATGGTTGTCCTTGTTTATGTGGGTTGGAAATGGTTCTTTGAGAGATTTTTGGTATGGATGTTCAAGACTACCCCCTACTGCCAAAAATAAAATAAAATTAAAACAAAAACAAAAAAAATGGTGAGGAAAGCTTCTAATTGTTATGAGTCTTCATGCTTCAGGGCATAATAATGTGATCACCAGATGTGCCCAGAAGAAATTTGTCTCTTAGGAATAATAGTACAAAATTAGGTGCTTTGTAGTGGTTTGTTTATGGCTTTCTGTGATTCGTCCAGCCTTGGACGGGGCTGAAAGCAAAATAACAGTGACAGTTTAAGAGATGGTTTGCATTTGCATCAGGAGCTGCTAAAGAGGAGATAGATTGTGGTCTGTGGCCAAGGCAGCCATCTAGAGCACAGTTATGCACACATTGATCTTGTGGCTTTCCAAAATTTAAAGAGTAAAAAATTGGTCTCCAATCGGAGGGAAATCTAAGATAAATGACGAAAGGCACCAAGCACAGAAACAAAAGATAGTTGTCATCTGTTTCAATTAAGACCCCTATCTCCATGTCAAACACTGAAGGTGGGCTGCAATATTGATCTTAAAGAGCCTTCTGCTACTATAGAGTTATGTTTGCTATATTGGGAAGGGATTGGAGTTCTGTACCAGTTCTATGGTTCTGTTAGATAGCACCAAGAAGCACCACAAGAAGTAAGCGGGGACTTCTTCATAGTGGTGCCACATTCTAAAATATCCTCTTTCAGAGTGTTCATTCCCCCTAGCTTCCTCATCTGCTGATTTCTGTTACTTAATTAGGTAACAGGAAGGAGTCATTCTTATGATGGAATGCATATAGAAGTTTTAAGTCCTGGCATCTTTGGCTGTTGTTATGTGTTAAGGTGAATGTTATAAGTTGGGTGCCTGTATTCGTAATCTTACAAGCACTGGAAGCCTAATCAGGGGTCCTTTGCCAGGACCACTTTTAATCTGGGTGTCAGTCTTCTGTGTACATTTTGGAATGGAATGGGGAGTTGCTTTGCAGTGGAAGGAACACATATGGCAACCTCTGAAGGACTAGATTGAAGATATTGGTGGGTTTTATGCCAGTGGGTAGAATCTGTTCTGAGGTTTAGTCTGAACTTTAAAGAAGCTGTCCACAGTGCTTAACTCTGTCCCCTAAATAGATTTAGCCCCCTTTAAACATGTTCCTTTAAAGTTCAGACTAAAACTCCAGAGCAGATTCACCTCTCCACTGACATGGAAACCACCCGCCACCAGTCTTAACAAAAGCTGCTCTAAATCAAAAGCTAGATTTCCAAGCTCCAACAGCAAGATTTCCAGTTGCAAAGCATCTTGGACCTTGGAAAAAGCTAGATATTGTCAGGCAGAGCAGTGTTGACTGCCCCTCTCTCATAACCCCTGCTTTTTTGTGCGCATGCAAAATAAATGGCTGGCATGGATGAACAAAGCAGAGCAAAGATTCATGAAAAGGCACATGGGCTATAAAACATCAGGGTGAACAGGGAGAGTGGACAGATGACAGAATGGAAGTTGAAAGCTATAAAACGATAAGGAAAGTTCATGCAAAGGAGAGAGGAGAAGATTGGACAGGAGGCTAAGGCAGATAATGAACCAACGTTCTCCAGTACAGAAGGAGCATGAGGTTACTAAAGGTGATGCAACGGCTGCTTAAGGCACAATAAAGGTAATGTGCTGACACAGGAGATATTTTGCAAATGTATCTGTCCTGTATTCTCTGCCTTAGTACAATCACAGCACGAAGAAAGGGGACAGATGTCAGAGAAAGGCATAAATTTCCCATGGGGAAAGTGGAGGAAACTCACAAGGGAAAAAGAGTCAAGCTAACACTAGGCCATCTTATGACCTCCTAGAGCCCGCAAAACAGTGTCAGAGAATGAGATATTAATTGACAGAAAACAATGTCTTACTCTGATGCCAGCTGAACTGAAGGCGAGGGAGGGAAAACATTTTCATTTCTGACCATGATTATTAACCCAGTAAGCTGATCGTTCTGCTGCCTTGCTGGCAGCTAATTGGTGCACAAACTAAGTGCTCTTTTGCCAAATTGACATGAAAGGGAGACTGTCAGTAACTTCTGAAGCTGCTGTGTTGTGTCACATTATGGAACGCATTGTCTTCTTGCAATACAGAAAAAAGAGGAAAACTATTTAGCAAACATCACTCAGTATAAAGCCTAAAGAGGCCAAACAGCTCCAACTCTAAAAGGACTGTTGTTATTGAAATCAGCCATTTTTTTGTTGAACAAAATAAAGAATATATATAAGATGTAAGGGCTCAGTTATATCCAATCTTATAGAGGCCATCAACTACACACACACACGCATACAAAGAGAATGAGAGAGAGAGTGCTCTGCATCCACAAAATGATGTGCAAATTTTCATGCAAATGCAGGGACTTCTGAACACTACAGACAAAAGTTGTTTTATTATTCCTGTTTCTTTGAAAATCATAGGAGCCCTTACTCACAAACGCTGAGCCTTTCTGGATTCTCCTTTCTAAGATGGCAACTTCTCATTCTGCCTCAAAGGCCTCTTGGAAGGGACTCTGAACTTTTTAGAACAACTTTGGTTCTACAAGTAGATTTTGAAAGGAATTGCAGCGCCTCACAAAATTTGATTTAAGGCTGAAACCAAATCTTGATTTGAAAATCCAAATGTCCATTGCTCCGTTGGACTGTCATACTCAATTCAGTCCTACCCCCAAGAGCACTCAAAGACCCTAGGAGCAAAGGTAGCACAGCTGTGCCGTGCTTGTCTGGCAGCACATAAAACAGCCTTAAGTTTTTATCCATTAGACCTTCATGCTGCCATCTTGCCCTGCCATTTCCAACATAAAGAATTTTTTTTTTTTCCAGGAATGTATATTAATTTTTTTATACTTAGCTTCAGGTATACAATATTTCGTACCAGGCTTGCATTTTTACTTTAGAATTATGGTATTCTCTTCATTCATATACAGTCAGCCCTCCACATTCGCAGGTTTCACTTTTGCAGATTTGATTATTCACTGATCATTTGCTGTCACCTCTGCTGCCCCCCTATGCCATTTTTAATAGGACTGCAAGGCTTGTGAGATTGAGAAACTGTGAACGAGGCTTGTAAGTCTCTATTAAAATGATGTGGGGCAGCAGTGGAGGTGGAAAGTAAACCCCACCAGCCACCCACTTCTGCCTTACGAAGGAACCCTGATGCCTTAAAGGAATCCACGGTGAGTTGAATATGGTGATCATACTTTTTTGTATGTTAAATATGGTTTCAGAGGGCCTAGAGTTATTTACGTTTTTTTCCCGCTTTCATGGGGGTCCTGTGCCCCTAACCCTAGCAATGACTGTAATCTAAATGCACCTAGATTATATACTTGTTTATTTAAGTTAGAAAATCTATTTTTTTTCTTTCCTCTCTCTTTCTTCTTGTATAAGATGGTTAAACAGCCAGTGTACTTCTGATGTTTTCATCTGTTGCATTGTTGTATGATGTAATAATAATAAAAAAAGTTTTACTCATTAGGAGCAAACATGCCCTGGTTTGGTGCCTGAATTGCAAGCCAAGAGAAGATGAGGCAAGAAGAATCCCTATAAAGCTACTGCATTGGACACCAGCTCTTGCTGGAGCAACATGTCTTACTGTACCCTCTGCTGGATAGCTAACCTAAGATGACTGATTCTTGATACCAGTTATATTTTACTGTTGGGGCACAGGCTTTGTCTTATCTGGACCTCTATTATGTAACTTGCAACTAGATTGTATGATTATCCCCCACATCAAAGCAACCAGTCCCTATGTGCGGCTTTGATAGGAGAATTAGCTGTGCCATCTTTACTATTTTCATATATTTTGGCTGTGCGTTGGAAACTCAGTTCGACCATGCTGCAGATAAGTTTTGATTATAAATAGGTTGGCCAAAAGTTCAACAGAGCAACTGGGTCTTAGGTGTTGTTGTTGTTTATTTACTTATATCCTGCCTTTCTCTCAATAATGGGACTCATGGTGGCTAACAATATATTTTAACAAATATGGATTAGAAACTGTACATAAACTTCTGCAGAAGTATAGATATAAAAGTTATGTAAGAAGTAGTTAAATAATTTATAAAATCAAAAAATTAAACATTAAAAATGTTAAAATTCATTAAAAGACAAAACAAATAATAAAATATCACACCCATCTCATTCAGTTTCTAAAAGTTTGTTGGCACAAGAATGTTTTCAGTTGCTGAAGGAGAGCCATCCCTTGTCTTCCTGGGGAAGGAATTCCAAAGACTGGGAGCAGTCACCAAGAAGACCCTCTCCCTCATACGCATCAAACAAGCCTGAGACATTGCTGGGAGAGAAAGAGGAGCCTCTCCAGAAGATCTTGGAGCTCTAATACATTCATAAAGACAAATACAGAGTATGTCCCTGGGGATGGGACTCCACCATTGAGATACTGCCATGGAAATCAACTCTCTTCACACGCAGCTGTCTATCCTTGCATAAGTCATTTCCTATCCTTAGGCAGAGTGAGACAATAACCCTATGCAGCAAATAATGTCAGTGGCAGCCTCCCAGTTGTATCTCATAAACCCTTTAATTGTTCTTCTATGTTGGAGAACAAATGCTATATAACCTGCTCTAGACACCCTAAATTAGCCTGCTGCCTCATGTGTAATGGAGCATGGTGTTGTAGAATTCAACTGGCGTACCACTTGGTTTCTTTACATGGACTGGACAGTGGACACCATTTTGTTCTTCACCTCAAGAAATAAAATGCCATGCCCTTATAGGTTGCTGAATAGTCATATACAGATTGTTCTGATCAATGTTAGAGATAATTAAGAGATATGTAATCAGTATAGATGAGGCCTAATCCACCGGCAAATGAATACTGGTCAGTGGGTACAGGTAGGAATCTCATTGCATCTGTAGTTATCTGGCTTGAAATATAAATAATATGCTTCTTATATTCACAGAATAGTTGGTTCAGAGTGTGTGTCTTCATCTGAGAGGGGAGATGAAATGACTAGAAGTTCCAAAGTCTGGCTTCACTCATTTTCTTTGATGAGATTGTCCATGGAAGATAACCTCCTATGTTTGTCTTGGTTTTGAGCCATTTCATTTTTCTTTGGATCCAAACTGACACAGCTGATAGATTAATGACATTTTGTATTTAAAGTCAGAGGTGTCAGCAAGACTTTTGTACGCTGATATCATTCTCATCTAGAACAAGAGAGTTCAGTGGAGATACAGGGACTTGTGCCAAATATTCTTGAGGACAGGCGGTCATGTGGCACTTTTCTGCTAGGATACAAAATGAATATATATATATACTCACACACACACACACACACACACACACACAAAGAGAGACAAGGGTTTTTAGGCTGGCAGAAGACTGAATATGTTCTAATAATAGGTAGCTCACATGGAGAGTCACCTACAACAGGGTTTAGTTTGTAGAGGTGAATCAAAGTGCTAAGAATTAAAGACTTTTCTTTGACTCTGTTAAAAAATACAAAAATAGGCACAGGGAAATTCATATGGGATGAAGAAAGAATGTCTAAGCTGATATCTGGCAGCAGCTAGCAGACACACAACATGTAGATTTGCAATTCCCCTTTAAGCATTCTTTGGCCTGGCAGCATTTATACATTGTGTTTCAGTGTGTTTTAGACATGATTTGTTTTTAGTCATATTTGTGCTGTACCTCGCCTTGAGCTGCTGCTGCTGCTGCTATCTTCCTCTTCCTCCTCTTCTTCTTCCTCCTCTTCTTCTTCTTCCCATCATCATCAAACTAACACCAAAGACTACTTCACATAACTTCTTTGGGTTGGTGTGAGGAAGGGCTTGCAGTTATCCCCGTGTTGGTCTGCCACTTAATTATACAGTTGGGCCTCCACATTTGTACGTTTGGCTTTCACAGATTTGATTGTTTGTGAGTTTCTCCAACCCTGCCCCCCACCTCAGGTGCTTCTTTTCTGGGAGAACCTTCCTTCATGGTGGCTCTTATCAGGCCGCACAGCCTTTTACTTCCTCTTGCCTGTCTCTGGTCTCCCTCCTCCTCCACTAGCAGCTTCCTGGACAGCTAAGGACAATGCACAGCCCAATTTCACAACACCACAAACCCTCTGATTACACTCTCCACACCCAAGGGGGGGATGGGTGAGGAAGAGGAAGTACCAGGTCACCATGCCAATCCATCACTTTCCTTTCCCTTTCCCTGACCTGGGTGCCTGCCCTACCCACCATGCCTGGCCCCTCTTTTCTCATAGACAAACACATACTTTTTGATAGTTGTGATTCTTCCACTTTTGTGGGGGGTCCTGTGCCTCTAAACCTAGTGAATATGGAGGGCTGACTCTACTTGTATGCAAGACTGCCAAAATTTCAAAAATAGGAAGAGAAATAAATAAAAAACCTGAAAAGTCCACTTTCAGTTTTGAAAAAAGAGCATCTTTTAAAAAAAAAACATTGAACAATAAAGGAGAGTTCTGTGACTTATTTGAAACATAAATTGCAACTCCAGGGAAAGACAATTAATCCCTTTTGAGGAGACAGAGAAAGTACATTCTGAGTAGTCTGGTGTGGTTGAGAAGAGCAGAAATAGTCTTTGGGGACTATGCACGGCCTCAGGTCTGTATGTTGCCCACCCTTGTTTTAATGAGACTATGAAGAAATTATTGTGTGCTGAAATTGTTTGCTGTTGATTTAAATGGTTGGTGGGTTTGTGTGATATGTGTTTATGGTGCTCCATGTTGTTTGTCTTTGAAAACGTGTTCTATTTTAAAGTTCTATAGGGACAGTTTGTTGCACCTTTCACACCACTGACTGCATCATGTAAAGTTGTTTGGTGGAATAATAATTCACTCCCCAAAGAAATGTTCCCTTCAAGGTCTTATTGGATGGAAATAATAAATAACGTGATATGTGATATTGTGCAGCCAGTAAGGTGTAAGCCGGGAAAATGAGAAGAAATGTTGACAGGTGGCCTGATTATGTTACTGATAGGGTGAGCAAAGTCATGTGGACCAAGGAGCAAACCTGGAAAGATGAAGGCAAATGCTAATGGTAAAGCATCCCAGATATCTGAGGGACTGTATTCTTCTATACAAACCTGCCCAGCCTTTGAAGTCTTCAAGGAGGCCCCACTCTTAGGCCATTTCCGCACTAGGCTGTTATAATGCTATTATTCCACTTTCAACATCCTATGGAATCCTGGGGTTTGCAGTTGAGGGATGGGTCTTTGAGGCCCCTCCCTAAACTGCAAACCCCAGGATTCCATAGGATGTTGAAAGTGGAATAATAGCATTATAACAGCCTAGTGCGGAAATGGTCTAAGAGAGAACATTTTTAGGGCAGCAGGTGAAATATTTTTTATTTGAATCAACTTTTGGAAACTGAGCATTTTAAAGGAAAAAGCTCTTACTAATGTTTTGTACAGTTTTTATTTCTTTTCTTTTTAGATTGATATGTTTTAAATTGCTTTTAATTTTATAGATGGTTTAATTATATTTGACAATAACTTTTTGGGTATACAGTTTCATGCGTTTGAAACTTTTGTACTCTATATTGTTTTAGCAATAGCGATAGCATGTGTATTTCTATACCGCTTATCAGCTAAGTGCTCTCTAAGTGGTTTACAATGTGTTAGCTAATTGTCCCCACCAAGCTGGGTACTCATTTTACTGACCTGCAGAAGGATGGAAGGCTGAGTCAACCTGGAACCTGGTAGGATAGAAATCACAACCTTGTGGCTGTAGTACCAGCATTTAATCACTGTGCCACCAGGGCTCCTTGTTTTAGGTGTTCTGTTTTAATTTGTATTGAAAGCCTCTTTGAGTCCTATTCAGGAGAAAAGTGGGGTATAAATTGTATAAATAAACAAAACAAATTCAAGTCAGGGCAGACTACAGTTCTGGGGGGAAAGATGGGATATAAATAATAATATGATATAATATAATATAATATAGCAATGTGGTGTCTCATTATTTCATTTGCCAAGTCACTTATGCCTATATCAGAAGTCTCAAAACAAGTGGGAACTACAACAAAATGTCAGGCTATGGAGAGCTGCTTTAAGACTTTCAACCAGTTAGTCATGCTTTCCTCCTTTATAATTCCATTCTATTTTCCTTCAAGCATAGAATAAAATCCTACAGGCTGAGAACAGCATAAGAGTGCCACATGCAGAATTCTACTGTCTCCTCTATCACCACCCATAGGACTCACAATTGGCCATTCTGTTGCTGGTGGAGAGTGCTTGTGTATGTAGAGGGGAGACTGCAGATGTCTTCTCATAGTCAAATTGAGGATATCTTCTATCAGGTGCTTCTTTGACATCTCCACTTCCTCTACCAGCAGTAGAATGGTTGAGGAGGGGACAGCTTTGGTTGTTGTGGAAAGTGGAAAAGACAGCCAAATTCCACAATGACCCAAAAAAGATTTACATGGGTATAAGTTGTAAGAGGATACTAGCCATAGTTTTCTGGTTCCCTGAGCACTCTTCCTCAACAGTCAACCAACACCAAGCATGTTCAGTCTTCGCTGGGCTGTTTTGGAGGTGTCCCCTGTTAGCTTTTGTTGTCGTTATTGTTTTCCCCCACACCTTTGTGTTCCTTGAAGCTGCAGGCACTTCTTTGCATTATGGAGGTCAAAGGGGCACCATTTTAGCTACATGAGCAACACCACTCATGTCCTGAAAATTGTAAATAAAAAGGAATGTTATTGAGTATGTCCAGAAACCCCCCCAAAATGAGCCACACTTTCTCCCAATAATGCAAACAAACATGAAAAGCACTTAAGCGGTTTCATCTTAGCTCTAATTCAAAGCATACTTCCCTGTCATGCCTCATATTTGTTCATTTAAATGTCATGGTGCCATACTTCTGTTGTTGAACAAGGTCCCATTCTTCCAAACATTTTTCAGAACATTTAGTGCAAGTTAATAACATTGCCTCATGTAGTTTCCAAGCAAGATAGATAGTACTGAGCCACTCAAAGCAGACAGGAGGTGAAAAGGGTGTTTTATGATAAGGTGTAAACAAGTGGTGTCTCCACTGAAACATTAAAGATCTTCTGCTGAGGACTTCAGGTTCTCCATTCTATTTTCATTCTGGTTTCCTCCTCCCATTTTTCTCCCAACATTCAAATACCATTTCCAGAACTCAAAAGTAATAAATTATAGGCCCTATCCTCACCTTACCTTCTTTTGGCCCTGGGGTGTGGGGATTGCATGAGCAGCCTCCAGAGAAAGGCTCTCGCGTCCCCGCTGCTTTAGCTCTGCACAAGCTGCTTGCTCCCGAGCAGGTAGCACGAGAGCCCCACTTCTTCATTCCGCAGTGCAGTCTGGAAGTTTCCCAGGCTGTGCTGGGGCAGGAAGCGTGACTGCTGCAGCTCCGGAAAGTACGCGTGGGGCCCTGGAGCAATGCGTGATTATGCACCATTTTTGGCTGAAAGCTGAAAATGAAAAAGTGAGCAAGTGGCACCTGCCCTACCCTGGAGCATCGTGTGATTGTGAGTGCATCGTGCAGGTCGCTCCTCACAATCGCACGATGCTTTGGGCGCCCTTTCGCATGGCAAATACCATGCGAAAAGAGCCATAGTAATATAGTTACCTGTAATCAATTGCTCTTTTTTTTCACAGTGAGAACATAAGAAAGTTCCATTTCAAATGCAACATAGCAAGTGGGACCAAATTCATCTTATTAGCACAGAAAGTGATGTTCTGAAGTTACTCTTCAAAGTGGTTCAGCTGGGGCTGAATCCAATCCACGTTTCTTCAAGGGATTCATGTGATAACAAGACAGTTACAAGCTACTAGGATTAAATTACTTTTTAAAAAGTAACTGCTTTGTAATGACATTACATTATGAGGCTCTCATGTTCATTAGTAGATTCATAGGATCAACAGATACATCTTCCATCCATTAGGTACACATATGTTTTTTCAGTGGATATAATCTATGATGTTTCCATGTAATTTAAGGGTGATTTGCTCTGATAGCCATACGGAATCTTCAAATTCAGACCATGCTGTTGTCAGCTTGGGTCCATTTCTGCCCACTTATAGTTTTCCCCCTAGAGATTTTTTTTAACTTCCTCCATACTGTTGAAGACCCTCATCCCCCACTCCCCATGGCATGTGATCAGTGCCATTTTGGCTGCATAAGTGACATTCACAATCTGATCATTGGAAGCTGAAGGACTGATTCTGCATGGAATGAAATATGACAGAATGAGAACTTTAAAAAAAAATTAATTAAGAGAAAGCTAAGATGTCTCTTTTAAAAATTAAATAAAAGCAGGGATTCTATGCTTTTTAAAAAAATAAAACCTTGCCAACTGAACAAAATTTAGGAGGAGTTCTGTTGATGAACTGTTAATGGGGCTCACTCTAAAAGCATTTCTCATTGTGGATTAAGCTGGAGCTGGACTAAGCTCTCTCCCAGCAGCTAGGTCAAAGGGTTACAGCTCACCACATTGACATTTCTTTCCTGCTTATAAGCACACAGGAAGACAGGCACCCCTCTGGACTGCTGCTCTGGGCATTTCAATTGTCCAGTGTAAAAAGCTGTTCATCCGATCTCAAGGAAATGATTCATAAATACCAAAGTTTGGTATAACAACAGCTATTGGCTCCCAATGTAAGGTGCCTAGATAATGCTGGCCCTCGGTCCCTTCTCTTACCCGGTAGGTATTTCTACATGATTTTATAGGCATAACCTCAGAGGAAAGTTCCTCTGACCGGATAAGCCACTAGAGGCCTCCTGATTACTTAAATTGATTTCATTTCCAGGAAGACTGCCGTTTCCTAAAAAGTAGATCAGGCTTACTGCAGTAAACAGTTTACAATCTGCAGTGCCAGGTTGACACAGAGCCCAGGAAGGATGACTGAAATCCATTGCAGCTGAAAAAAAGAACAGAAGAGTACTTGGAAATTCAGAGCTTAAAAACAGAGCAAGGTGGGAGGTGAGTCAAGTCTAAAGCAATGGTGAATTATTCACTTGTATACGGCAGCCTTCCTCAACTCAACTATGGTTTGGACAACAAGTCCTATCAGTCCCTGATAGCATGACCAGTGGTCAGAGAAAATAGAGGGTATATTTATTTATTTAATTTGGAAGTTACCAAAGCTGTGAACCACTGGTATCGACCCTTTATTTGTCGCAAACTGGTGAAGGAAAAGAGCACAATTCAAAGCACACAGGCAATGATGACTCATTTAAGGGTAAATAGAATACTAATGCTCCTCCTGTCCACACAAAAACTGTTAATAAATAAATTATTCTTCAACATTCTGCAATATCTAGGTTTTTTGGGGTGGGTGGTTAGGTAAAAGGACGTCAGTAGGCCTTTCTCTTTTTAACCACTTCAAGTACTGCCATTTATTTTCTTCTTGGCCCAATCCACAGAGCCGGGCTTTGACATTTTGCTGCCTTAGGCAGAGCACCAAATAGCATCCCACCGACAATCCTAATTAAACACTATAAAGAATCAGTTAGTGGCATTGCAAATCTAGAGCTAATACCTGGCAAATTTTTTTGGACTATAGATCCCAGAATCTTCATTCAGCATGGTTAGTGCTGAAGAATTCTGAACACTGTACTTTAGCAAAGTCACTTTTCCAGACATTGGATCTGTCTAGATTACATCATAGATATTGTCTGTCTCTATGGCCCTTTCTGCCCCCAACTCTCAATGGCCACAGGATTGTAATGGGATCATGATGAGGTTCTGCATGATGGCATCATGGGTCCATCAAGTCCTGTGGCCACCTGTTGCAATTGCAGACTAAATCATTGACGGGTTTCTCCCGTCAATGAACCATGATTGCACAGTCCTCCTGCCTCCCTCCCATACTTACTTGTCATGCAGAATGTCAGGAATCGCAATAGCTGTACTTCCTTCCCCAGTGCAGCCTGGGAAATTGCCAGACTGCACTGTGGAAGGGAGTGGCAGAGCCATAGCACTTCCTCCCATCCAGTAGGCAGCCCGTGCAGAGGGGAGCACTTCTGTCATGTTCCCCTCCCAGGAGAGGCTTCCCTGCATCCCCATGAAATGGAATAAGGTAATATGTGAAAAGGGCCTATATGTATGGCAATTGTGAACAAAGGTAAAGGAGTCTGAATTCAGGTAGGGAACTGCTTCATATGCACAAATAATCTGCGAAAATGATGAAGGGAAGCTCATGGGGTAGCTTGGACAGTGCCCAACTGGTAGTGCCCAACTGAGCTAGCCAAAGGGAGATGAGATGCCAAGAGTAAACAAGCGCATGCTGTATGTGCTGGGTCTCAGCTGCCATGTCACAACCTAGAGAAGTGATGCATATCTTAAAACCTCATGATGAAGTGGGTGTCAAGGCAGCTGTATCTTCTCTTACCTCTTTTCCTTTTGCTGGTCCTTCTGGATGTCTTGCTCCCTCAAACACCCCACTCCCATGAATGTCAAGGCACAGGCACATTTTCCTGTTAGTGAACACTAGCCCTGCTCCCAATAACTTGTGGTGCTTTGGTCATAGCACTGGATATCACAGAGAGAATCCAGCTTCTGACAGGATTGCTACTCATGTCCAGTGGCTGGTAATGCTTTCAAAGTCGCTGAGGGAATGAGCCTGATCCAGGTTTAAGTCTAAACTTTTAACAGATCAATCCAGGGTGCTGAACCTCATCCCCCGAGATAGGTTTGGTACCTTGCAAAGCTTCTTCAAAGTTTGGATTAAAATCCAGAGCAGTTTCACTGACCTACTGACATTCTTCCAAAATGTTGCTTTTGGAATAGTGTTGTTGGCAACAATGAAAATGAATTCTCACACCTCTCAGGCTTTTCTATGCATATGAAGGACTTGATGGTCCTGTGAACTGCCTCTTTAAGAAAAGTTCTGGCAGGTCAGATCTTTCATTCTTGCTTCATTGAGCTCATAAGTTGAACTTTTTCTTCCTCCCTCCTCCCTCTTCTCCACCTCCTCCCTCCACAGCCGCTCCTCCCCTCCTGTCCCTTTTTGTTTAGTTCGACCTTGGTCACTGATGACAAGGCTGCTTTTCCTGCCAAACCAATCAATAAGCTAAACAGAGAGAAGATGAGTATTTAGAATATGGGAAGCCAAACTCAAACACAGATAGGTTATCAGCCTAGCCCAGAGCAGACTTCTAAGCAAATATTTCATTAACAAATTTTTCATGGCAACTTGCATGTTAAAAAAAAATGGCAACGGCAGGCATGAGAGAAAGAGAGAACAACGAAGGGGATCAGGTTTAAAAAAAAAAAAAAAAGAAGTGGGCTGGAGGCTTAGTGGTGGCACAGCCATCTTTGGTTACTAGTACGGGATGAGCTTCTCTGTGCCGCAGGTTTCTGGGCAAATGTGAAGCAATCGGGGTGAGAAAATTGTGCAAACAGTGTTTGGAAATCCAGCTTTCCCCAGGAACATTCTGCTTTTCATTGTAGCTTTCCTAGAGTTCATAGAATGGGTGTGCACTTTTATAATGAAAAAAAAAAAATCTATTTTGGAAATTTGGGCTTGGTAAAAACTTGGAGATCTAACAAGGGCTTGTGTATATTTGCTGATAGTAAAATATTGCTTCGCCGGTAATTCTGTGTCTGGGTCATGATAATGTACTACACAAAACACAAAATGTGATGAGTTGCTTGGGCAGCCAACTGACCAATACTTCTACTGATCCAAACAGGGACATCTATTGCATTTTCAACACCACTTCCCTAAAAGAGATGCAGCATCATTCTTTGGGCTCTCCTTCCCTGGAGGTCTTTTAAACAGAGATTGGTTTACCATTTCTTGGGAGTACTTTAGTTGTGTATTCCTGCTTGATGAGGAGACAGACCAGACAGACCTTGGAGTCCTTTCAGGTACTATGATTCCATGCTAGTTCTCATCCTTCTTTATCTGTACAACATTCTTGTATAGGTTAGGGTGAGAAAGAGTGACTAGCCTAAGGTCACATAGCTGAGTGAGGATTTGCACTCCTCTCCCTTGTCATAATCTGATGCAGTACCAGAGTATCAAGTCAACTCTGCAATAGCGTAATGAAGGCAACATCAGAGTCCAAATAATCACAGGTAACACTAGGCTACTCTAGTGACATTATACATGTATGGCTGGTGAAGGGATCATGCAGCCCAAGGACTTCATGCTGCCCTCAGCCTTTGGCCAAACTCCTCACACTCCAGCCTTTTTTGTCCACATCCCCATTTTTTTGCTGAAAAAAATTGCAACAGCTTTGTGTTCTGTTCAGAAATTGTGATGTTTTAAGTTTGCCTTATGGCATTGCAATGAACTTGGCTGCAACAAACAAAAGTCCCAACACACACCTACCTTTTAAGCTATGCATCCCCACCGACATGGCTATTTTTAAGTTTCGGGAGAGTGGAAGGTGAGCCATAATGCATCTAGATCTCTTCCTGTAGTTGAGCTGCAACAGGCAGCAGCAGAGGGCTGGATGTGTCATGGTTCACTCCCCTGCTCTTTAGCAACTCAGAAATGGCTGTCTTGGTGAGTCTGAGTGCTTAAAAACTCTTGGGAGAGGTAGCATTGGTAGATGTGGCTGTGTTGCTATAGATAAATCACCATAGCTACATCACCACAGCTATGTTGCTACAGTTACATCACTGTGGCTGTGTCACCCAATGCAGGCTTGCAGCCACTGATTCAATGGGGCGCCTAGTACACCACAGGCCTTGAACAACCCCCAAAGCAACTAGAAATGATGTGATGCATCACTTCTGGTCATCCAAAATAGTGGCCATGACCACACATGGCAACCCAAAAATCAGGAGGTGGAGCAGAGGTGTACCTAACATAACTAATGCCTAGGGCAAGCTTGGAAGTTGCACCCCTACCTCCAGGGCTACTTCCTTCTGTTCCTCTTCTTTTGCTGCTTCTGGCACTGCTTTTTTGTGCCCAGCTGATATTGGTGCCCATAGCACATACCCTACTTGTCCTACCCTAGAGATGCCTCTAAGGCGCATCCCTCTGGGCTCTGATGGGTGTCCACCTCTGATATATTTTCTACATTTCTGACCCACACAGTTCTCCTATGCTCTGTTCCTTGCTATGGTTTCAGGAGAAATTTATCACTTTTTTTAAAAAAATAATAATAAACTTAGCCAAATTTGGGCCTGTTCAACTTTTGAACAAACCAGAACATATTTATGTGGTGAAAAGTGCACTTTTCAGAATTTGGTAGTCTAGTTCAGTACTCCAAATAACATGAGGAAAAAATATAAATATCAGGGAAAAGTATACTTGAAGATGTGTATATTATGGGGAAGGTATGCAGAAGGCACAAAATCTTATAAGGGAAAAAACTTACAAAAAGTGTGCATACTAAAGGGAATGTATATCAAAAAATTAGTATACTGTGGAAATATATATAAAAATTAGGGATGGGTCAACCGAATCCTCGAATCCTGGGCAAGGGGTTGAGATTCGTGAATCCGAATCCCTGTGCCAAAATAGGCAAACTGAATCTATCAAATCCACTAACCAAATAGTTTGTTGGAGACTGGGATGCCTGAAAACCTGGGAGATCAGATACACAAGGGGAGATGGCAAGTAGGTGAGTTTTTCCCTTGGAGTAATAATGGCCTTTGCTAACAATTTCAGAAATTACATCTGGGGTTATATTCTAAGATATTCACATTGAACATTTAATATTTCAGTTCAGCACTTGACTGGAAGGTACAGTCTTCTGGAGCTTTCAAGGACAGTTGAAAGATTCCTTTGCATTGCTCCCTTGCAAAGCTCTTTCAGACACAATTCAGGGGTTTGTGGTTTTATAAGATGTCACAGCCTTCTCTGCCAAAGTCTACTGGTGTATCATCAAACTACAAATCCCAGGATGTCAGAAGGAGCTATGTAAAAAAAAGCCAGTTTTGACCTGGATTATCTCTCTACTGTAGTATGTGGCACTGTTTACACAAGCAGGAAAATGTGGGATTCATCCACATTTTCTTGCCTGTGTACAAAGAGCCTTCATGTCATTTTCAATCTGGGGAGATCCTGAGGAAAAACTATGACAATTGTCCTGGCCAGATTTCTTCAGAGGGAGGTTTGCCTTTGCCTAGGCTTTTGCTGAGGCTGAGAGAGTGTGTCTTGCCCAAGATTATCCTTCTTTCCCTTGCTTTTTAAACCCCTTGTTAAAAAAAGGATTCAAAAGATTCGAGATTCGTGAGATTCGTGGATTCCCGGAACTTTCCAGGGATTTGGAAAATTCTGGATTTGTCCCATCCCTAATTAAAATGCATGCATAATTGTCCATTTTTGGGAAGGAGGGTATTCACACATTGATGTCAGTATAGAGCAAAATTAATTTGAACACCAGAACATGTTTAAAAAGATGATTTGTCCATTCCTACTCTGTCATTGTACTGCCGTTGATCTTCAAATCTTACCCTGACCCCTCTAGCCCATATTTTGCCAGTATTTTAGAAATGAAAAACTGGCAACCCTATATGCATAGACAGAACTATTTTGTTAGCACAACTGTTGGGCATAAACTGAGGGGACCAAGAATCTTCTTGTTAATAGCTTTTTTAACACAGACGTTCCTGAGAAATCTGCTCCACCGTGGAAAGCCTTCTTCATATTCTCTTGCACTTTTGGGGAAGGTATGTGAGTTTTCTTTTCTGTTGTGGTCTCCAAGTATAAAACAGCTTGCCAAAGAAGGTGAACTTGGCATCCTTATCTCCTGTCTTCTGGGAGACAGTGTAGAATGGTTTATTCTTGCAAGGACCCTCTTATCTGGCCTCCGGCATTTTACCTGCTGGTTTTTACTGCTTGTTCTTTGCTGGGATATATGATACTGTATTTTATGATCTGAGAGTCAGGGTGGTGTAGTGGTTTGAGCATTGGACAACACAATCCAATGCATATTTCCTCAGATGTATGCTTTTGTTGTGCTGAAAGAAGCTTACTCCCAAGTAAGAAGAGGCTTCAGAAAGAGGCTTCAGGATTCAGCTTTTGAGGACAAAAATGGCAGGAAAGGAAAGACTGAACAATGCCCTTCTCCTGCTCCTCTTCTTGCTCTCAAGTGCAGCTTCCAATACTGTTTTTCATTGGAAAAAATGGAATAGCATATGACAGAGTAACCTTCTGTTTTTAATTTTACACACTTTAATTTTTTTTTAATTCTAAGATCTTTCCATCTCAGTGATGAGCAAATTTGTGAATTTTGTGTATTTCTTATGGAAGGTAGAATTGAAATTCAATTATCACCTACTCGGATGCTGCATTATAAATTTCTCACATTTTGGTTATATTCTGATAAGTGCAACTGCCAATTGACATGATTGCTGTAATGCGATAGCTCACACTGTGAGAAGAAATGTGGGTGCAGAAGGCTTCCTGGAGTCCATCTCCCTATGATACTAAGCCATATGGATGATGTAGCTATCATTTTCAGTATTCTGCAGAACAACTCCTTCTTAGTGCTGAGGGTACTTTTTTTTTTAGTCTTTATTGACTTATTTCAGAAGTACATGTGTTCAGCTAATTGTCCATATTTATATGGACAAGAAAAATACAACATCAAAATAAACATTAACATTAAAGGTTTCACAAGTTTTCTAGTGAAACAGTTGACCTGGATATTCATACTATTATGATTTCAGTCAGGAAGAAAGTCCAAACACTGTTGTCTCTCCTGTTTCCATCAGTGATTATAAATTGCCACACTTATGTTTTCAAAGATATCAACTAAATTAAACTTCTCCAAAAATCTCAGATGATCCTAGGGCAGCGGCAAATCAGACGTGTTGCCTTTCATGTATTTGGGAAAAAAAATGTTCCCATAAACTGATTTAATCTCTATGGGTTTGTTGATATATTTGTTTTACTAGGAAATTTTTCATAAAGTGCAATAGTCCGTACATGACTGAACCAAGCCTAGATACTTAATTCAGATAAAGTTTTCTAGTGTTTGAATATTTTGTACTGGGCTGCCATCAAGAGTATACAAGTTAAGTTTTTTGTGCTTTAACCATTTGTTCACCCCACAAAAAGAGAAAGAATTAAGAACTAGCTGTGATGTGAAATCACTTGTCTCTGATCAGAAGCCTTAAAAACATTAAAAGGTGACAATACAGTATTGGTTACTAGAATGGAAATCATAAAGTTGTAATCTGACTGATAAGAACCAATGGCCTTGTTCCCATTATAATTAATGACTCTTTCATCCTACTGAAATCAATGAACTTGCTACTCATGACGTCCAATGCATTTTGATTTCAGTGGGTTTTTCTTTTATTTTTCCAATAGAACCACTGTGCTTTGCTTCCCTGCTAGGATGGATGTGGGGCTACATGACATAATGTAGTAGGTTGTGGTGACCACTGTGAAAGTTCTCCTGTGGTAGAGTTTACATTCCAGTCAGCAACTGGACACTTGGCTGGCCCTGCTGGGGATGGCCCCAACTTCTATTAGGGATGTAAGTACAGTACTTCCAAATTATTTAATTTTTCATAAGATACGGTGTCTTGTACATCAAGACACCATGCCAAGAAAATGGTCAATAGATTCAAAAGTTCTCACATTTTGGGATCTCTTCTATTGGAAAAAAATGTATCAAAAACTCAATATTTCTCTCAGGAAGACTTTCTGACTGTTCTTGTACCACTTTCCATCATAGTTTGTCTATAGGCCTGCTGATGACATCCATTTAACCCAGCACTGTAAATTGTGTGCAGTGTGCAGATTAGTGTATATTATGGTGTTAGGTTCAGAAAGAAGATTAATGATTTTTCTTTTCTTTTTACACATAAAATAGAAATATAAAATTCAGCACTAGTAACTTCATGTTAGAAAGAGATATTTTTCATTATTGACAACGGGAGGTAACAAACTCACTAAACAACTTTTCCAATAATGCAAGGAGGGTGAAGGAATTATATATGTAGGTCAGGAAGCAATGAACTCGATATAAGACAAATAGATCCTTCTGGCTAAGGAAGACCCTGAATCACCATCCACCTTTTACTAAAATGAAACCAAAATCCAAATCCAACATAAAGCATTACAGCTTTAAGTACTGAAAATATTTATTATTTTTATACCAATAATCCAATAGCATAATCTCAAGAACATCAGTGCTCCAGGAATGTCTAGAAACACAATGGATTTGCCTTTATTCCTTTATCCAGATGTTTGTATAAAATACTCTGGATGCTAGGAATCTGCAAGGGAATTAAAGATTTATTTTTTTAATACTTGAAAAACTTGGATTTCTAATAACTATGATCCTTTAAAATGTTTTAACTGCAGATGTAACATTTCAATTTCTCCAAGCTTTCCCTTATTTTCCCCTCTTTTTCTGTACCAAAGCTTGGAATGTAATGGTGTCAACTGGTAGCTTTTACGGAATTGCAAAGCTCTTACATTTTTGTCTTACAGACACACATGCTGCCTATGTAATTCTGCAGATTCCAATGGACCTTTTAGAGAGGTGACATCTTTCTTTGTATTCAAGTTTCCATTGGTAGGCTCATAAAACCCTTGTTCCTTTTGGACTTTCAGGTACCAGCAAGGATGAGCTTTTCACTGAATCCATTATTTCAGGCTTAGTTTTCACAAATGTGCAACTGGGTGAGAAATTAAGTTCCTACTCAATTCAGAAATGTCAGAGGAAACACAACACATCAGTTGTTCTACACCTAACAAGTGCTTGGCCCATGCTGGCTGGGAGATTCTGGGAGTTACAGTCCCAGAACCTCACATTTCCAAGTTTTGCCCTCAACTTGTTTTCTTGCTAGCAATGCAGATGGAGCCACTGCACATTAAGATGATCATTTGCTCTGCATAGTCTCACCCACATTCTGCTTTCTTAGTCACGTCAGCATGTGCCAAAGAACAGAACCTTGGAACTGCTTTCTTAGACACTTGGCAGTTTGCACAGGTTCTCCTGAAGTCTATAAACAAAACATCAGATTCAGAAACATACATAAAACCCCAAAGCATAGATTAGCAAGCCTTGTGAAATAGTACTATCTTGATTTTACCTTCCACGTAACTAACAGCAATAGATACAGGGAAATGCTGTAAGGCATTCTTTTCTTTGTTGATGCCCTAGAGGCTCAACTCTGAACTTTGTTAACAGAAAGGAATAGCCAGGGGCAAAAATGGTAAATTCCTCTTGCTATGAGTATTGTAAAACTTGCACTGCCAATTGCTTTCTTTTGCTGTGAAAAGCATACTGATCTGTTTTCCCCTGCAGGCATGTTTAGTTGCATTAAAAAATCCCCACATCTTAGCCATACACATCTTCACTTTTGATTGTGTTACTTTGTGATGGGACAGACAACTGGTAAAGCATTGGGAACAATAGATGTGAACTAACCATAGGCATGGCTACATCAATGGCCACACATTTACTTGATTTATGCTTACATAGACAATGGATCTCTGTGCAAGGCCAGTACTGACAATCTGGGTGAGCAGCAGTTTTTCAAGGTCTCATGCAAAGGACTTATGGTGCCCGAGACTGAACCTCTGATTTTCTTTTTTTTATTTAAAGTAAATTCAATAAATGAATAGGATAATATGGAAAGACTGTCTCAAAAGGAACAGGATGGCAGGGCAAAGAAGTAGGAAGACTGCACATTAACGGATGCCCAGAGGTCATTTTACTTGCCATCTACTTCACAATTCTCCACGACGTGGATGGACAAGTTGAAAATTTATCAGCATTTTTAAAAGGATACATAGGAAAGTTATTAAAAACAGGTACAGTGGAGCACTTGAAAGATTACTGAATGAAGGTACAAAAGCTTAAAAATGGTAAAGAGAAGCCAGAAAGCATGAGAAAATGAAACAGAGGTTGCACAAGAGGTTATGATAAATATTAAGATTCCCCACCCTCACCCCTTTAATATATAACAGAGGAAAAAAGAGAGGTCAGTGCAGGAGATTGGAAGGTTGCTACAATATAGCTGAGATAATCTGTGGAAAGAATAGGTTGGCAAGGCTGAAAGTATTGAAAAACATTATTTGTCTTAGTGGTCTCCAGAAAAGATGGCTAGGGACAGATACTAGAGGAAATCGTGCATTTCTCAAGGGAGGAAAAGAAAAATGCTGTAGGAAGAGAGGAATATGGCAACAATACTTATAAAACTAAAGAAACTAAAATATATTTTAAAATATCTGATGATGTCCTAATTCTGTTCACCAGACCAGAAGGACATATCATATTTTGCATTCAACAGGCACTTTCAACACTTATTATTCTCTGTTGTTCTCTCTCTCTGTCTCACTCTCTCTCCCTCCTTCCGTTATGTCTCTCTGCCTACCTGTCTATCTACCTACCTTTGGAGTTTGAAGGATGAATAACTCCTCCTATAGGGAAAAACATAGATTATTTGACACATGCCACAATAATTGGGAGAGTAATGTGTTGGCTACTCCTACAATTAAGAACAAATTCAAATCTTTTGGATGGCTCAGATGATTGTGATATATGTTCTCCACTGAAAGGAAAGATCACTGTAAGGGAGAGAAAGAATATAGGCCTTAATCAATGAGAAACTCAAGATATGGTTACATCAATGATCCATAGTAAAGATGTCAATGATCCATAGTAAAGATGTCCAGAAAACACATATTCCACTGCATAGAAAAGACACGAGAGACATATTGTATGCAGTGGGAATCAAACGCTCATTGCAAACTGAATGGGAGGAGTAAAAGCACTAGATACTTCACGTTTAATGAAAGGCACTTGCTGTATCATCACAAAGGAGGTTGAGCCTAACAAACCTGCAGGAACTTTTTTTTTGAAAAAAAAGTTAAGTGAAAGGTTGAAAGGGGACAGCCATGGTTATCATTCCTCTGGACCTTGGGAAACTTTTGATTCAATATCACACAAAAGATGACTTCCTAAGGTCAGCAGGAATGGTGTAGGGCTGAGCTACCTCAGTAGATGCAAAGAACTGGCTTGGATATCAAAGCCAGAAGGAATTCATCAATGGAGACTGCAGGTCAAATGGAAACAGTTGAAGAGTGGTGTTACATATGGATCCGTGTTTGGTTTGATTTTGTTCACTTTACATAGTCATGAAAGGCTTTGATGGAGAAGAGAAGTGTGTAGGAATATACTGATGATAAGCTTGCTGGGGTACAAAGGGGGGTGAGCTAATAGAAAGGAAGTGGGAGTGGTGGAGGTCAGGTGGGGTCAAGGAACCAACCAACCCCAACTGTGCTAGTCAGTAGGGAAGGAAGAACCTGGAGAAGATGTGATTCAAGGCAAACCTTTGAAAATGCTTTATGAAGAAAATGGTTCAGAGAATTCCAGATAGCACAATAGCCACCTCCTCCTCTTCCAGTCCTTCAGTCTCTATCAGGCTTTTTCATACAGAGATTGGTTTCCATGAGAAATATCACTACAAATGCTAAGTCTCATAAAAGTTAGACCTTCTCACTTGCCCTCCTCCCCAGTGTTGCGGCCAAGACAATAGAGGACGCTTCAAAATAAAACAAATTACATGCCTATGTTCTGAATTTGCATTGCCACTCTTGAGTGATCAGGCAAGATGCTATATAAAGGGGTGTGGATGTTTTGAAAAAATGGTCAGTTTGATATAATTAATAGCATTCTGCAGCAACCTATAAATATAAATGCAGATGATACAAACTTATTTTTCAGAATGGAATTTATCATAGATGACTATAAACATGGTTGTACATAATGCATTCTTAGCCCTTTCCGCACAAGACGAGTGAATCGCTCCGTGTTGTTACTTACCAGTTCTTCTTGGCTCGAAGCAACATGGACTGTCCCTTAAGCCCTTCTGCAGGGCTCCTCTCTTTGTTCCAGGGCGATGTGGAGCAGTGCGAGGTCTTTAGATCTGCACTGGTGAGGCTTACAAAATGGTGGCTTCCGGTTGTTTGTGGGTTCGGACCAACCTCTGAAGCTGGCCATGCCCACAGCCTGCCCTCCGCTGATCACAGGCTCACATTGGTGCGAATCTGCGCACCTGCACAACTGAGCAGGAACGAAATGGCGCACTCTGGAAAATTGAAAGAATGTTTTTTTTCCGGTCTTCACTTAGTGTGCTGGAGGACCACTTGGGAATGTTTTGGATCGGACTTAGGTGCGGAACTAAGGTAAATAGTCTGAACCTAATCCAATCCAAGGTGCAGACGATCTCCATGACAGGACGCGTTGGCCCGTCTTAACTTCCTCGTGCAGAAAGGGCCCTTGTTAAAACACAGAATGTGTTCCCAACTTGTCCATATCTCATTTTTTCAAAGATCCAGTAAAAACAGCACGTGTGTATGTGTGTGTGTGCATGTGTGTTTCAACAGCATACCAGTAATTCTATCTAATAAAACAGCAGAACCCAGTACCAGTTGCAGCAGAAGCAACACAGAAAAAAATATAATCTCCTAACCCTCTTGTGTGTCTGTCAGACTGAGACATAGGCCACAAAAAGTCAGAATGAGGTCAGTCTCGTGGACCTTTCTAGAGATGTTGTTTCAAAGAGGGGTCTCTACTGAAGAATAAAGAATATCTCTGACTGGTGATGTAACACATTAAAATAAAATCTGAGCTGTTGTCTTACCTCTAGCATCCTCCCAAAGTATCTCCCTAGTAAATTTCAGTAAAGAAAAATGGTGGTCAGGTGCCATCACATTTGTAGTTTTCTTATCATTACTTAAAGTTGCTGCTTTTCGTGACTGGACAAACATTGCTCGTATTGGTTTAAGTCTAATCCGTAGAACCAGCTAGAGTAGACCCACCAAAACAATGGAACTTACATAAGTGTTGGCTTCACAAGTTCCCATTAATTTAGTAGGCCTACTCTTGTTGACAGCTACTTTGGATTTAGACATAGGCTGGTGATATCATGCTTAGAGATTGGTGAGAAATGAACTTTCCTTCAGCTTGGTGTTTTTTTTTTTTTTTTTGGGAACAATTTATCAAATTTGCAAATATCTTTATATTCAGAATAGAAAAATTTGAAATTGAAAACATTTGAATATGGGAGAAAGCAACATTGACAGATTCATTCATCCATCCAGTCAGAGGCTTTTAATACTCAATGCTTAGAAATATGACTATGTATTCCACTACATTAATACTGCTACTCTCCCCCCCCCAAAAAAAAAAGAATCTCATCTTTACCATCAATATGGCAGACAAATCTGGGTCTCTCTTTGGGCCCTTCCTCACTACACTGTTATAGTGCTATTATTCTACTTTCAACATCGTGTGGAATTCTGGGGTTTGTAGGTTACTGATGCCAAAGAGCTCACTGGCTGAGAATTCTAAATGCCCCTCTCTAAACTGCAAACCTCAGGATTGCGTAGGATGTTGAAAGTGGAATAATAGCACTATAACAATGTAATGCAGAATGGCCCTTTGTTAAAAGTAGCTGTACCTATTGAATTTTGAATATTGTCGGTGGGGCCAGACTTCATTTCAGTTCGTTAGAAGGAATTTAGCAACATACATAGTCCTCATACATGGAGTAGATAGGCTTTTTTTTTAAAGAAAAATCAAATACAGACAAAAGCAAAACTAACTCATTTTTTCAATACTAATCATACTATATCTCATCTGTAAAGTCAGTATTACTGGAGAGATTTAACTAAATAAGAGTGCCTTGTTGATCAAATGAGGGTTGGTCTCATAGGTGGTGGTGAGGAGAATCATGACTATACCTTCCCGAATGGTTAATATATTTTTTCCCACCTTGTGCACAATCTTGGATGGATACGAGATCAGGAAACAGTACATTATCAAGTATTTGATTATCAGCGGAAGCCACACTCAAAACAGCTAAGAAGGCCGGTTTCTGTTTACTAGATACTTCATGGAAATGTTCAGCCTGTGATTTGCATGGAGAAAGAAACCTACATAGGCACAACCTCCTCCTGATGAAAGATGCCTGACAATTTCCTCGTTAGCTTTATTTAGAAGTGCAATGCAAGCAGCACTGCTCCTTGGAGACAACAGTGTCTCACATTTGTTATTGCTGTAAGGGAATAATAGTGTAACATTTTATTACAATTTTATTGAAAAATCCCTCATGGCTATCCTCTTACTGTTTTCACAAGTTTGAATGAGTTGAAATGAGACTGCTAGATCTCCTTTTTAATGCTGCAGATCAGTTTAATGCTGTCAATGCAATTTCAGTGAAGATCAGAGCTACTGAGTATGATGATCAGAATTACCTTATGTGGATTTCTACTAACTTAGAATCACAACTATTTATCTGGTTTTTCTTCATTGTCTTGCGTATTATAATAGCTTTCAGAACAAAAATTGTAAGAAATTCCCTGCTTTTAGTTTCTGTACTAAAATTCCCAAGTCCACATTTCTTTATTAGAATGCATTCAAAATCCCACAAAAATATGCAAGCTTTCAGGTTCTTGAGGACTCTACAGCAGGCTGGCTGGCACTAAAGCTTTTGGGGCCTAATTATTACGGCTTGACAGGGACATGGAATTCTGATGTACTGTATTCTGTATATCCTGTTATATTGTTGAATTGTTTTAAATTGCTTTAGTTTGTCTAATTTTGAGTTTTCTATTCCACCATGAGGTCTTCAACTACAGGGTGGAATATGAATATTTGAATGAATGAAGTGGGGGGAAAAAGAAGAAAATTATGGCAGATTGTACGGCCAAGTTTGCACTGCAGTGCAGCATCAGGAAATTGCAGAGTGAATGAATTAGTTACTGGACGTTCCAGGTATCAGATTATACTTAGCGATGCATGCTGGAATAGAAGGGCAATGACTCATCCTTGTTTTTGGAAACATAAAGGCTAACTCATGTGTCTCTTGTCTTAATTGAGACATACAACCTGAGATCCTACATCATCCTTATGTAGTGCAAATCTACACTCATATAGTTCAGTAATGGTTGTACCACACCAGCTTTCTGCTGAATAAAACATGGGGAAACCAACTGGATATCTGTCAATATGCTCGCTGTTTCCACAATGCAATGATACACTGAAGGTACTGAGAGATGGTTATGCAGTTGCATAGGGCCGGGGGGGGGCAATGGGGTGGTGGTGTACCACTTGCAGCAATTTTTGGGTGGCATCACAGCTCCTTGCTTGTCCTCCCCCATGTGCCATAGCCCTGCCCCCTGTATGTTGTAGCCCCGCCCTGTCCATCATAGCTTGCCCCCACACACTGTAGCCCCACCCCATCTGTCATAGCCCTGCTCCCATGCACCATAGCCATGCCCCCGATGCCATAGCCACACTCCTGCCCCTCAGGCCCGCCCTTCCACCTGCCTCCCCTCCACACACTCCAAGCTCTGCCACTGTGGTTATTCAACCATCCAAGAATGTGCAAAAGTCACACTTGCAGAACCCACTTTTGCAACTTTGAAGAGAATACTGACATTATGACATGGCCAAAAAACCAGTTCAACTGTATGTGTGAAAGAATTTATGTATGCCACCCAGTGACTTTCCATGGCCAAATGGGAACTGAACCCTGGTATCCAGCGTTGTAGATCAGTGTTGAAACCCTGCACCATGCTGGCTCTCTACACCTTCATCTACATCCTGCTTAAATTCTGATACCAAGACCTGAAGGTGAAGCTAGATAAGCGAAAACAATTAAATTCTCCAGGTGTGGTTCATCTAGCATGCAATTATTATATTTTCAAAGCGTGCAAATTTAAATTGTTGTAGGTACGTTTTTTCCAGGCTTATGTTTTCATAATAAATGGCAAATCCTCCTGTGTGATAAAAAATTAAAATGAATAGGATCTGCTCAAATGTGTAGTGTGAAGACCCAAGTCCTGCCCAGCTTGAAACTTCTTTATGTCCAGAACTGAACAGTCAGAGAGATTTCTGGCCAAGCCAGGCTATGACAAACAGGTCTGCTTCTATTTTCCCTTCCTGAGAATGCAGCACCTTTCTCACCATTGTCCCCACTGGCCAGTTCTTCCCAGGGTTATCTCCTTCTCCTGCTTTCCCTAAATCTGCCTCTTTTCAGATATAAGGACAAGCAGTGAATTATCTCTTCAGTGAATGTGGCAGTATTGGAACTAATGGTAGCATGTGTAGCCCAGTACAGTTTAAAGAGACAATCTCTTGAAGCAGCTTACAAAAAAAATATATAAACAAATCTTTATTAAATACACTGTCAAGGTAAAACGTATTTTGTAATTAAGGATTCATAAATCAGCACAACACCTCTCTCTCTCAGATCCAACACTCAGCTCTCTCCATTCACTCTCTCTGTTCTCTACACCAGCTCTGTTCTGAACCTCAGCTCTCTGTTTTCAGTTAAATTTCTGTTATTCCTTTCCCCCATCTAGCCCCTCCCTTTGGCTATCTGGGGTTCTATTTCCTACAGCCAATTATTTTGAACCCCCGAGGTTCCCATGGTGCCTCCATTACCAAGCCCCCCCACCAGGGTTCATCACACATATTTCCTTTCTTTTCATTATAGTGGGCTCATGCAGCAGATAAGGCAAGCCCTACCATTAGGTAGAATGAGGCAGCTGTCTCATACAACAAATGCCTGGGAACAATGTCTACCCCCAGTAATTCCTCTCCAACTTCCAGCTTTTCCCTTGTCTTGGAGAATTTCCTAAATACCCCCCCCCCGCCACAGTGGTGGGCACTTCAACATACCAATGTTGAAATAAAATTCAACTACCAGTCCAGTATGTTTCCATACATGAAATTTTTTTTTTTAAATTCAGGCAGCAAAACATCTTGGGCTGACTCTTTGGACTGTACTTACACTGGTACAATGATCTGCTCTTTTTTGGTCTTTTGAAAATCCCCACTTTCAACAAAGGGCTATTGGGGGGAATCAGTTTATACATTCCTACTCCAAAGGCCCTTTCCGCACCCCACTCCCAACTCGCAATGGTGATGGGATCACAATGGGACTGCAATGACAGTTCTGCATGATGTCGTCGTGATCCCGTTGCAATCCCATGGCCACCTGTTGTAATCATGGAGTAACTCATTGACAGGTTTTTTTCCTGTTAATGAACCGTGATTGCGCAGTCATCCTGCTTCTGTCCGCACTTACCCGCTGTGCAGAGGGTCAGGAAGTGCAGTGGCTGAGCTTCCTCCCCCACTGCAGCCTGGGAAAGTGCTGTGCTGTGCTGTGGAACAGAGGGACGTGGCCATTGCGCTTCCTCTCTTTCAGCAGGCAGCCAGCATAAGGGGAGCACTTCTGTCACGCTCCCCTCCCAAGAGAGCCAACCCCAGGATCCCCATGGGATGGATTCACCCAAAGATAAGTTGCAGAAAGGGCCAAAGTTTCAAAAGAAACCTTGAAATGGACTCCTTCTCTTTTTGGCTGTTTTTAAATGGCTCAGTTCTAGGAATGCTTCAGCACAGTTCCCAAAATAGCAAAATCTCTTTAAGTGTTATGAAATGACAAATAAATAAATAAATCCAAACATGACTGAGATGTCTTTTTTCTCTCTCTTTCTCTTACTGAATGAAAGATGCAACTGCAGCACAACAGTGTCATCAAATGAGTGTTTTGCTGGGGACCCAAATGAAAGAGACACCGTTCCTGAGAGTAGATCTTATGAGCAAAATGGAAAATTGTGCCTGCGTGTGGAGTGGAAAGGATAAACACAGGAGGTGGAGCTAGATAAGGAAAAACGATTAAGTTCTTGCGTGAAAGTCGTTAAGCTGTTGTCTTAAGCTCACTTTATCAGAGTTATTGCTGCTTATTCATAATAGCGCTAAGCAACAGATGTTCACCTGGCCAAACAAGCCTCTTGAAAGAAAGGAATCCATATGCTGTAGGGAGTGTAGTGTGATCAGATTCTTAGAAAGAAAGAAAGGTTCTTGTTTCCCTGTGTTTGTTGAAGCTTAATCAAAGCTGTGTTTCTCTCTCTCTCTCTTTCTGTTTCTGTGTGTTAGTGAAAGGAGGAATGGAGGGCAATTGAACAAGAGAAAAAGGGCCCAAACTAAACAACAAAGAGTCAAAATGAAATTATAAATGTTTGGAAAAGATTCAAGGACCTTTCTTAAAGAGCTGCAAAAAGCAAACAGAAGAGTCTTACAAAAGGGGCTAATGATGTCTAAAAAACCAAGAAATTATGAAAAAGAATCACCACACTATGAGAGGATAAGGCACTGTGGCAGACAAACAGCCATTCCTTCCCCCCAAGGAAGTCTGGGAACTGTAGTTCTGTTATGGGGTTGGGTGGGCTAAGGATAGCTATTGGAGTATCACCTTCATCACACTGGTGTGTTTGGCAACCTGTTACCAATATATGTAAGACATAATAAGGCTACAGTTGGGAAACTGCTTTGGATACCAGCCCAAGAGAAGGGTTAGGTGTAAATCCAGTAAGTAAATAACTAAATAAATAAATAAGCAAGCCAGTGTAAATTGTGCAATACATGTGGAATTATTATTTCAACATTTTACAATGGCCATACTCAGTTGAGAGTGGCAGAAGTGGAGTGGCAGAAGTGGAGTTGAGAGTGGCAGAAGTGGTTGTAGTGAACAACCACTGCTTATGCAAATGCATAAAAGGGTAGGTTCATCTGTGACCACCATTGTGCATTACACAACGAAGTCTGTTCCTGAACATATTTTGGACAATGCTGCTATTCTGCATCCAAGTTGCATAATGCTAGCCTGGCATAATTCTGCTAGGGGATATTTACAGTACACTATTGCACTATTGCAGCCAATAATTCCCAGACTTTAAGTGAAGAAGATATGGCAATTAAAGTAGTGTGGAGAAACAACAGCCCAAAGAGCCAATGACAATGTATTCACCTCAGTACTGTTGAATGAAGCTAGCTGGTGAAATGGCTCACAGATCTAGCTCTGATCCCTCTCACTTTTGACCATCCCCATAGCTCTTTGTCACATTTCCTCCACGATAATCTGAAAATCTTTCAGACTGTATGTGGTGAAGCCAGAGCTAATCATTGTTTCCAATACACTTCTCCCTCCTTGTTCTCTTGCTTATCTGAAACAGCTGTCATCTCCCTCATTCAGAGAACTAAACTACATGCTATCTTAAATACGGGACATGGAACACAGCTTTTGTCTTACCCCAAAATGCGCTCACGTGGGAGTGACCCTATCTGGACCACTGCCTGCATGTAGTAGAGGTTGAAACATGATCCTTCGAAGCCCTTATGTCCTCTTAAAATTCATCCAGGGGGCAGGCAAGAAACCCTCCTCATTTTGCACTAGAGGATTTTATTTAAAATAGGCATAGTCTAATTTAAAAACAAAAGGATTTGAGGCAAGGTTGCAGCATCTCTGATTAGTTAATTAATCGAAATTATATCCTGCCTTTCTCCCAAAGTTGGAACTTAAGATGGTTGATGGTGATGTTAAATAAAAGAATACAATCAAAGCACAAAATAAACTCTTTAAAAAGAGCAAAATTTAAAGTCCATTTTGAAACAATTAAAACAGTCAAACAATAAAAAAAAATACAGAAATCCTGCAGAAAAGTATATTTTCCATCAGGTAACATGCGCTGTCCTTAGTAGCCCATCTACCTAGGCCACCTGAACAAAAAAGTGCAACAAAGAAGGGAACAGCCCAGGTCCTCCTTGGTTGGGAGTTCCACAGCCTGGGAATGACCACCAAGAAGGACCTCTTGCATGTCCCACCAAATGTATATATGAGGATGGTAGGACTAAGAGGAGGGCCTTCCTTGAAGATTTAAAAGCCTTGAAAGTTCAATATTGTTACATACCAGTCCTGATCAAAATTGGGCCTGCTTGTCCTTCCTTTGGTGTGAGAAACTGAGGCCTTTTCCACACTTTGTTTTTGCAACGGGGCAGAGTGTCCTCCAGTGAGGACGTTTGCACTTGGGGGTGGACTGGGTCCAGACTACTTTCTGTAGTTCCGGACTTCAGCCTGCTCCGGAATGACCAGAAGTGGTCGCTCGCCGTGCTATTGAAAGACCGCTTAAAACAGGTCTTTCAACAGCGCAGCACGCGCCACTCTGTGGCTGTGCTCCGGTGTAGATTTGCAGGCTTGCACCAGCGTGAGCCTGCAGATCTTCCGGGGGGGGGGGGATTAGGCTGGTGAGCTTCACCAGTTGGTGGAGAGCCTCCACCAACTGGAAGCCGCCGTTTTTGTCCCCGGAGCAGTGTATAGTGCGGCCACGCACTGCTCTGGATCAGCCTGGATCCTCCGAGGGAGCACGCCAGTCCAGTAACAAAACAGGGTATTTTCTTTGCCAAGTGCGAAAAAGCCCTGAGACTCAACTCCACATCATGCATTTAACCTATTGTGTAATACAGCCTTGGGAATCATTATATTCCTGATATCTCTTTTTCCCCCTACTATCCCATCAGTTGCCAGATTTTCACAAAGATCTCCAGGATTCCCCCCCCCTTGCTCTTTTAAAACTCCTTTGCCAGACCTCCAAGCAGTTAAGAGGAAGAGAAATTCCCATCCATGTAGTTGCCATGCTGGTTGAGGGATCCTGGAAGCTGTAGTCCTCAAAAATAAGGTCTCCAAGTTCTGCTTAGAGCAGCAAGAATTGAGAAAAATCAAGGGCAGGCAGGATGGGCATGGTGGAGTTATTTGGGGTGTCATTACTGTATACAACCCTAAGCCTTTTATTCAGCTTCAGTTTTTCAAGCTCTTCAATCATAATGACTGACTAGGGCTTCCAAGCATATTCCACTTTTTCTTTAATGACCATGAGCTGATAGGGGACTGTGAGATTTCTCTACTATGTACAGCCAAAAGAATATCAACAATTCAAAGACTGAAGTCTTATGTACACTTACCTGGGAGTGAGCACCATTAAATATATTGGGACTTACTTCTCAGTAAACATGTAATATTCATTAGGGATGAGGAAGCCTGATAACCTTTGTTGTGCAACTTTTAAAAACCTCAAGTCCTCGAATGTGCCTTAAATATTCTTAAATGTATCTTAAACCTGAAGAAATGTGCACATTTGGGGGGAATTGTCCAAAAACAAACTGAAACAAATCTTCCCCATCTGCAGCAGCCGAATACCAGGCTTAAAGCTAGTAATATTCACATCCACATTCTCTTCTCTTTCTCCCTCTTCTTTTTTTGAAGTTATGCAAGGAGAATAGAGAGAAAGCAATTGGAAGCATATTGACAAGACAGATGTTATCCAGACTAAGAGAATCCCAGCATCATTCTAATACTTATCTCATGTACAAAAATATATTCTCTTGGCCTTAATAACGATATTGCGATATTTATGTATATCCTGCATTACTCATAACACAGAAGGATATAAAGCATATTTCTGGAATTATAATCTTTTACAAGACCCAGCACTCTGAAGTGGGCAGAAGTAAGACATTGAAAAGTTCAAATCTCAGTACAACTTTTCTGCCTCCATTTTCCATTTAACAACAGGATTAATACTCTCCTGTCTTGAATGAATGCCAGAGTCAGCCCTAACATTAAGCAAGGTAAAGTGGCTATCTTAGGCAGCATATCTGGGTCTGAATTGTAGCCCAAAAAGTAACCTCTACAAGCTTTACAATTTACCCTACAGATTCCTAGCTCTCATGTACAGTTGATGTTTCCTAGGAAGTGGTAAGAATTTTGTTTGATTTTTTAGAAGAACTTTCCAAATTACACATTTTTTTTACACATTTCACAGAAGAAGTTTGAGACTGCAGAACATTTGCATGTGGGGAAAAGAAAAAGAGATAGTCTAGTCTTATCCATCTGTAGTCCCCTGCTCTGGAAAGAGATTATACTCCTTCTCCATGTGTAGACGTATTATTACCTAATTTGCAGAGGACAGTCTTCTATTACCATGGCTATAAGAGGACAGCCCTCTATTTTCTGATGTCCTTTGGCTGGACAGGTAAATAATCTTAAGAAAGGAGACTAGCTGGTAACAGTTAAGGTCACCTCGTTATATTCTTTCCCACTCTCACGAATCATAGAATCATAGAATCATAGAAATGTAGAGTTGGAAGAGACCACAGGGGTCATCCAGTCCAACCCCCTGCCATGCAGGAACACCCTCAAAGCACTCCCGACAGATGGCCATCTAGCCTCTGCTTAAAAACTTCCAAAGAAGGAGACTCCACTACACTCCGAGGCAGCATATTCCACTGCTGGACAGCCCTGACCATCAGAAAGTTCTTCCTAAGGTTCAGGTGGAATCTCCTTTCCTGCAGCTTGAATCCATTGTATTAATTGTATTAATTTACAGATAAATAAATAAAACAGTATGTAGGTAGCATGTAATAACATTATATAGATGGTAATGATAAAGACTTTGTGTAAAGAAAGAGATGGGTGCTTAATTTAGAGTTAGCAGCATGAACACCCAGACTTTTGAGAATTAAGCACTCAGTGTTCTGGGTCTAGATGAATGAACTCTTTTTTAATTTTTTAAAAAAAGTTCTAATGTTCTTTCTGTCCTATGAAGAAACTTGTAAATTTGGTGAAAGTCATATAAAAAATGAACTGAAATAAATGTCTTCCCATTTTTCTATTCCTAGCTGGAATCTGACAATGGGAAAAGTTTATTCTGAGCAGAGAAGAAGATGATCTCTGGTTTTGTCAGAAAGGTAGAATAAATCCTAAATACTAGTCCTGGCCAACTCTGAAATTTCAGTCTACCTGCCAATGAAGGAAGTGAGGTTCATCCCTCCTCTCTTTAAAACATTTAATCCCCCCCTCCTGCTTTTCTAAAAAGTGTCCAGAAGAGGAGGAGGAGGGACTGGAAATACAACCAACATCTCCCACCCTATGCAGACACAGTAAGAACAGTGGGGCTGACTTCTGAGTGCATGGGACCAAGTTGCAAAACCAACTCAGTTTTAACCAAAAACAAACAAAACAAACCTCCAGAAGTTTTTACCTAGAAATGCAAAAAATCTGGTAAAAGAATACTAACATTTATGATGTAATCTTATACATTTTTTTCAAACTTAATGGGACTCAGTTCTGAGTAGATGTGCATATGAATGTGCTGTAAAAACATTATTATTACAAATTAGGTAGTAGCTGAAAGAAACAAGAACAACAGTTAGAACCTGACAATGAGGCTTAAAGGACAACATCCAAAACCGAAGGCATTCTTAAAGATGTCTTCAAGCTATGGCAGAAGAGCATCAGGGCAAGGCAGACTTCTGTGTTTGAAGATTGGGGTACAGCCACTCAGAAGGGTCTCTTCTTCATCTCAGGCCATATCTGCCCTACAGTGTTATAGTGCTATTATTCCACTTTCAACATCCTGTGGAATTCCGGGACTTGTAGTTTACTGAGGCCAAAGGACTCTCTGGCTGAGAATTCTAAATGCCCCTCCCTAAACTGCAAAGGCAAGATTCCATAGGATGTTGAAAGTGGAATAATAGCACTGTAACAGTATAGTGCAGAAATGGCATCAGTCATTTAGCCTCAAGTATTTTACAGACGAAAATTAGAACACATACGGCTAAGCAACATCAGAAAGTAGTCAAAAGGGCACAGTGGGACAACAAGAGGACAAAAGTTATTGAAGAACACACAAACCCACTGTTTTAAACAGAGAAATCCTGGAATTTAGATCAGTGACTTTAGGAAAGCTTGAAAAAAGAAAACACACAAATTACTAAATATAATGCTCTGTGTGCCCTATATATATATATATATATTATATAACATTTTATTTTAAAATCAAAGTGGCTTCATCAGGACTACTCAAAATTACAACTTTCTGTCAGATCCATTCTATGAACTCTGTGTCCATATCCACCCCCTATCCCCAATGCTTATTATATAATGGGTCAAATCCTAGTTTCCCCATAGTACGACTCATGTGGTCTCCTTTAACCAATTATAGCTTCTCAGGCTAATCTACTTCACAGGGTTGTTCTTAGAAAAAATAAGTGGTGGGGGGTAATATAGAATATTTTTTCACTCCAAACAACAAATGGAATATAAATAGAGAAGAAACATATGGTTGGAAAAATGTGATTGCCATTCCAATGGCTTTTTAGAATTTCTCAGGCCACAATCCTGTATGCTAGGAGTAAGGCCCTTTTCACACCTTACCTCATTCCGGTGTGGTCGTGAGAGGGTCACGTGAGAAACCTCTTGCGAGAGGCACTTGCGTCCCCTCTGCACCACCTCCGTGCTGGGAGGAAGGAAGCGTGAGGGCTCCACCCTGTCCTTCCGCAGCACAGCCAGGTACTTTCCCAGGCTGTGCTGGGGGAGGAAGTGTGATGGCCGCTTGCCCAGAGGCTCCGTACACAAGGTAAGTGCGGGTGGGGCACAGGAGGGACATGCGATTGTGCAATGAGCCAAAAATGATATACTGCACAATTGCCACAAAATGGCCTTGGGAGCATTGCAAGATTGTGAGGATGTCATGTGGAATGGTCCTCTCAATCCTGCAGTGCTCCCAAGGCCATTTCACAACAGGACTGGCATATGAAAAGGACCTAAATCTCACTAACTCACTAGGATTTACTTCTCAGTGCAGAAAATGCCATTTTCTGTATAAAACAACCATATATGAATTATGCACAGAATAAGTCACAAATTGTAAACAGTCCTCAAAAATGGTATGGTTTTTCTCACAGCAGGAAGAAAATTGCTAATATTTTTCATTGTTTCCTTTCAGAAGAAGCTTTGTGAAAAATTGCATCTCTAGTTTGAACCAAATGAAGATGAAATGGTAAAAGTGGGCAGAGAATAAAGACAAACTGAGACATTTTAAAAGCAGCAGGGAAAAGGAGATGGCAGAGATTTAACAGGGGCCATCTCTACCAAATCTGAAGAGTAGGAAAGTATGCAGTCAGCTGTGACCCTTGAACATGTAGGAGGGCCTTTGATGAGAATGGCTGGAATTCATTATCACAGTTATGAATGCATGTACTAGAGATACACATCTGTAATTCGTTCATATTCCAGATCCCTCTGTATTCAGTAGAGCAGAGAATATGTAGGGATTGTGAAAGTTGCCTATTCTAGATTTACAGGACAGCAGCTGCTGTGAGTGACAGGGGTCTGTTCTCCTATTGTTCAGGATGTAGCAAACTGACATTTCCATCCGCTCCCACAAATGATCTCCAGTGCAGGGAGGAATTGTGACAGGGATCCTACTTCTGACTGTCGTACTGGAGATTGATCATGACAGTGGGATGGAAATGTCAATCTGCTATGTCCCAATCAATGAGAAGAGATCCCTATCACTTGCAGCAGCTGCTGCCTGGAAAGTCCAGACTGTGGGAGTTAGAGTGGGAGATGCTATTTAGATACTCAACTAATTACTTAATTAAATTGCATTGCTAAGTAGCTTGTTGAGAATCGCAGCCAGTATTATCATCAGTCTTAGATACCTCTTCTGTGTCTAAGCAAATACAGCGCTATGGCTAACCACATGCAAACCTAGGCGGCTCTGTAGTCTGTGATTCAGTTTCAGTATGCAAGGTTTAGTACTTCAGTGCTATACTTAGCTCTAGTTCTGGTCTGAGTTTGAATTCAAGTTTCTCTTCCTTTTATTTGATGTTCCGTGTGATGTCCAACAGACCTCATAGGGAACATCTGATCAGTTTTCTGGGAAGCCTCCAATACCTTGCCTGAAATGGAGCCCACTTAGCTGTCTCAGTTGCTACGGCCCTTGCAGATCCACTTGCTAGGAAGGGCTCTTTCCAGCTGCAGATTCCCCCCCCCAGTGTTATGGGAGTAGATTTCAGTTCTAGCAGAAGAGTGTATCTTACTCCCAGACAGATGACTGGTTGATCAATTTCATTTGTATGCCACCTTTCTCCTGGAGTGGGACCCAAGGAGGCTCCCAGAGAGAGTTGATTGAAAAAATCTGTACAATAAAATTTAAAAACCAGTGAAAATCACTACATGAAAAATACAAAAGATAAACAAAACATTCCAATAAGAAGCTCCCCTGCTTACACATTGAAAGCATACTTAAGCAAAAAAGCTAAACCAAAAAAGGCCCATAGAGTACCATACCACAGTGAACCCATCTGAGACTGTTTCTGCACTACACTGTTATAGTGCTATTACTCTACTTTCAACATTGTGTGGAATTCTGGGGTTTGTAGTTTACTGAGGTGAAAGAGATCTCTGGTTAAGAATTCTCAATGCCCCTCCCTAAACTGCAAACCCCAGGATTCCATAGGAGATTGAAAGTGGAATAATAGCATTATCACAGGCCTGAGTTTGGAAACTAAGAAGTGTTGGGCCTGAATTATACTTGGATGGGAAATACGAAGGTCTCCAGGTGGAGTTGGCCTGAAATCCTGGAGAGCTGCTGGCCTAGATGAACAAAATGTCTGATTCAGAATGTTCCTTTATTCTTCCTACTCTCCTCTCACATGTCTGATTCTTCTTAGTTGTTGTATGGTTGTATGGTTTGTATGCTTTCAAATTGATTGGCTCCTTTGTCAAGAAGTAACTGAAAGTTTAGAGGAGAATCATGCTGATCAAAATTATGAACATTTTAATGTCCTTCAGTAACTCAGAGACTGTAGGAAGAAACATCAGGACGTGCATAAGAAACAAAGAAGGAGGGCAAAGATGGTAGAATTTGGCCATTCGTTTGTAGCTTCCACATCATCAATTCTTATGGAACTCCTTTTCCTCTCCCTCACTCCATGCTGCTGCTGCTGATTAGTCAATTGGAAAAAAAAATGGAAGAAACCAGTGCTATGTTTTAGCGCAAGTGGTGTGAATCGATGTAACGTTTCTGCATGTAGGAAAAAATGCAGCAGAAACGGTTTGGGTAGTTTACATTGGAGTTTTTCTACTTTTACAATACATCGGTTTAACGTCGATGTTAACCGTGCCAAGACCTCAACTCGTGCGGAACCACGAAGGACAGAACGACATCAAATCGGTGCAGATGTGAAAGTGACAATATGACACTACTGCGATGTATCAGCCTTGTGCAGAAAGGGCCTTTGACTGCTCACACATGCCAACCATGCAGGCACCAGACCAGCAAAATCAACTCAAGTTAAACCTTTACAAAACTGTTAACATTTTCATGGGATACAAGTCAGTGACAGCTCTACATATAGAACTTACATTGTTACAACTAGATTTGATGTCCACATTAACTAATTACAAGTTTCACTGGCACTGCTTGGTCTTCCTGTGGTTAAAACCAAACAACATGGGCCTCTTCTTTAGTCTGCTCTTCAAAATGAGCAGCAAAAATGGCGGCTGGCAGACAGCAAAAGGCAAAAGAGTGAAAGAACATAACAGGATGCTAAGTGAACAGGATGAGAGGCTTGACAAGTTGTCAGTTTCACTTGAGCAGGATGAAAAGGAAGTGCACAGACAGCACCCGGACTCACTCTTGATGTATCTCAAGGCATGACAATCTCAGTCTATGTGTCTGGGTGTTTCTCTCCCTCCCCTTCTCCCTCTCTCTCCCCCATCCATGGAGGGAGGGGGGAATTCCGTTTGTTTTCTTAAGACTATTAAGACCTTCTAAGTGACACAATCACCATCCTATGATTGAAAGTGACAAATGTAGGCAACCCTATTTAAAAACTGCCACTTTGCATTAGCAGAAGTATCAGCTCAAGTTTTACAATATTTTGCTGCTCTCTTCTTTTCTCCTGCCTCTCCCCCCCCTGCTTTCTTGCCTTCCTTCTTTCAAAGTGCTGTTTTACATAAGGATGACTGAGTAGATATCAGGGAGACTTGTCTCAGCCAGGAATCCCTCGTTCCCTCCACCCCATTAGCTACTGTCTTAAAAATGCCAAACAAAACAGAAAGTGACAGCAGTGTGGCAGCGGGCAGTGGGGCCAAATATCCAAACAGCTGAGCCAGAGTTGTGTCCAGGAGACAGGCTGCCCATGTGGAGAGTTGAACATTAAAGACACGCAGATGTGCATATTGACTTAGAGCTGAGCAGGCTGCCTTTGAGCCTGGCCACAGCCCTAGATGCTGTTTGCAGTGCCAGAAAGAGTGGGATGGAAGAGGGTACTGGGAACTATCACACAGCAGGTCAGGCTAGTCCAGAACTAGCAACTTGCCATGGTTCCTCCAGGCTCAGAATGGTGGGGGGGGGAGGAGAAACCTGTTTAGTTCAGATTTTAATGTAATTGTACCTAATTTTTTGAGAAGTAGTTTATCACTGAATACTAAAGTTAGGATTGTCCATGCCATCATATTTCCAATTTCTATATACGGTTGTGAAAGCTGGACAGTGAAGAGGGCTGATAGGAAAAAAAATCAACTCCCTATAAATGTGGTGGTGGAGGAGAGTTATATGGATACCCTGGACTGCAAAAAAAAACAAAAAAAAAAACAACAAAAAAAAACAAACAAACAAGCAAATGGGCCCTAGAGCAAATCAACCCTGAATTCTCCCTAGAAGCCAAGATGACTAAACTCCCTAGAAGCCAAGATGACTAAACTGAAGCTGATGTATTTTGGCCATATCATGAGAAAACAAGACTCATAATAATGCTTGTTAGGGTAGGAGGTAGGAGGAAAAGAGGAAGACCACATTATAAATGGATAGACTTAATCAGAGAAGACATCTCTTTGAATCTGCAAAACCTGAGCAGGGGAATTTGGGATAAGGTGACTTAGAAACCTCTCATCTGTAGGATCACCATAAGTCAAAGTTGACTTGATAGCAGTTAACCATGACAACCTTTGGACTTCAACACCCAGAAACCTATGGTTATCATGGATGTCTCCCATGACCATGCTAGATGTTGGATTTTTTGAGTTGTAATCCAAAAAAAAGTAACCTTTCCCAACCTCTCTAATTTCACACTTTTGACCATTATGTCAACAAAGCCGCAATTATTTGTTGAGTGCAACCTTCTTAAGACGTTGCAATGTGCTTCTACAAGGGACAAGATTTTAAAATGAATACATAAAGGAATGGGGCTAAAACTCAGGTTAGTTCCACCCAGAATGGAACAAATAGGATTATTGTCACAATTAAAATCCCAATTGTTTCAAATAGCCTCCTCTTCCTTTTCAGGAAGCTGGAGGTGCTGCTGTAAGGAAGTGGGAGCATGGAACTTTGTTTCTTCCATCCCAGTTACATGCACTTAAATCTGGATCCATCACACTGTTCACATTTTAAACAGCTTTCCCAAAGTAGTAGAGATGTGGGAGAAATTTACCAAAGCCAAATTTTTGTACAAGCACACCAAATTTGGAACTATTAGACTTATAAATGGGCATACTTAAGAGACAAAATCCACACTCTTCAGGATTTGTGATCTAGTCTGTAGTGCAAAATATGTGCACAAAATATATGTATTAAGAGAAAGTGTACATAAAAAGGCATATTATCAGAAGAAAGCATTTGTAAAGATGCAAATGGATATAAAAATGCATATATTTGGAAAAATGTGCACTATTTTCCACACGGATTTCATACTGAATTTAGGAGGGATGAATTTCCAGAGTCCTATGACTATTGATTGAAGTGATGTAATAGTCAGAGGAATGAGAAATTCAGTAGAAGTGAAATTCATAATTTCTACTTTCCTACAAGGAAGTACACTTATTGATACATTGGCATGTAACCTTTCTTCAGTGGAACATTTTTCAGTAGTAAGCACGCATACACACACACACACACACATACACACAAATCCTCAGGTGGTACCTATCAATTATTTACTGATCAGGTCTAAACATGCTTAACTTCAGTGTACTGCAGTTGTTGCCTTCGGACAGTCCTCTGAGCTCTTATCCTAGAGACAATAATAAAGAAGCTGTAATATGTGTTCTATACATTAGAAATACCGTAGGTGCCCTATTAATCATCGCTCTTTGAAAATTGGCAGTATTGTTTATGCAACCTGGATGAAGGAAATCAAAGGAAGAAGTCAAGGTACAATGAGAAGCAACTGCTTGGCTCATCTTATTTAGAAACCCTTCTCCTATTGTGCAGGCAGAGTAAGGAATTTTTGCTTTCAAAACAAAGCTGAATTTGAAATCTTTGATCTTTCCTTTGTAGTCTTTGGTTTGCATAAAGAAAGACCCAGATAAAGCTGTGCCTGTAAAACAGGTTATTTATAAGCCAGCTTGAGTATCCATTAAATCTTAAAGGCTTTATTAAACTGACTTTCAATGCTCATGGAAAAGTAGCTTTTCTTCTTTCTCACAGATCTTCCAGAGGGCCAGATGAACAAGTTGGCTGCGTGGCAAGCGGCATAAAGAGCAGCTGACATACATTTGCTAGCATCTGGGCAGGGCTTAGTTAACTGTGTGCCTAATAGTGTGTTTTTAAAAATACAAGAGAAATCAGAGATGTTCCTATAGGAGGAAAAAATGACAACAAAAATCTCATCCAGTATACAATTGTGGCCAGAGTGGCAAGTGATAATGTTGTATGTAAGCTTACGTTTATGTGATCCCTGTATAATCAAGGTGGCCAAATAATTTATTTCTTGTACTTTAATCAGCTTTGCAGTTGTATAATTCTGGAACAGCTGCCTTCTACTTTACTAAAATATTCTCATCTTTTCCAATGACTCATGTCATCTCAAATATGTCCAAGGCCCTTTTCGCACAGGCCTTTTCTCGCGCGACAGCCCCGTGAGCCTCGCGGGAGTGGGAGCGTCGCTCCGCACGACGCACTCCCACTTCCGCCGGGCTCACGGGGCTGAAGCGGCGTGAGCGCGGGTTTTTTGATTTTCGCTTCCAAGCGAAAATCACCCGCGCTCGCGCAACGCTCCTGGCGCCCGCGTGCACTTACCTCTCGTGCGGAGCATCCAGGAGCCGGCCGGGTTGTGCTTCCTTCCCTCCGCCCCTGCGGAAGGAAGGAACGGGGCGGGGCGCTCGCGTGACGGACGCAACATGTCCTGCTTCGCGCGCGCGCGGGGGGGGCGGACAGGACGAGCGCCTTTCTCTCTCGCACGCGCGGGGGGGGCGGACGGGACGAGCACCTTTCTCTCTTGCTTGCGCGGGGGGGAATGGACGGACGCGCGAGCCGCCTCCGCCTCCGGGAGGCTGCTGCTTCCCCGCTCGTTCCTTCGCCTGCGGAAGGAAGGAGGGGGGAAGCGGCAGCCTCCCGGAGAAGGCTTGTTGCGCGAGCCGCCCTCCCCCGCTCGCGCGAGAAGACTTAATGCGAAAAGGGTCCAAAGTACGACAGCTTCAGCTTAGCCATTTCGGCTTCTAGGGAGAGTTCAGGCTTGAGTTCCTCTAAGATCTATATATTTGTTAGCATTTTTCATTGTCCATCTTTGAGAACCATACATAGAAATCAGAAATATTATGGCCTGGATGATTCAGACTTTGGTATTTAATTATGTGTCTTTACACTTCAGGATCTTATCTAGTTCTTTTATAGCTGCCTTTCGAGATCTTAGTCTTCTTCTGAGTTCTTGACCATGGTCTCCATTTTGATTAATGGTTACTGAGCCAAGGTGTGGGAAAGCTGCAATAAACGAAGCAAGATTCCAACTCAGCACAATCCATTCTTCAAACTCAGTTTGCAACTAGGATGGCCATATCAGCAGAGATGTAAATAGAAGCATTATCCTGCCAGAATTTAGACTCCAAATTTGCCTTCCATGGCATTCAGTTATACAGCCCTTTTGGCTTCCAGGCCCTATATATGGTTTTGATCCTCTCCTATTTGTTTCTAGGCTCCTCCATTTGTTTTCCTTGCATTCTTGCTTTATTGGCCACTGGTTACATTGTCTAACTTGTTTCTTTAGTGACCTCACAACTACAGCCCCCTGCTCTACTTCGTCCTCCCCATTGATCGAAAACAATCTCCCTGATCATGAGTGCAGGGCCATTGCTTCAGAGCCCTTCCTCAGGTTAGGCTCTTTTTGCCCCAACTCCCTTTCTCCTTTGTTCTTCTCCTCAAATATTGTTCTACCAACCTGTCTTCAAATGCTTTTCCTTAGCCCATCATTTTCACATTGGTTCCCATCACATGCTCATTCTTCATATGTAAAACCAGGGACATATTTCCTTGCTGATTTTGTTCTCAAATGATTCAATGGGAATTTTTTAACAATTTTCTTCCTGCTGTGAATGTGCAGTCAGTGTGTGTGCATAAGGCCCTATTCACAAGTTCTTCAGAGCTTCTACTATTCTACTAGGTAGCTCAATGACAATTTCACCTTCCATGGGTTCAATATACACGCCATGGAGTGCGTAAATCCTAACTCAGTTCTTCTTTGTACAGTAAATTAAAAAAACAACAAACCAGAATCATATCCCATCTCTACAATATACTGAGATGACAGGATTGGTCAATTTTAAAGAGATTTTGTACTTTTGGAATCTGATTTCTATAAATGTACAACAGTTAAAAAGAACAGTAAGTGTTCCCTTTATGTATGATCCATTAAAATGTAGCAACATTGGGTGAGTTGTTTGCATGCTTTTGACAAATTATGCTATTCTTTAGTGCTTGCTGTGTGCACTTAGCCACAGAAAGGGAGGACCCCTATAAGTAAATATATTTTTAGACACACGACCAGCTTATATTATTATACATGGCTATCCTATATTCCTGCACTATGGCTTTCTTTTCCACTTTCCTGCTCTTCTCCCCATTTTCTTTGAATTTATGTTTTAAAGTACCTTTTTTTTTTAAAGGGGCAAAATAAACTAATTTTGCACAGCGGTTTTTTTGTGCAATTGTACAAAATACAAGGGAGAGAGAAAAAAGGCCTTGTTGCATCACTTGCAATGGAGGCCACTTACAGGGATTGGAGGATCCCCAACAGGCTGTCTGACCATGCTGATATAGCCTGTTACACCCAAACTCTCTCCAGTTGCAAGGCGTTTCATATCCCTAACACCTACTGCATGATTGGGTTTGCATTTCTGGTTTGCATTGCAGCTGTTGGTAGTAACATCTGGCCAAGATCCTACATCAGGAGATGTAGTTACCTTTAAATAGCTACATTTTCCAATGTAATAGCCCACGCCTTACCTTTTCAGTAGCATATCCCCCTATCCCAAATGGCCATTTTCATTGTTGCTGAGAGCAGAGGAATGAGCAGAGACATGTCCATGTCTCTTCCTGTAACTGGGCACACTGGGACAGGTGTCTGCAGAGAGCTTCTACTTTTTTCTTCACACAATCCCCAGTGCATGCTGTAGTGTGTCTCTTCTGTGTAAAAACTTTTCTAGTTCTTCTCCAACCATCCATTCCCTTGGCTTGTGACATATTTCACAAATGGGCCCTTTCCGCAACTCACCTTTTCTCGGTGCTGGGTGCAGTGCTCGCATAAGCGGCCTCCGAGAGAGGCTCTCGCGTCTGGGGTCCTTCGGTTCCGCACGAGCTGCCTGCTCATGCGAGAGCACCGCCTCTTCCTTTTGCAGTACAGTCTGCGACCTTCCCAGGCTGCACTGAGACAGGAAGTGCAACCGGCCTGGCTCCCGAGGCTCTGCATGCACAGCAAGTGCGCACGGGGCCCCAGAGCGATGCGCGACCATGCACCATTTTTGGCTTAAAGCCAAAAATGAAAAAGTGCATGAGCAGTGCCTGCCAGGCCCTGGAGCATCTCAGAAATGTGAGTGCATTGTGTGGACTGCTCCTCACATTTGTGTGATGCTGAGAGGCCCTTTCGCATGGAAAATGCCATGCGAAAAGGGCCATGGTCTCCATTTTAGTAAATATGTTCTTTGATCCAGTCAGTCCTGAATTCTAACCCACTTTCACCCCCAAACTTTTGTCCTCTGTGGTTCAAATGGGTCCAGCAGTGCTTTGAATGGAAAAAGACTATATGTCTAGTTTTAAAATATTATCTCATTCTAAGTCTCTGATCAAGAAAGGGCTGAATTAAACCTAAGATCCTGGGAACCCTTTTGTTTAACAAAACAGCATGGCAGGGAGACAATATTTCCCCAATTATATTCCCTGGGCCAGGATCCAGAGACCCAGAATGCCCTCTGCTCCTTCTGTCACTTGGCCCAGTGTGTTGTGCTCCATTGCCTTGTTCTGTAGCAACAGCTTCTTAACAAACATCATTCTCAACATCCTGCTGCTGTTTAAATGATGACTCTGGTATACCAAAAGTTGTCTTGGCATAACAAAGCAGCATCTAAGTTGTAAAAACACAATAACAAAATAAATAGCCACATTCACTCCAACTCATATTAAAGCATCAGGAAGCAAATCTATGAGGGAAAGAATAAAGTTGTTGGCAGAGGGAGAAAAAAGATGATACAATTTACAGGAGGACTTTGCATTAGATCATTGTCTTTTTGAAAATGAAGAAATCTAGGAACAACACTCTGCTAATGTTGGTGAGGGGGGTGTTGCCTATCACTGAACCATAAAATCCAGGCGACTGTGGACCTCAAGCATAACCGAGGCACTGCCTGCTTGATTTAGCTTTGCTATTTCATTAAAACAAAAAGAGTTTTCCTAAGAGTTCCCTGTAAATAAAACTGGAACTTAATAACTGACTTTTGCAAACCTTTATAAAGATAAACTTTGGGAGCCTTTATCAATATATCTATGAAATCCCTTTAGCTTGAAGAACACCTTCAACAAATCAAAAGAGTACCTCCACTTTTACTTATTTTAGCTTCCATGTCTACATCACAGTCCCCCCAAAATCTGTTTATTAAGTTTAAAGCTGAAAGACATTTCTATAACACTGCAACAAAAGCAGCAGCAGCAACAACATGGAGCTGCCTTTGGAAATTTCAGAAATTTCAACAGGTCCAAATTGCTTCAGCTAGACTGGGGCTGGTTAGAAGGAGCACATAACTCCTTTGCTGAAACAACTGTACTGACTGTCTGTTTCCAGGCACAATTCAAAATACTGGTGTTGATCTATAAAACACTATATGGCTTACATCCCAACTATCTGAAAGCCTGTACCACCCCATATAAGCCTACCCAACAAATCTTATGATCTTCAAGAGAAGGCTTTTTCTTTGTCCTAATTCCCTGAGAGGCTCATCTTGTGAAGACATGGGAGAGACCCTTCTTAGTGGTTTCTTCTAGGCTATGGAACTTAGTCCTGAGGGAAGCTAAGTTTGTGCTCTCTCTGTTGCCTTTTCGCTGGTATTTATTGTTTTTTGTTGGTGCTTCTACAAATCTTGGGTCTCCCAGAAGCCTACTGGTAATCTGAATGCTCCTGTCTTGATGACATAAGACTCTGCAATCAGAGAGTCCTAAAGCCACCTTAACAATAACAGAGTGAGACTGAAATCTAGCATTATGCTAGGATAAAAACAAATGTGCAAGCATTGTACTGTTGAGGAAGTCACACAAGAGTGCTGTTCTCATCTCAGCTGCATAAGTGGTGCTCTTTCTCAAAGGATGCCTAAGTGCACTCCCTAGTCAAGGCAATTATTCCACATAGGGTTGCCAGATTGAAAACTAGAGAGGGCTCCTGTACCTTTAACAGTTGTGTAGAAGAGGGAAATTAAGCAGGAGTCTCTTGACATGTAACTGGGTAACAAATAACACTTTGCTGAAATTCACTCTTCTACTTAAGATTCACTCATTGTATAAATTATAGAACTGTCTCCAATTTTCACTCTTTCAACTATATCATGAGCGTGCACACACACACGTACATAGCTGTATAGGGACATGCCACATGAAGGCACTTATACACTGAGATGGCAAGATGGATGGATAGATGGATGGATGGTAACATGGAGTACAGCCTAATACAAAAGATGCTACCAAGGACAAAAATGATAATAAGATAATTAATAAGAACAAAAACAGCAAAGTCTAAATCCAATTCTTAGTCACATCTAGAATTGTGAAGTTGGTGGAGAACTGACTGTGACATAGCAGCTGAGCACAAGGCCTTGGTGCCCATACAGCTGGTTGTGTAACCATCTGATTCATGTACAAATGTACAAAAGGCCTCTATACAAAAATTGTATAGGATGTTGGCCTGGAAACTGTTGCTCACCCATTTGTATGGGATTACACTATTGTGCAAGCAGTTGCATAAAGCAGGTATGCAGTTAGCTTTACAATGTCTTGCACATTGACTTATGCAATTAAAAACATATTGGATACCATCCTTGTCCTAACTAGTGGCATATCGAGGCTCAGCAGCACCTGGGACAAGCATGGAAGTTGCAACCCTAGGTGCTGCTGCCTCTGCACCAGGCCAAGAAGGATCCTCGTGGGAGCGGCAGGGGTGAGTGGGTGTGGTGGGGTGATGGCAAGTGCAAGGGGGTGATGGTGGGAGTGGTGTGGGGGTGGCAGTGAGCACTGGGGAGGTGTGGGGGGCAGCAGAGGGGGCAAGGGGCAGCTGTGAGTGGGAGAGGGTGGTGGTGTGTGTGTGTATGTGGCAGTGGCAGGCAGGAGGGCACTCCTCAGGCCAGGACACATGCCCCAGTTGCCCCACCCTAGATACACCTTTAGTTGTAATTCTGAAAATATGCAACTGCATGAGCAAATGGCCATGCAGTAGGATACAGGCTATTATGAGTCCACTGTTAGTATATAGGATTAATATGTGAAATAACAGAAGACATCAGATCAATATGACTTTGTTTTGTTTTGTTTTGTTTTGTTTTGCAATCTGTACTGACTGTACTGGCCCATGGTATATTGTTATGCTGCTCACTACAATTTTGGGGCCTTTGGGAGTAGCAAGAAGCTCATCTCCCACCACACATGAGCCCTAAACTGATAGCCATTTTCTTTGTTCCATTAAAGTCAATAGGAAGCCATTAAGAACCATGTTGACTCCTATTAGTGTAGCTAAGCCATAGATTCAGTTTTTTTGTGGCATGACACAATTTGGTAGAATATCAGGAGTGATATCATCAGATGATAACTATAACAATACACAATGATGCTGCTGTTGATTGTTCCTCAGCATCTATGGCAAAAGGTTTTCTTTATTATATCCTTGAGCTGTTGTTGCCAAGGTATCTATGAATCCATTCATTAGATGTACATATAAAACCAGTGTTAAGTAAGTATATAAGTAAGCACTGTCAAAGGAGATTTTATACATCATAAACCAGGTTGAAAGGAAGCTAACAGCAGTAAAGCAACACACTTGAAAGTTCAGAGAAGTCAGATAGAGTTACCAACTTTTTCTTCATTTTTATGCATTCTTTTGTGAATGCATTATGATATTCTATAATAAAGGAAAGCAATCCTACTTCTTCCTCACAGGTCTGATCCCACAGTATACAATGTGATTGGGATTTTTAAAAAGTGAGTTAATTGTTACTCTGTCTCATTCTTCTTTCTATTTAATGTAACCCATGCATTATTATTAGTCTCTTGTGCTTTTAAAGCTGAAGGTCTCATGACATGTGTATTGTTAGAATCTATCTTTACTTGCAACCATGAAAAGCCAGTAATTTTCAATGGAGCTTCTCTACCAGTCCTTCAGGGAAAAGGTCTGTATATAAACAGATTGGGCTGTCTCATGGAGAGTTGTAAATGTTTGTAGAGGAACTAGGTCAAAAATGGCAATATGTACCAGAAGCTCTAGCAAAGCAAAGTACAGTTGGGAACACTGTATTCACAGGAGAGACTCAGAAGAGCAAGCCAGAGGAGAGATCCAGATCTGTGTAACTCAAAATCCAAGAATACAACTCAGCATCATAGAGTCAATTCAATGCAAGGTTGACATTGTTTCCCAGACTGCCTTGGAATGATGCAATATCCAAGGCATTCTGGACAATGAAAATGGAAGCTGGCAGAAGGAAAAACCTTTTGCATGCCTCCAGTCATATGAAATGGGTATTAATGGGAGTGCTCAGTAGTTTCCATTTGGTTCCATACTTAATTTCCATTTGGTTCCGTACTTAATTTTCTTCAAAATGTCCACACATCTTTAAGTGGATCGCACTTCAAAATCAACGTTTGTGGGATGGACTGCAAGACTGTGGCCTAAGGACACATCTTAAATGAATCCCATTGAAGTGAATCATATATCAAAATATGAATATGTACATTTACTGAAAATGAGTTTCCCCAAATAACCTCCAAATAAACATAATAAATTTATGAGCAAAAAATCTGAGATTTGTGAGGTTCCAGTTTTTGCCTATCTTAAGAGCTCTGACTTTAGCACATAGAAATGAAGCTTCCTTAATCTTTGCTTCATATTCTGGGGTGTTACTGAATGTGTTTGAACATCCCAATTGTTCAAAATATATGGTATTACACAGTGTCTGTGTGTCATGATTAGCGTACTCAGTACTGTAGCAATCTTGAACCAATCACCAATGAGTCATGCCTGACTAATCATTATCTACCAGTTCACTACATGGGCAATTCTCCATCATTACAGACACCTCCAACTAACAGAGCAGCTCCCTGGAACAATTTTGGTAACCTTTCCAGGAAAAGTCCTGCTATTACAGAAGTCTGTTCTGTGCCTTTTAAGGCAAGAGATGGACTTTGATCCTTTGGGGAAAGAACTTTTTTCAGCCTGCCCCAGTTGCCTAAATTATCCAGTCCTGGCTCCTCTGGTTCACCTGACTCAGAGAGAGATAAATTAAATCAGAGATGAGAAAAAGCCACCATGTGCTTATGGTACTACTTTGATCATTTCCGCCCTACACTGGGATAGTGCTATTATCCCACTTTAATCATCCTATGGAATCCTGGGATTTGCAGTTTAGGGAGGAGCATTTAGAATTCTCAGCTAGAGAGCTTGTTGGCCTCAGCAAACTACAAACCCCAGAATTCCATATGATGTTGAAAGTGGAATAATAGCACTATAACCATATAGTAAGGAAATGGCCTTTGTATTCTCCAGAAACTGAAAATACCTAGCAAATCATCTTATTCTTCATTCATTAGATTCTCTCCAACATGATTTGACTTACAAGATTTCCTGATTATTGCTGAAATTAATCCTCTACTTCAGTGTATAATTTCATTTTAAGCTGTTAAAATTCATTACTACAGACTGGTGCTCCAAGTGTCAGATTCAGTAAGACAGTAAGACACAAAGGCCTTTGGAGAAGAAGGTGAAAACGAGGAAATGTGGCATGTGGTCCTGTTGTTAAGTGGGCTACTCTTCCTACTGTATCATGGCTTTCTTTGGTCTGAGAAGTACAGAAAGAGAAATTTCTGGAGCCCAGAGGTAGAAAGTAAGCAAGAAGTGGGAAACTGAAGTAGAAAGATGAAGAAAAAAAGTGAAACTTGATCTAGAATTCAGGAATATAAGGTGTCCATGTAGGACATGATTTATTTGCTCAATAAAAAGTCCTCATGCAGCCAGTATCCCTTCTGAATATCAGGCCATTTAGGGCAGAAAGTCTGATGTCCTGTCCATCTATCCCTCCCAAAAAATATTGGCCTTTATGGAGGTTCTTGAGGGTTTAAATGATCGAAAGGCACCAGATCCTGCCTGATCTGAGAAGCTAAGCAGGGTCAGCCCTGGCAAGTACTTTGATGGGAGTCTACCAATGAATACCAGGTACTGTAGACTATGGCCCTTTTTGCATTGAGGCTTCTTGCGCGAGCGGGGAGGGCGGCTCGCGCGAGAAGGCTCCTCCGGGAGGCTGCCATTTTCCCCTCCTTCCTTCCGCAGGTAAAGGAACGAGGGGGAAGCGGCACCGGAGGAGGCTTCTCGCGCGAGCCGCCCTCCCCCCGGGCGAAGCAGGAGGCTCTCGCGTCTGTCCCCCCGCGCGCGTGCGAAGCAGGAGGTGTCGCGTCCATCGCGCTAGTGCCCCGCCCCGCCCCTTCCTTCCGCAGGGGCAGAGGGAAGGAAGCACGACCCGGCCGCCTCCCCGATGCTCCGCACAGGAGGTAAGTGCGCCTGGGTGCCAGGAGCGTTGCGCGAGTGTGGGTGATTTTCGCTTTGAGGAGAAAATCAAAAAACCCGCGATTGCGCCGCTGCAGCCCCGTGAGCGCGATGGAAGTGGGAGTGCGTCGTGCAGAGCGACGCTCCCACTCCCGCGAGGCTCACGGGGCTGTTGCATGACAGAAAGCCCGTGCGAAAAGGGCCTATATTTCAGAGGAAGGAACTGGCAAAACCACCTCTGAGTATTCCTTGCCTGAGAAAACCCTGTGAAATTCAAGGGGGTCACCATATGTAGACAAGCAATTTTAAGACACACAGACACATGGAGATTCTTGGAGACTTTTTGGGGAATGGGGCAGGAGTGTTATGACTTTTTTCAGTTCTCCTCTTCTGTTATTTTATTCTCATTGCTGTTCTTATATTACTGTATAATATGTAATATTGCAATAAGATTCGGTGAGCTGTATTGAAGTCATGTGTACTCCTTTAAATTGTTTATTATTTCTCACATATTTCTATTTCATGTGTGTGTGCTCTTTTTTCCCTGTACTTTGTTCTGTTTTTGAATTTTTGAATTTTTTTAAAATTATGGTTTTAATGTGATGATATTTAATTGTGCTTTCATTTTTATTGTTAGATTTTTCAGCTGATCTTGTTTTAGCTTTGTGAGCCATCCTGGGTCCCCCATCAGAAGAAAGATAACATGTAAATGGAATGAATGAATGAATGAATGAACAGGCTGATGTCAGAAAGGGTTCTTGCTAATACTTTTGTAGTTACAATAATACTAATGTGTCAGCTTCTTTCCTCAGATTTTGGCCATTTCCACACTACACTGTTTTAGTGCTATTATTTCATGTTCAACATCTTGTACAATTCTGGGGTTTGTAGTTTACTGAGGTCGTTGAAAGATCCTCATGCAGCCAGCTGAGAATTCTAAAGGCCCCTCTGTAAACTGCAGATCTCAGGATTCTACAGGATGATGAAAGTGGAATAATAGCACTACAACAGTGTAGGGTGAAAAGGCCCATTATCTGCAGACAGGAGTTAGTGTCCTGTTGATACCATTCACCTGTGTAACTGGGGCCTGCACCTATACATTTTCAAACCATGAATAAGAAGGTATCTTGTATTTCCCTTTTTTTTTTTTTTTTTTTGCAAAGCCTCTTGGTGGGGTGTGGGTGTGTTTCAGAGTGCATTCCTATCTCCCTGGCTGCTGATTGGCTGTGGGAGTATATGCAGGCTTGTTTTGATTGCTCTTGAGCTGCAAGGTAGGAAGGAACATCTTTACATCAACCATTGATGAGGGAGATGGAGCTCCACCAAGCAGCCCCCTGGCTATTATGGTGCACATGAGGAAGTAGCCAGGCAGAAGGAGCAGCCTCTGTCATCTCCACTTCCTCTTATAAGTGTACTGCTGTAGACTTGTGCTTCCTTAGCATGATGTATGATCTCAGCCAGAATGAGAAGCCTAAAATAAGGACAATAACAAGAAAGTCTCCCTCTGCAGAACCTATCATGTACCTCATGTGTGATTTTGCATTTTTTTAAAAAAATAACTCTCTATTTTGAACTACCTATAGAAAACATTTAACTTATTTTCTATGATCCAAAGCCCCAAAGTGTTCAAAGAACTCAAAATGTAGGTGATAGTCTATAAAGCTCTATCCAGCTTGGATTGAGACTATTTGATATGTTATCTCCCTTTCTGAGCCCAGTAATGCTCTAAGATCTTCAGGTGATGGCCTTCCTTCTGTTCTGCTACCTTCTCAGGGTTGTTTAGTGGGGAGAGATCTTTACAGTGACTGCTCCAAGGCTTTGGAAATTCTTCCCTAGGGACGCTAGGATGATGTCCTCTTTGATTTCCTTCTGTTAGTGCATCAAGACGTTCTTATGCCAACACACTTTTAGAAACTGACCAAGATAGGTTTCTAATGGTGGGCTATGCTATTTTATGATTTGTCTATAGTGTTATGATGAATTGTTCTCTACTTTATAAATTGTTTAATTGTCTTTTAAATAACTTTTATATTTATATCTAAGTTACTTTTTATATTTATACTTTTTTATTGATGTTTTTGTACATTTAGTACAATCTATATTGTCTTTAACATGTTTCAACTGGCTATTATTGGGAAAAGGAGGATATACATGAGCAAAACATATAAATAAATAATGTAATATTAGTACAGTATGAAGGAGCCATCACTTATCTAGCAGAGCTAAAATGAAATTTCATAAAACACCCTTTTATTTTCCTGACAAAATTTCTGAGATTTCTCTTTTGCTCAAGGAATCAGAAGCCACTTTGTAGAATATCCTGTAGATACTCTCCAGTTCTGGTTTGTACTGGATGCCATCAGTACATGGTTCTGTATTGAATATTGTTAGGTTAGTGCAGAGCTTGGGAAAGATTTCTGTTTTAAATTATAACTTCCTAAGTCCATTAGCCAGCCTGGTTATTGCCAGTGCCTTCCTCTGAGCTCTAGGCGTGGCAGTCTTTTACTCTTCAAGGTCTACTGTGAACTTTGGCCCTTTCCTCACCTTACCTTTTTCTGGCGAGGGGGCAAGGGGATCATGTGAGCAGCCTCTTGCGAGAGGCTCTCACATCCCTGCTGCTTTGGCTCCACAGGAGCTGCCTGCTGGCTGGCAAGCAACATGAGCACTCTATCTCTTCCTTCCACAGCGCAGCCAGGTATTTTCCCAGGCTGCGCTGAGAGAGGAACCACGAGGGCTGTGGCTCTGGAGCTCTGCACACAAGGTAAGTGCCCGTGGGGCCCCGGAGTGCTGCGTGATCACACACCATTTTCAGCTACAAGCCAAAAATGAAATAGTGCATGATCAGCACCTGCTGGCCCCGGCAACCTCTCACAATTGTGAGGACGTCATCTGAAACGCTCCTCGCAATCGTGCGATGCTCTGGAGGCCCTTTTGCGTGACAAATCCTGTGTGAAAAGGGCCTTTAAAGGAGCTATCAAGGTTGGGAAGCTACTTTGGAGGGTGTAAAATGCAGACTAAAATCCAGAACAGAGAATCTTGCATTGCCTTGGAAGCCACCAGCTGCCCCTGGCTCTGGGGTATTGTGCAGGATGCAAAATACTGATCAGGCTGCCCACACTGGAGCTGCTGCAAATCCTTGAAATTGCTAGAAAAACAGCTACACAAAAGTGTTAGGATGAAAAGGAAGATGCACTGGGTCCTTCTACTGCTAATGGTAAGTAAACCCCAGTGCTGAGAAAATGTGTCTTTACCCACAAACAGAAGATTTTTGCAGAGATCGTTTGTACTCAGCTCTACCAGAGATTGATTTTGAGATGAATAACTAAGTAATCTCAAAAGAAGACCACAAACAACTTGACTGATTCTTATGCCATCTCTTTCTTTTTATTTTGAATCGACCACATCTCAAAGGATCTGTGGAGAGGGTACAGGCTGCATGAAATCATTGGGCATGCTCTTTCCAGCCATTCTGTTGCTTCTGCAATAAACCAGAAAAAGCAAGACTGATTAAAACTAAATGAATTCCCAGAGGAAGTGGACACATGATGCCCTAACAGAAGTTTTCAGCTCAATTTAGCAATTCCTACAGAATGAATACTATCTAGCAGTTCAAGACTCCAGGCAACCCAATGAGTTATGGAGACTAATCTTCATGGGTGGAAATGAAGGATGACACAACATAGACTAGAATAAATTAAAGAATACCAAAAATGCTTTCCTACTTTTTCTTTTCACAAGCTCCCCCATGCTTCAAATGGTAGATATTTAAAATGGTTTTGAGAGAATGAAAAAATAAGGACACTCAAGGATTCCTTAATGATGCCCACTCTGCAGTTAAAAGGCACAGGAAAATCCCAGAAACATTGCTGTTATCCAGAAAATATTGTTTCTATATCTCTTTTACTGGGTAAAGGTAGTGATAGGCGAAGGAGGCTAAAATAGAAGAAGGGTGCCTTCCCTTTGTTCAAGTGCAGCTCATGAAATACCATTGTATTTTTCTGAGGCTAAAAGTGAAGTATACCTCCAATTATGATCCAGAAGGAAATTCTAGTCTGACCAGACAAATAATAACCAGGGATTTGATATCTATGAAAGTCAGCAGAAATTTGTATGGCAGCAATGAGCAAAGTATAACACACAGGCTTCATGTGGACCCAAGGGCCAAAAATATTTGTTTTTGTATGCGCGCGCGCACACACATATACACACATACATACAGTTATCCCTCCCCATCCACTAGGGTTAGGGGCATAAGACCCTTGTGAAAAAACTATGATCACCATCTTCAACCCACCATGGATTCCTTTGAGACATCAGGGACCCTTCACAAGGCAGAAGTGGGTGGCTGGTGGGGCTTACTGCCACCTCCACTGCGGCCCCACACCATTTTTAATAGAGACTTACAAGCCTCGTTCACAGTTTCTCAGTCTCATGAAGCTTGCAGTCCTTTTAAAAATGGCATAGGGAGGCAGCAGAGGTAACAGCAAATAATCTGTGACTAATCAGATCTGCAAAAGTGAAACCTGCAAATGTGGAGGGGTGATTGTGTGTATGTGTGCATGTATATGTATGTATGTATGTATAAAACTTTTCCCCAACTGCTAACTAGAGAGCATTTGCCATGTTTTTATCATGTTTTTGGCAGGTCTGTGGGGCATTTGAGGCCCAGGAAAGGCTTTTTAAAAAATAGGAAGTGACTTCTGGCCACATCCTGTTGTTAAAAGAGTCTGCTCCAGGGCCTAAAATGGATCCTAGAGCCCCTAAAAATGGCAAAATGTCTCCCACATCTCTTGGAGGGGCTTTGGGGACAAATGTTTTGTGAATATTTTTCCAGGGGTGTGGCAAGTGCCTCCTAAAGTTGTTCACCTTGGTGTGGGCTAGCCATATCTTTTTTTTGCCACCACGACAAGTTAGCTGTGCTTCCCAGTGAATGTATGACAGGCGTTAGTCTAAAGAGCAACATTTCTATACACATAGGCCATTTCTGCACTAACCTGTTATAGCGCGATGATTCCACTTTCAATATCCTCTGGAATCCTGGGGTTTGCAGTTTCAGGAGGGGCTGGCTGGCCTCTCCCGAAACTGCAAACCCTGGGATTCCAGAGGATGTTGAAAGTGGAATCATCGCACTATAACAGGCTAGTGCAGAAATGGCCATAGACTTTCCTCCATGGGAATGGAAAACAGTGATGGCTTTGACCTCCATACCATTGGGTTGAGAATATGTACTAGGCTTTAATCTGAACTTTCATGATGTTGAACACCTTGATTGTTCCCTTTAAAATCAGACTATTAGCCAGAGGAGATTCACCATGACCAGTAGCTCAACTTAATTTTCTTAACATACAGATTGGTTACATTATCAAGTTCCAGCGCTCAGTTCCAAACATATAATAATATTCAAATTGAGTTATGTCAGACCTTTTCCTTCAGTCCATTCAGACAGCCAGTACACATTCACTCCCCTCTGACTCTCACAACTCACACCTTCAAAAGTTTTCCTCCATGTGTCACCAACAAACTCTCTTTAAAAAAAATAATCCTGTTCTCACTCACTGAAGTCCCTCCTGCCTCTGTTTAAGGCCATTTCCACACTACACTGTTAAAATGCTATTATTCCACTTTCAACATCCTGCAGAATCATGGGGTTTGCATTTTAGGGAGGGGCCTTTAGAATTCTCAGCCAGAGAGCTCATTGACCTCAACAAACTGCAAACCCCAGAATTCCACAGGATGTTGAAAGTGGAATAATAGCACTATAACAGTGTAGTGCGGGAATGGCCTGAATTTTCTGTGTTGGAATTAGCTGCCCTCTGTTATTCACAAGCATGTTTCACACATTTTCATCCAAGAATTCTTCAGTGACATTTTCCAAGTTCTCTTCTTCTTTAGTTTCCCTGTTATAGTATCACAGCAGGGCTTTCCCCTCATGCCCCCCTTTTTTCTACTCTGTACCTACAAGCCCTGAGTGCATGAATAGTGCAACTGTGCACACAAATTTAAAAAGAACTGCAAAAATGAGCACCTGAGTGGAGATGTTAAGTGTTGAGGGCTGATTTGACATGGATAGCATCAGGGTGTGGGATACCAAGTCCCATCTGCTTGCAGGGCACTCATATCTTATCCTCAGAGTCTTCTGGCTTTTGCTTCTCTTCCTCTTTGCTTTAACTGCCTGTTCAACTGCCCACTTTGAGCAAGTATGCAGGGACAATACTGAGGAGATGGTAGCAGAATCCTTCCCTCAATATCTGCTCTCCCTTTGGGTAGCTGAGCTGATTGAGCTCAGAGGAATGAGCAAGGAAAACCACTGAGAAGGAGGCTTTTCAGAAAGGAGGTCACAGGGAAAGTATTACAGCCAAACCCCCTCCTGCCTTTCAATTCCAAAGCTATTCCGAAGCATGCTATCTCCACTATCTTCCTTCTTCCTCCTCTGATCCATTTTTTTCTTTCCCACTGTAGTGTGAACACTACTGTAATAATGGCATTTAAACTAACGTTAGTCCATCGTATGCTTCATTCATTCAGTTTGTGGATTTTATAAAAGGTGAAGGAGAGAAAGTATCAAGCAAGATACCAGAGGTTTAAAAACCAATCAGCCACCATTTATGTAAATACCTTCCACAAAAATGTCATTGGGATTTATGTTATGACAATATCGTGCTCACATGCGGCGCAGAAATTGACACCAGACCATTTTACAAGGACCGTGAAGAAGCTGATTTGATTTGTTGAGAGATCTACAGTTGAGTTATTTTAAAAAGTGAACCTCTTTTCTGGAAAAGCACTGATCAATTAGATAAAGAATGTAGTACAATCTTTAAGGGAAAGCTACTTGATTTTAGGTCATTTCCTCACTACACTGTTAAAGTGCTATCGTTCCACTTTCAACATCCAATGGAATCCTGGGCTTTGCAGTTTAGAGAGAGGCCTTTAGAATTCTCAGCCAGAGAGCTCTTTGGCTTCAGTAAACTACAAACCCCAGAATTCCACAGGATGTTGAAAGTGGAATAATAGCACTATAACAGTGTAGTGTGAAAATACCCTTAGACTCCAAACTTAATGGTCGTATTGGCATGGGAGTTATCTTTAAATGGTAGAATCAATTATCTCTCTTACTTCAAAATGAAGAAAGCCAACCAGATGCTTTTAGAAGCTTCAGATGCTTTTAGAAGCTCTGCTGGTCATTCTATTGAATGGAATACTAGACTTCTACTCCAAAGTCCTTCTTAACAGGATCACTGCCTACACTGTGACCATGTAAAAGAATTTGTTTTTCAGCTTAGTTCTTCAAACCTAGTTCTAAATACCATACTTCTCAAATTGCCTAGAAGTCTATCTATCTTTCCTCATAAAGTTTGCTGAAAAAAACTCAAGGTCTGATAAAATGTGAATGTGGGAGAACATGAAACTGATACATTTTGTCCTCCTTGTGTGTGGTACCACTGACCTAATAGAGGACTTTAATGGTCTTTGACAGTATTGGGAATTTCTGAGTTTGGTTCAAGTGTTCCTGTGTAGTCATCAGTTGCCTGCATCTAGCTATTGACAAAATATCCTGGTTTTCCAATTGCTTATTTTCCTGACAACTGAGATCTGTACAGGCTGCTTTTTCTTCCCTCTCCTTCTATCTCTCTTTAGTGGTGAGGTCAGTTTGGCTGCATGTATGTTTTCGTGGGATCCACATCTGTGCTTCTTCTACCCTTCCCTTGTACTTTCTGTGTTCAGGTTTCATATCCAGTCACAAACAGCATTTCAGAAGTCAGTTTAGTTAACAATTCAGGGACTAAGAAAAAAACAGTCTTGAACTGTGGTAATAAAAAGTCTTGAGTAGACTTTTGGGCAGACTTGAGACAAAAGTGCCTTCACACTACCTGAATATAGCACTATAATTCCACTTTAACGACCATGGCAACATCCTATGGAATCCTGGGGCTTGCAGTTTTGTGAGGCACTAAAGCTCTCTGGTTGAGAATTCTGTGTAATTTCCCCTAAACTACAAAGCCTTCCTGAGCTGTTTTCAGATCCAATTTTTTTTTTGGGGGGGGGGAGGAAAATAATTAAATAACAAAAAATGTTAAGATGTTGCCATGATAGTAAAAGTGGAATCATGATGCTATAATCGTGCATTTTGAAAGGGTCTGGGTAAAGCATTGTATGGCTCTCAGAAACAACATCTCTAAGTACAGGAACAAAATCTGGTACATTCTAAGACTTTTGGCTTGTCTGGAAGAGCCCAGTGGTAAGAAGAAAGATTCTTCATGGCCTCACACTTCAAGTACTTAGAGAGAATAAAATAGCTCTCCGATCATTCTGCATTGTCTCTGTCCCCCTATACCCTAGAACAGAGCTTTCCAAACTTTTCATGTTGGTGACACACTTTTTAGACATGCGTCATTTCATGACACAGTAATTCAGTTTTACTAGCAAACCAGAGGTTAAACTAACCCTTCATAAGAGATACAGACACATACATAAATTGTAATAACAAAATGTATGGGGACACAATGTATCTCATGAAAGCCTTTAATATATTTTTAAAAATACATGATTTATAAATAATAACATACCTTTCCAAGATTGTAGGCAACACACCTACACACTTCAGGTGACACACTAACATGTCGCGACACACCGTTTGAAAATCCCTGCCCTAGAATTTGGCTTATATTCCTAAGAGAAAGTAGCACCAAGCAGAACACAAATTTATCTCAGATCAATTCTCTTTGTTTGTTAGATATGTTGTGTCCCATCTTTCCTCCCATGAGTTCAAGGCAGACTATGTAGTTTTCTTTCTTCCCACTTTAGCCTCACAATAACCCTGAGAAGTAGCTTGGGCCAAGAGAGAGTGCCCATGGCCCAGTGGAGACTTGAACCTTGATCTCATTGTGAATCAGTGGGCCTTTTTGCAAGGCATAAAATCTGAGAAGCTTTGGTTACTATCTTCCGCATCGTTTCAACGTAACAGTCGAACAAAGCACAGAAGCTGCTTTCCTCTCCGTGCATTCTGTTGAAAGGCAGCCACTGGTTGTGACATATTTTCTCTTCTGCCAGGCAGAGATGGCACAGAGGCTCCATGTGCCTACATTGCCAGCTAGTTGTGGCATTCGGAGATTGGACTGTGTAGGATTACACAGACAGGTTTATGTGCTGGGGAAGATCAATGGCTGCGAGAGGTTCATTGATGACAGATGGCTGGTTTCAGGCACTGAAGGAGTAACAGAGGAGGAGGAGAACCAGCTGTGAACGAGTTGCAGGATGAGTGCCTTGGATGAGTGTGCAGGGCAAGAGAAACGGCCTTGTTCCAGCAGAAACAGGAGGATATTAATGGCAGCGGCTGGGTAATTGTAGGAAGGGGTAGTAAAGGAAGGACAAAGTATAATAAAGGGAGAGAGGGCCAAGATGTTTCTCACCATTTTATTCTTCCTACTATAGAGTCTAGTAAATGGCATCCTAGGCAAGGCAGACAGACAGATAGGCGGATGGAAAGACAAGCAAACAAACAAACATGGTGGCTGACTAGTTCTGGCAAATTCAATCCTGTGCTGAATCTATAAAATAATCCCATGAATCTGAACTTTTTTTTTGTTTTTGTTTTTGGAAAAAGATAATTTGAGAACAGTTGCTGATTTCTTGACATTAGGTAGAATTGCCAAAGGCCCCATGCCATAAAAATTACAAACAGAAATGACTTCTGTATATGATTTCCAAGCCACAGTGGCTTGTTTTGGGGCCATTGGGAAGGGATGGCCCCCCAAGACTTCTCCCCCACCAACTTCAAGTGTTTGCTTTTGTAGTGTTTAAACACTGGTTTTGAATTGCCTCATGCAGTACTAGCAGTTTTCCTATTGGCTAATGTAACAACACTAGTATAGGTGGTGGTATAGCCACTGCTGCAATGACAGGGATAAAATAGCTTCCAGCAAGGTGATGACAGGGAGGATTGTAGGTACTGAAGGCAGGGCAGCTTTCTTTGTCAATGGTAATTCCTTACAGTGAAGTAATGTGTGTTGTTAGTGTTGGTATAACTAACCAGCAAGTTCCCAGACTGAAATACGAATTGTCTTGTTCAGTGATCCTCTTTGAGAAGGTTGCAGGATGGTAGCATCATAGAATCATAGGGCTGGAAGAGACCACAAGGGCCATCAGGTCCAACCCCCTGCCCTGTAGGAATGCAAAATCAAAGCATTCCCAACAGACAACCATCCAGCCTGTATTTAAAAACCTCCAAAGAAGGAGACTCCACCAGACTCTGAAGCAGCATATTCCACTAACTGCTCTTACAGTCATGAATTTCTTCCTAATGTTTAAGTAGAAGCTCTTTTTGCTGAAGTTTGAAGCCATTGCTTCATGTCCTAGCCTCTGGAGCAGTAGAGAGATTTGTTCCATCCTTCATATGACATTTATTTGAATATTTAAACATAGCCCTCATGTTATCTCTTTACTTTCCTCTCTCCAGGCTAAACATACCACTCCTCTAAGCTGCTTCTCATATAGCATGGTTTCCAGATCTTCTGCCGTTTTGGTTGTCCTCCTCTGGACACGTTCCAGCTTGTTAATATCCTTCTTGAACTGTGGTGCCCAGAACTGGACATAGCATTCAAGATGATGTCTGACTAAAGCAAAACAGAGTGGTAATATTACTTCCCTTGACATAGACACTGTATTCTTATTGAAGAAGCCTAAAATTGCATTGGCTTTTTCAGCTGCCACATCACACTGCTGACTCATGTCTACCTTGTGGTCTACTAAGACTCCTAGATCCTTTTCACACATCCTGTGGTCAAGCCAGGTTTCATCCATTCTGTATCTGCACATTTCATTTTTTTTCCATCCTAAGTATAATACCTTAATTTTCCCCTGTTGAAATTCATTTTGTTAGTTTTAGACCAGTTCTCTAATCTGTTAAGGTCATTTTGAATTCTGATCTTGTCCCCTGGGGTTTTAGCAATCCCTCCTAATTTGGTGTCAATTGCAAATTTGATAAAAATGCCTTCTATTCCCTCATCCAAATCATTGATAAAGATGTTGAACAGCACCGGGCCCAGGACAGAACCCTGTGGCACCCCACTAATCACTTCTCTCTGGGATGAAGAGGGAGCATTGGCAAGAACTCTTTGGGTTCAATTGGTCAGCCAGTTACAAATCCACCAAGAGCATAGTTGATGCCACATTTTACTATCTTCTTTGCAAGAATATTATGGGCACCTTGTCAAAGATCTTATGGAAATCAAGGCCATTTCCGCATGGGGTGAGGGAATCGCCCCGTGCCACTACTTACTGGACTTTTCGGCTCCCTGGTCCGGTCCACGCCACTCCGGAGCAGTGCGTGCTCATCCATACTCACTGCTCTGGCATCCCAAATGGTGGCTTCCAGTTGGTCGAGGGTCTTGACCAACCACTGAAGCTCGCCAGCCTAAAGCCTGCCCCCTGCAGATCGCAGGCTCTTATTGGGGCGAGCCTGCGAATCTGCATAAGGGAGCAGGCTCACAGTGGCGCACTCCGTGCTTTTGAAAGACCTGTTTTTAGCAGTTTTTCAAAAGCATACTGGATGATCACTTGGGTTCGTTCTGGAGCGGGCTGTGGTGCGGATCTACGTTAAGTAGGTCTGACCCAGTCCGCTCCCAGGTGCAGACCTCCTCCTTGGAGGATGGACTGCACAGTTTTAAAAACCCTGTGAGGAAATGGCCCAAGAGATCCTGCATCCACAACATTCCCTTGATCTACCAAGCTTGTAACTCTATCAAAAAAGGAAATAAAATTAGTCTAGCATGATTTGCTTTTGAGAAACCCATGCTCTTTAATAATAGAATGTAAACTAAATGAACCATCTAAACATCAGTACCCTGTATGGTATGCTGAATACATAGCAGCCAGGGAATCTGTGGCCTCCTGATGTCACTGAACTACAACTCTTATAATCCCTTAGCAGGATAGCCAACAATAGTTGTAATCCAACAATATTTGGAAAACCTCACCAGTCTCCCAGCTATGGTAGAGTATGGAGCTATAAGGTTTTTTCCTTTAGTAAATTATCTGGAGCAGGAGTGGGAGCAGAGGAACCCAATTATCAAGGTCAGAGACCTGGGTGGCAAGCCAGCCCAGAGAAGAGAGTGGGAGAGTCAGCAAAGTCCAGCCAGGAAGAGACAAGCAAGCACTCACTCAAGGAAGTTAATTTACCAGAGCACCAAGCAAAGCCATAGTCAGAGTTCCAAAGCCAAGGGTCAAGAGTCCAGAGATCAATTCAAGGTATCAGGAACCAGGTGCTGGGAGCAAGGCACAGGCAAAAGGAGGGCTTGTAAGAAGTTTGTCACAAGCAAAGGGAAACTTCCAGGCAGGCAGTTATATAGCCCCAGGCACAGGTGTGTCCGGTCACCACTTCTTAAACTTAGCCAAGGAAGCCTCCCTTTGCACAGCCCTCTTGAGTCTCCCCCATGATTGGGGGCTTATTGAACCAGGCTCCAGAGTCTCTTCAGAATCGGATCCCTGTTGCTCTAAAGGAGCAGGCAGAGGAACGTCCACGCCTGCTTTGTTCATGGCAGCAGGGGGAGCCCTTGAGCTGCAGGACTCATCTCCAGCCAGAGCCACAGGGACCAACAGCTGCTGCTCATCAGCAGCAGCTCTGACAGGGGCTTCAGTTGTCACAACAAGTGGCAAGGCATCAGGCAGGCTTGTCTCCTCATTCCCCAGCTACAATCAGAATGAAAATTGCCCTATTTCCATTCAGAGCTTGGAGGCTTAAGGAGAAAAGCTCTGTAAGTGTCAAGCAGGTCTAGCTCAAGACACTTCACTGCCTGAGATAAAGGACAAAATTGTACCTTACTACACCCCATGGCCTTAGGTCACCCTGTGGATTAGTACATTAGAGACACCTGACAACAGGTAGTAGGGAGTATTCTTAGGCCATTTCCACACTCCACTGTTATAGCGCTATTATTCCACTTTCAACATCGTGTGGAATTCTGGGGTTTGTAGTTTACTGAGGCCAAAGAGCCTCAGATGAAGAGGGGCTATTGGCAAATTCTAAATCCCGCCCCAAACTGTAAACCCCAGGATTCCACAGGATGTTGAAAATGGAATTATAGCACTATAAGAGTAGAGTGCAGAAATGTGGGGGGTCCACTAGACTCTAGTGTACTGAACAAAAACATGAGATGTAAATCTCTGATTGGATAGGTGAGTCACTGAGTGGGAATCAGAAAAGAATAAAAGAGCTAAGTCAGAGTCACAAGTTAGGCTGCTTAGGCACACCTTCCATACAGGGAAGCGAAGGCAATGATGTAACTTTCCCAGGTAAGTCCTGACATCCCTGTCCTGAAATGCTGATTCTGGTAAGGTTAGGAGATATATACTTACAGGTGATTAGTACAGTAAGAGTTGTTTAAAAATTGCTTAAATTTTAACCCTTGAATGCCTGTGGTATGCAGAAGCCTGTTAGAGTAGTAAGATTCCTCAAACAGATGAGATTGTCGTGGATAGCTGATTAAGTGTAAAATGACTAAGAATATGATGCTTGTTTATTCTGGAGCTCCAAGACTTGAAATTATTTAAGGGGGGTGTTGATGTTAATCTGACTTGTGTAGTTTAACCATTATCATAAATTGAGTGACCAGAAGTTGATAAAGGTGACCCCAGAGAGAATCCAGAATTACCTGACAAGTGGCAAGGATCTTCAATTCCTTAGTATAAGGAGATTTCCGCACTCGATTGTTACAGTGCTATGATTCCACTTTCAACATCCTATGGAATCCTGGGTTTTGCAGTTTCGGGAGGGGCTGGCATGTTGAAAGTGGAATCATAGTGCTACAACAGACTAGTGCGGAAATGGCCTTAGAGATAGGGTGGGAAACCACACCTATTTGATCAGCTATGTCTACTACTGCAGAAGCCTCCATGGCGTAGTGGTTTGAGTGTTGGGCTATGACCGTGGAGACTAAGGTTCAATTTCCTGCTCAGCCATGGAAAGCCACTGGGTGATCTCGGCACATCACACACTCTAAGCCCCAGAAGATCCCATGATAGGTTTGCCTTAGGGTCACCATAAATCAGAAATAACTTGAAGACACACAACCACCACCAATGCAAGATGTTGGCACTTGTTTTGCACACAATTTCCAGACTCTCCTAACCATGATTGGAGGGGTCATTTTGCAGACTGCAGAATACTAGGAAGTGTAATTAAAAATAAAATGCCCACTAACTTTTCCAAGCTCTATATTACCAACACATGATTTGAAAACAGAACTTGCAGGGAAGAAGATAACTATTTTGCTCCCTGTAACTTTGGCATCTGCTATCCAATTGTCATGATATTTTTAGATGTTCTAATACTTCAACAAACCAACCTATCTGCCAAATTTTAGACATCTGAAAAAGGGTCCTCATTTTGTAGACAACTTGAAAAATCACAAGCCTAACTGCTTTCCTCTACCCTACTTTCCTGTAACCTTTCTGTGACCTGTACAGGCTGTTCTAGACAATTTCTATTGTTCATCCTGGTGAAACAAATGGCAAACAAATGGATTTTTCATTTGTAACTCACACATTTTCATTCCACTTCCTTTTTATAATGGATACAAATGAAATTGAACAGGCTCATTCATTTTGTTTTTCATTCATTTTAAAAATGAATGCACACCCCTAGAATGCAGGCATGTGATTATTCCTCGGAGGCATCTATTGGTTTCATTATATATCTGTATCTATTGTGTTGGGATATCTCTATACTTCTATATCCTTATATAGATATAAACCTCATTTCAATAGAAAATCTTATGATTAACTGCTTTTAGCAATTTAATCTTAACTAGTCCCAGATGGCTGTCTTCAAATAACAGGAGGGCTGTTAAGTAGAAGATGATACAAACATGTTCCCTGGTCCTCCAGAAGAGAGGACTTTAAACCAATGGGTGGAAATCACAGAAAAGCAAATTGCATCTGAAGATTTCCTGATACTGTAAGAGATGTGCTAGCTCTCCTTTTCATGAAATAAATTCAGCATAGTCTAGTAATCACATCTAGATGGTTAAGGATGTTCTAGTTGCATCATGCATTGTAGATCCTGCTTTGAGGATCTCCAAGGTTCCTTCTAAAGCTGTGATCTGACATCTGTCCCTCTTCCACTCTCCTTCTGTCCTGGATGACTAGTTGCATTTCACAGGCTCCATGGCACCTGAGTCACTAGTACAATAGATGCTCATGTTTCAGAAACAGAGTGAAGGAAGAATCCTCAGTTTCATCCCTGCTGTCTCCAGAACAAGGCAATGGTCCTAGAAAAGAAAGAGGGAAGTAAATTCATTCATGGCAGTGGGATACAGGAGCATGAATAAGTTGTGACCTTGGAGATGGGATAGAGAATAGAATTCACCAGTTCAGACAACAATCAAGCTGAAATAGAACTCTGGAAGTCATAACGCTGGCCTCAGGTTGGAGGCTGACATTGTAAGTGTTGCAAGGAGCTACAAACTTTGGTGGGATCTGCAGTGATAATACTTTTATTTCAAGTGGATCATGAAGTTTATTGAATCTAGCAATCACCAAAATTCAAAACCACAATGGGATAGATTTTATACACAAAAACCATTGCTGAAGGACACCGACCAGAACTGCAGAATATAATTTGCCTAGCATCTAAATTATGGACACAACCATTATTTAACTCAGTAGTTATTTCTTAGCATACACCTGGACAGATACTTTTGAAATCTTGATTGTGAAATTTAATCCAACAAGTACTTTTTTTCTAGTTTCTGCTGCTTACCGCCTTCTCCTCCCCAAGCTCGTCTAGTACCACACATAGCTCTCCCAACATGTCGAAAATTAAAAGGAAAAGTTTGAGATTAGCGGATGCACAGGCTATGGATTTTTAATGAGCCTGTTGACAGGTTAACATTCTTACAGAAGAGCCTATGATAGTTGGTATAAATGAAAGGCTGGGAAAGAATCCAGGCATGATCGAAAACAAAAGCTTCACAGCCTTTGCCTGAAAATGAGAAGCTGCATAGCAATGCTTTCTAATATGCACAAAGGTTTTCGTTCCCACAGACAGATTGACTGGTCTGGGGAGGATATGGAAACAGCTTGGGGAACCTGAGACAAGAACTTCAACAAGCAGTCTGGCAAAAATGGAGATGGGCTGAGCAAGTCCCAACTTTAGTTGAGCAGATTTGCTTCCATTAGAGAAGTAACCTGTTCTCGAATTTCTGATAAAGAGAGTAGAGAGATAGAATGGTGTCGTTGGCTAAGAAGCATCTGGTGGTATCATCAAAACAGGACTTTGGGGCAGATGTCCAGAGCAGAAGGAAGAATTACTTTAAGATCTAAATGACACAGAATCATGTTGAAGGAAGCAGTTTGCTTAAGTATAAAAATATGGTACAAGTTCCTAGTAATTTCAGGTTAAGATAAATGTGCAAAATATTCCAAGCCATATTCTAAAACATCTTGGTATATTCTGCTGATATGAGAACAGCTAGAACACTGGAATAAAATGCAGAGAAGAGTTATGACATAAACCCTTTGGAACGAATGCTTGTTCCTTTTTGAATGGGTTTGTTTCTAAGCTGTAGCCTTTTTTCCCCTGGTTGCTGCCAATTCATGTTTTTGTAAGAATTCTACATACAACTGGTTTAATTGTTTCTTTGGGATGGAAACCTAAAGTACTAACAAAGTCTAGGTGGAAACCTAGACTTGACATTAAAGGCTAAGCAGAACAGTACTCTTTTGGCTGCCCACTGGAAGCTTAAAAGAGATGAAGCCAGCCTAACTTCCTTGGATAGGGAGTTCCACAATTCCACAGTTGGGGAAAGAGGTATCATCATTTTCAACAGTCATCATGGTCATCTTTTAGTGATGTATATACATGGGCATCTGCAGTCCCCTTCTTTGAGTATGTATGTATATATATATATATATATGTATGTATGTATATGTATATGTATATATATATTCATTAAAAACTCTCCAGACATTGCTGGTATTACATCCTATAAAGCGTATTTAAGACTAAAGCTTTAAGGCTAAATTAGAATATTATTTTTAAATATGTTATTTTCAAATATATCCCTGGAATTGTCAAATCACTACTGAGACATCAAGTTGAGATGGCCTCCATTTTCAACCAGACAGTAAAATGGCAAAATCATGAGCTTGCACTAAAAAACACACCAAAAAACCAAAACCCAATATAAATATGTTTGCTGCAAGGAAATGAAACATTTTGGACAGGGGCTAAGTAAGGACAATAAATGCGGTAGCCCTATTATGCCTGGATGTTGGGAGAGGCCTCCAGGGCAAGCAGAGAGAAAGTAGCTCAGGAAATGTTTTTGAACAGATAAGAGAAGCCTGTAAAATAGGCCAGGGCATTGATCATTGTGGATTTTAATTACTCAGATATTGATTTGGAAAGCAACTATGCAAAAACGAAGAAGACAAATGGGTTTCTCAGAGTAATGCAAGATTGCCATCTTGCATTGTTTGTCAAACAGCCTCACATACATGGACTGAGGGTATTCAGGTCTGAAGTCTAGGAAATGAGCCAAGTGGGATCAATTAAGCTGAACTTCAGGGGTATTTAGGGTACAGTGTCAGCATCTATCATAAGCACTGTAGCACTTTTAGAAAAGAGAACGTTAACGCTCTTGTCTTGAAACCTGAAGAAGTGGGAAATGTCTCCAAAGCCCTGCTTTGGAATACACAATTTGAATAAGTTTGTGGTAAATAAATCAAGTTTGTAACGAAGTGGAAGAGTATGCTTGATCATGTCCATGCATTTTTAGTAGTATTTTTGAAGCCCATACGGTTTTTAATTTTTAAGAGAGGAGATAAAAATCTATTCACTATTTACCACACATACAGCAGAATGACTTACTCTTTTAGATGAGAAATTCAGGGTGTTAAATACAAATGGGTCAAAGTGACCCAAGGAGAATGGACCTTACCATAACTGCCAGAGTTAAGGAGAAATTCACTAAAAAATTACATGTTGCTTGTTATTCCCCCCCCCCCAACAATTCAAAAAGTTGATATTTCAGTTGTTAAAAAGGCAGTGGTGTTAACGGATTGAGTAATGATTACCATTTCTTATTACTTTGAGTGTTACTTTGGAGTGGGTATTTACCATTTTGGACCATTTTTGATAATTTTAATGGCTACAGATTTTTTCCCCATCTGGGTCTCAATGAAACAATCAATAGAATTAAAAGGATGGATTTTAAAAAGAAAGACAATAAATTAGCCAATATAGCACTTTCTGAAAGCCATTTCCCCCTCTGAGCAATCAGTCCTTGAAAGCCTGCTGGAAAAAAAAAAAGTCTTCACCCGCCTACAGAAGAATAACAAGGAGGCCTCCAGTCTAATCTCTCTAGGAAGAGAGTTCCAGAGCCCGGGTGCAGCTATGAAAAAGGCCCTCCTCAATACACCTAACAGACACACCTCTATCTTAGTCCTAGGTCTAAGGGACAAACGATATTGGAACTAAGTAGGCTCATAGCATGGTTCTGCTTGCTTCTCCTTCTCCCGTCTACAGCAGGAGACGTGGAGTATAAGAGCAGGGGCCAGACTGTGAAATAAATACGTGTACTTCAGAGTTGGTTCTAAGATTTTGTGGGCATTCGGGAATTGTATCTTCACTGGGCCCTCTAATCTGGAGGTGGCAGGGCATGCACACTTCTCTTTGGATACTCTTTATAAAGTGAAACTGGTAACACTGTTATGACAACAAGCTTCTGTCAGTAAGCCTTGGAAAAACCCCAGTTTTGCCACCTACTCCAACTGGTTGTCTAGAGGGATGTAGCTATTTTCCTTCACACCTGATGCTTCTGTGATTTCTCCTCATTTTCTCCAGTCATGAATGGCCAGGGGTGGGTTTCAGTTGCTCTACAGTAGTTTGAGGGAAGGGGCTTTAATTGATGCAAAGGAGGAAGGAGCTGACAACTTCTGGAGCTACCAAAAATAAACAAATGCAGGTATAAGGTTAATTTAGACCTGTGTATGCCACCAGCAGTCTGTATATAACTGTAACCCTGGTGTTCTGTGAGCTTCTGTACTGAATGTGCAAAGCGAGGAACATGCTCTATGCACCCACACTTTTATTGTGCAAAAGTGACACACCTCAAGGGAGAGTCTTTAGTGCCTATGTGGTCACAATCTCAGTTTCCCCATATTCTGGCTAACGTGGAGAACCTCCATGCATACAACACATCCTCCTATTCAGACACATCACTTTCATGTGAAGGAAACAATGACAAAAGAGATGGGGGTAGATGACCCCCCCTCCATATGTGAGGGGCAGACACACTTACTGAACTCTTGAGTAGGGAATATACACACCCAGTCTTAGGTTCAAACAGCTGCATGCCAAATGAATGGGAAACAATGCAAGAATTTTAATGGCAAATAAGAGGGCTTTCCACTTGCTTTTCACCAAAGACGTGGAAGGAAAATGTGTTTAGCAAGAACTGGTGGATTATTAAGTAGTTTTATCTCCACTCCACATCTCTTTGTAAATAAGTCAAGGTTTGCTGTAACCTTGTGTAAGTGCTGAAAAACCTTCAGAGCCCTAAACACTAAAATGCTTTGAATGCAGTTTCTCCTGCTAATGGGAGGGCTGTAATAATAAAATGGAGTCAATAATATATTAATAAATATGGTTAGCAATGGGGGGAAGGGAGAGTCTTTTATTTTATTTTTCTTTTGTGGAATACTCAATAACTTCTTTGTAAATATAAACTCAAAGGCCAGCTTTTCAGAGTATTGGGTTTATTTTTATAAAGATGTTATTGAGTGCTTGATACTATGCTTCATTTAACATCAATATCTTTCCAAAGAAATATCTGAAATAGTATCTAAAAGAATCTTTTGAAATTGTCTTGACAGGGATATATGTTGGAAGAATAGGAAAACAGCATTTTGAACAACATGGGTAATAAGGAATGCAGATGTCTCTTCATGTCAAAAAGTCCATTCTGGATTTTGAATTTTTTGATAAACAAAAAGGATAAATAAAAAAGTATCACTTCAACAGAAACAGTCACATACAATTGCAGTACTAAAGGATTGACCACCGTATTGGATACAGGATTAATGTCTTCCAAAACAACAGAATATTTTATATGAGAATGTTCTGTATGAGTGTTTCATACAAGAGATGATTATTTCTCTAACATTGCAGATTACCTAGGATAAAAACCTCCAAAGAACACAATTCATAAGAATTTTTGCCCCAAAGTCCTCCCAAATTTGCAATACTCTTGCAAAAAATGCAAAAAATCACACACAAACATTTTGATTTCCACCCATGCTCAACCTTTACACCTCTAGTTGTGACAACCACCTCTGGCATTGGAATGGGGAAAGAGGTCTGCAGGTGAAGAAGGGAGATTATTGGCAGTGGTCTTTTCACTGAAGTGGTAGGAATTTCCATCACTGTTACTTCAGAAGCAGTACAGTAACATGGGGTGTGTTGGAGTGGATGAGGAAATTATTTGAAACTACTGTATTCAGGGCGTTGTTCTCCCCGGAGGCCCCAAAGGAGAAAAACAATGTCAATCCCTGAGCTGCTACAGCTATTTTCCTTCCCAATGATACCAATGAGAGAAGGGTCAAAAATAAAGGGTAAAATAGACTTTCTATACTAGGTCCAATGTTAAATCAAAATGGAAGGCAGCTATGAAGGAACTGGGTAAAATCCTCAAGTGTAAAGATATATCATTGAATACTAAAGTCAGAATTGTCCATACCACTATATTTCTAATTTCTATGTATAGCTGTGAAAGCTAGACAGTTAGGAAAACTGATAGGAAGAGAATTGACTCATTTGAAACGTGGTGCTGGAGAAGAGTTCTATGGATACAACAGCTGGCAAAATGACAAATAAATAGGTTCTAGAGCAAATCAAATCAGAAATTTCCTTTTTAAAAAAATAATTATTTTTATTGAAAATAAAATTCATGCCAAAAAAAGGGGTAATCTCAATGTTATCAAAATACCTATCTACACATAATGGATATCTCAAAGATTAATCAAGTTATGAGTGGATTCCTTCTAATTTATAGTGAGAATAACAGCAAAAAGTTAGTAAAGAGGTACAAACAACATTTTTATTCCATAAAAGCCGAAAATGACTAAACTGAGGCTATTGTATTTTTGGCCACATTACGAGACAAAATGACTCATTAGAAATAATGACTGGTGATGTTGGAGGAAATAGAAAAAGAAGCAGATTACATTATAGGTGGATAGATTCAACCAAGGAAGCCACAGCCCTGAGCATTCTGGACCTGAAGAGGACTGTTGATAACAGGATGTCTTGGAAGTTTGTCATTCATAGGGTTGCCGTACATCAAAGCCAACTTGGCAGCAATTAGCAACAACAAAGCACAAATTAAAAAAAGGAAAGGGAAAGAGGAAAAAGCCACCAGCACCCCACTTTCTGTCTTCTCTGCTTTCACTGCCACAGAACCACCTTGGTGTGCTAAAGTTCAACCAAGCACAGGGGTCTCTCCTCCTCAGATTCCACCTCAAACACTGACATAGCAAATACCTTAGTGTAAAGGGTCAGAATTCAGAATGACCTTAACATATTGGAGAGTTGGGTCAAAATTAAGAAAATGAATTTCAACAGGGATCATTGTAGGTATTACAATGATTAGTATTAGTAAAACTAAATTGATCAATCAATTGATCATATGAAAGGAACTAACATCAAACATTATAAAATACAGTAAAATGAGATAGGTAACATGCAGTAAAGTAAGATAAAATAAGCTAAAATTGGGTAAGATATGATAAAATACAATAAGATAAGAGAGTAAAAATTAAAAAAAAAAAGGTAGAAGACTGTAAGAAAATACTAACATTTATATGTACGTACTAGATCTAGGCAAGAAAAAAGAAATGCACAAATATAGGATGGATGAAAGCAGTACATGTGACAATGGTCTAGGGCACTTGGACAAGCGAAACATGAGCCAACAACCAAAAAAGCCAATGCAATTCTGGGCTGCTAGGTGCACAATTTTAAGATCAAGGGAAGTAGTAGAGCCCCTCACTTCTGCTTTGGTCAGACCTCACATGAAATACCGTGTTTTATTTCTGGGCACCACAGTTGAAGAAGGATGTTGACAAGCTAGAACACATTCAGAGAAGATGACCAGGATGATCAAAGTCTGGAAAGGAAACCTTATGATAAACAACTCAGGGAGTGACGATGTTTAGCTCAAAGAAGGGCAGACTGAGAGGTAATCTGATAGCCATCTTTAAATGTCTAAAGAGATGTCATATAAAAGATGGAGCGAGCTCATTTTCTCTTCCTCCACAGACTAGAACATGAACCAATAAATTCAAAATACAAGAGATTCCTTGTAAACATTACAAAGAATTTCTTTACTGTAAAAACTATTTGACAGTGGAATAGACTGCCTTGGATGATGGTGGACTCTACTTTGAATGGGTGCCTTCCAGAGGTGCTGCAGTTGTGTATTTCTGCACGGCACGGGGTTGGTCTACATGGCCCTTGTAGCCTCTTTGGACTCTAAGGCCCTTTCTGCTTGATGCACCCAACCCACCATGGGGAGGGGAGAAGGACAGGGCCAAAACAATGCCTATGTTTGATGTCATCTCAGTCCCGTTCTTCTCCCACCACGTGGTATAATCGTGCTGCAAACATTGACTAGTTTTCTCCATCAATGACCAGCGATTGCACCGCCCTGCCCCTGAACACCTGCACTTACCTTGTCTGAGGAGGCTCTGGAAACGCAATGGGTGAACTTTTTGCCCCAGTGCAGCCTGGGACAGTAGCCAGCTGTGCTGCTGCAGGAAGAAGCGTGGCCATCACGCTTTCTGGTTCCTGAAGGCAGCCAGTGCAGAGGGGAGCATTCCATCTCACTCTCCTCCTGGGAGATCCGCTGCCACCATCATCACCAGATGCCGCCGAGTACAAAGGTAAGCTGCAGAAAGCACCAAAGATCCTGTGATTCTGTCTCACATGTGTTCTTCCATTTTTAGAAGTGTCTTTTTATTCATATCTTATAGCTGTTTCTCTTTTTTCATGTTGTGCAAGCTACAATGGGATGGTTTTTTTTTTGTTTTTTTTTTACTGTTGCTTTTGTCTGAAAGGTAGGATATAATCCTTTCAAAATAAAAAGTGCATGAAATCAAATAACAAGCTGCATAAAGAAAGAAAGAACTTGTCACCTCAGCCACAATCTCTTCGCCCTTTCAATTGAAACAGAAAAAGGTAAGGCATGTTGTTGCTAAAATAGCAAAGGTCCTCCAGGTTTTTGGTGGAAATCACTCTTAGTCGTCAACACTGTCTTTCCCTTTCTCTGTTCTGAAACAGGCTAATGTTGATGCTCTCTGTCTGCAGAGATTGGAGAGAAAAAACACACACACAAAGCACCAGTGTACAGCAGTGTGTAGGCCAAAGGTGTCAACAAAGTAATACATGCAAACTGGTTTCACAAAGCTTAAAATGTTGTTGGTCTTGAAATAGCTATTCCCTTGACACAGACACAATATGTGCCATGATCCTTTGTAATGTCACTACAAAGAGCATGAAGACCTCAGGATGATACCTGTAGGCCAGATGTTTATTGTGCTGTTTAGTAGAAGTTTGTATGAATGTGCTCACATGTGGCCACCAAAGCACCTTTGGACTCTGTATGACCATTTGAAATTTACAACAGAACAGTGAGGATCTGTGAAAGCCTCCATAGGAGATGTTTCTTTCTCTCAGTCTCTTCTAAACATAAAGAAAAAAAGAGACGGGGACAAGCCATTTGATTCAACGCTGATTGCTTAGGAAAAGCTGCCTTTTCTACTCTTTTAAAAAATGGGTATAATTCTTTAAACAAAAGCTTGAAACTTCCAAACATTATTAAAAGTTTGAATTCACTTTGTTTCTGTAGGAGTTTTATTTAAAAGATGAAAACACCCCTCTGCTTGGAAATTCCAAAGTTCATTGCAGTAAAGAAAACCTCTGCTGATCACTTGAAAATTTACCTTTCTTTTTTTTAAATGTAGACTGGTCTTAACCAGGGGTGGCTGATCTTTTTTTTTGTTTTGTTTTTTGGCTTGGTTAATCTTTGATAAGCCCTTTGACAGTCTTTAAACAGAAGTTGGATGGGAATCTTTCAAGAGCGCTTTAGTTTTGTATTTCTGCATTGTTGAGGGTTGGACTCCATGGCCCCTGTGGTCGCTTCTAGTACTGACATTCTATGATTCTATCAGAACTTTCTCCAGAATCACATATTTCTTCATAAACTCAGTGGACAGAACCAGATAAAAAACTCTAATATAGGAAAAAGCAAAACCATCAAATTTGCTTGTCCAGGCAGAAGTCTCTGAGTGTTTAACTCTGGCTTTAAATATCTGTGCATTCAACTGTGTTTGTGGCAATGAATTAGGGTTGCTGTCACAGATTTCTGGCAAATTCCTCCTCTTTAACAGGATCACAGTAGACAGGTAGAGCACAAATCTTTCCAGACTGAGCATAGTTGTACCAAATGAATTTGGTCAATCCAGATGGATGAGAATTTTGTACAGTTTTTTAAAAAAAGAATATTAAAAAATGCACACATTTGTTCATGAATTTGACAATAGGCAGAATGTGAGTTTTTTAAAAAATGAATATGCAAGAAATGCAAAGATAAGTTGATTCCTAGATTCAACTAATATCAGGAGCAGTCACGGGGTGATTTAATTTCAATGTACCTCTGTTTTGCTGACCAATAAGAAAAATTTAAAGAATAGCAGCTGCAGATATATATATATATATATTTGCATAACCACAGGCTGTGGGTTATTGGTAGGCTAGACAGAAGTCTCAAGAACCACAGTATACATGGTTACCTTATTTATTTATATGTTTATTTAAAGCAGGGGTGGGCAACAGTGTGTGGGACAGGGGACAACCTCTCCACAGCACGCCCAAAGACTTCTCTTTTCCTCTCCAGTCACATTACTCCCGTTGCCATTTTGAGAGTGATTGCAGAGGAAAATGGAATTATTTGGGCACAGCATGAAGTTTGAGGGTGCTTGAGGAGAGTGTGGTGAGGATATTTTCATACTTAAAAGGGATTTTTTTGTCATGGTTTGGGAGCAAAAATTTCCCCTAAATGAAGCCAAAACATTTTTTTTAAATTGAAGGGAGTTGAGGGATTTTGGAGGATTGGTAGAGAGTTGCAGGGGGCCACCAAAGTCAGGTACAAAAACTGCATGTGGCCCAGGAGCCCCACCATGCTGACTCTGATTTAAAGGATTGTAGATACTCCACTTGCTTTTAAGAGAAAAACCTTCCAAGATTGCTTCCAATGTATAATTTCACAACATATAAACAAGAATGTGTGTATGTGTGTGTGTATAAGTAATATACTATAGCAATAAGAATAAAAACTAGGGATAGGCAACTGTTGTTGTGTTCTTTAAAGTCACTTTCAATTTGCGGCAACCCTATCATGGGGTTTTCTTGACAAGATTTGTTCAGAGGGGGTCTCCCTTCCTGAGAGAGGCTGAGAGAGAGTGACTTGCCCAAGGTCACCCAGTTGGTTTCCATGGCCAAGTGAGGATTCAAATCCTGGTCTCTAGAGTTGTAGTCCAACACTCAAGCTACTATAGTATGCAGGCAAAAATCAATACTAAAATGAGTACTGTACACCTCAATAAATAAATACAGCCAAATTTTCTGTGTGCACACTTGTGTGTGTGTGTGTGTATGCCATGTCACAAACAGGCAGCAATCCTAAACACACCTACTTGGAAATAAACCAGTCTGAGGACAACATAACTTAACTCTTAATAAATGATACATTGAATTGTGCTGCAATCCACAATGGTGCAGAAAATATATCCTGGATTGGAATGAACAAAGCAAGGCAGTGTTTCTAGTAAGATTTATATCTGTATATACGGTACAGTTTATAGCTATGACCAATTCTCTGAATGAAATGAGAAGATATTCTAGAATCATTTATGGTGTTACAGGAGGTTCCGGGACTATGAATGCAGATGTGGCCTCACCTCATGTAACCCTTATAAATTATTGGTTTGTCCCATGGGCCAGGAAAACCCTTAAGGAGGGGCTGCACTGTATGTTCAAGAGAGGGGAAACTGGAGAGGAGCTGCTGTTACCAGAGATTTGGTCAAGGACTTTTGTACGTAAGGTGCCTGAGCAGCTTTGCAACCTTCGAGGTAAATTTTAAAGCCTCAAATAAAAGATACAAAATAAGGGCAAATGCATAGTACAAATCACACTAGAAGGAATTTACCCTTTTGACTCCTCCTAAATACAAAACTGAAAATCCTGCTACCTTATCCAAGGTGAAAAGGGCCTAATTCTTATGTCTGGCAACTAAGGCTCCCTCTGTCTTCTCTCCAATTCACTCTCTCTTTTTTGTACTGAACTAGTAAGTACAGCTTCTCCTTTAGGGTATCCCAAACCAAAGGGCCAAACCAATAATTTATAGGGGCTACACTTCCCATATAAACTGACAGTGATATACTTAAGTCTTTTACTCCTAGTTCAAATGAAGTCTCAAGTCCTTGAAGATACTTTCAAGTCAAGTCTCAGGTCTGGGAGACAACATTATACCCCAATTGATATTCCAGAATTTCTGGACAGAGTCAAATAAAGTCAGTTTTAGCAATTTAAGCAGAGTTGGCCCTCCACATCTGGAATTTTGCTATCTGCAGGTTCAGAAGTGGAGAATAGGATCCTTCTTACTCCTGGTTCCAGAAGCTGGAGGTTTTTGTGTCAATGGGCATAAAAGACTCTGCAGCTTTGGAAGTGGGGAATAGGATCCTTCTTACTTTCCATTACTGAAGTTTCAAAAGCTTTAGAAGGAAGGCTCTTTCCTCCTCAAGCTGTTGCCTAACATTTACTGTTCCCCTCTGAAAAATAAGCCTGATGCTCTAGGGGTAAGTCTTACCTTCTGTTCCTAGGAAAAGTTTTAGAAGGTTCCTTCAATAGGCAGCAGGGACAGGCTGCAGAGCACATTTCAACCCTGCCTCAAGCCCATTACCTAACCTGTTTGCTGTCCTCCGCCCCCCAAGAAATGCACCTAGGATTTGGGTTTGAGACAAGATTGTCATATGACCAGTAGGCAAAAAACAATTGGCAGTGTTGTTACTTGTAAGGCTTCTGGATGAATGTGTTATGTTACTGAACCAAGGGGAGCAAGTCAGTCACTAAAGATATACAAGTCTCAAGTTGAGTCAAGTCAGTGCATCGTTTATTGCTGAGTAGAGTCTGAGTCGAGTCACTGAAATGACTTAAGTCCAACTTGAGTCTGAGTCAGTTGACTTGAGTCTACATCACTGTAAACTGAAAACTGAAATTAATCTAGCTGGCATTATCCTGTGCTGTGAGCATGATGGGCAAATTCCACATCCTGGGAATCAGAACTGGGTGTTATCCTCCTTTCCCTACAAGGAAAATAGTGAAACAGTGAAAAATAGTGTTTTTCCTGCATCTTTTCCCAAATCTCTGTTGCAGTTCAGAAGTTCATATCATGTCACACTCTTCATGACATAGGAGTACAAGAAAGTCTGAATGCTCAGTCATGTCGCACTGCACCATTTATTCCCTCTAACCCAGCTGTCATGGGTCCAGAAACAAGAAGAAAGAAATTTCAGTTTGGGGCTTCCCTCTGCAGTGCTAGAAAGTATCCTATGCCGGCAGCCAGCCAAAGTTCACACCTTTCCAGTTAGATTCTTCATCAGCAGCCATGGATAAAGTTTTTCACAACACTTTGTTGGCCAGATATCATTTGCTGTTTCAGCAGTCTGAGCCAGTAATAAATTCAGAGTGACAGTCCAAAGGAACATCCAGTTGCAAAGTCAGCACACAAAGTGAGGGTGAAGGTTTCTAGGAACATGAGTAAGAGATCCGAAGGCAGGACATGTTGCTTCCAGCAGTGACACCAGTTGTTTGCAACAGATTTCTCCCCCACCCTGTACTTATGGGCTGAGAGCCTCCCCCCAGCCATTTGCCTAATAAATGTGTCTTCCCTGTATAAATACTCTTGAGTCCCATGGGGTCTCCCTTTTTCATCTACACTGGCTACAGCAAGTATTGTCCTGTTCACATCTCTGTGTTGTGGCTGTCGTGGAGGGGCCTATCTGTGCTTGCACTTGAGTCCTGAGACTGGGACATGACAGAGAGGACTTGTGAAAGAGAAGACAACATTATATTAAAGGAGAACTATTTCTAATCATTATAAAGCTCCCTAAATTTTAGTCTAGGAATACTTCAAGAACTTCTACTTAATATAAAAATCAACAATGATTTTTTTTAAAAAAATAGCCTATGCATATCTACCTAAAGAATAATCTGTAGGAAGTTCTGACCTAGAAATCTCTGATATTATTTTCTAATCACTAAAACACATGCATATTAGTATCTGAAAATATATTTGTTTCAAACTTTGCATACGAAAACCTTTAGCCTTCTGTTCTGTTATTCACAAGCAAGTGATACTGGACAGAGAAGACTTGATAAGTCAACACTGCTTTAAATTCTATAGGCCATTTCCACACTAGACTGTTAAGAGTGCGATTATTTCACTTTCAACATCTTATGGAATCCTGGGGTTTGCAGGCCCTTCCCAAAACTGCAAACCCCAGGATTCCATAGGATGTTGGAAGTGGAATAATAGCACTATAACAGCCTAGTGTGGAAAAGACATGGATTAAATGGGTCTGCTCAAGGGTGGAACTAACAATTAGATCTAGATTCTAGGATGTACCTGGTAGAGATTGGACTGTAGCAGTACATAGTGCATAAAACTGGATGAAGTCACATTTCTATTAGTAAGTTAGGTACCATAATGATGTCACCAATGGCAAGTGAGAGCAATTGGAAAAGAGAACACATGAAAGCTATGTAAAATAAAGAAAAAGAAAAATTTTAAGTACTGGGGGAGGGAAATCTTCCAAGAGACATTTATGACAGCACTGAGCGTGTTTGAGAAAAAGTGAATGCTGCTTGGCTTAACTTTATTACAGATTGTTTTCCATTGTTAAAGTTGTAATTGTCAGTTGTATAGCTATACTGAATTTGCAATAAACATGAAAAAGAAAGAAAACCTTGGGGGTAAAATGAACGCCAAGACCTGTGTGGAATAGAAGCAGAAGCTTTCTTGGAGTGAGATGGCTGTGCTGGAATGAAAGTTTTATCTTGACAGCAGCTTCCAATATCAAAACCATTTTCAAAGTTGATTTTGATGTGAATCACAGGAGGTGGGACTTCTGGGATTTGCATCCAAATAGGAACCCTGCAGACTTTTTCAACTTCTGGTGACAAAAGTATGACATTTATGATTTGTGACTGTTATTCTGTGTGTTCTAGCTGCCAAAAACAAAGCATTGGAAAAAAAGGCAACTTTTGTTTGCCATAACAACAAATTTGTAAACAGGAAAAGTTTATGTATCCATTCTGAGTATTTTAGTCCCAGGTATGCTATACAAGTATTAAAGTGATGTATCTAGTTTTTTTTCCCCCAGTAAAAACTCTATGGCATTTCATTTATAGCATTATATACTAATGGGTAGGAATAGGGTATGGGGGAAAAAAGAATTTTGTTGGGAGCTGAGATTCTAAACTAAAGGATTCATTTGTAATTCCTAAGTCTTTCTGAAAGGCAAAGCATACCTTTTCTTTTAAAATCTGTAAGACTTTACAGTGCATTTTGAAGGCTTAAATTGTGCACAAAAACCTACATACATTTTAAAACATAAATGGTTATAATGGGTACGTTTGAAACAGACACAAACGCACATTTTAGTAAGTAGGAAAAACAAGTACCAAAAAATATACAGTTAGGAAAATATGCATACGAGAAACATTTATGAATTAGCACACAGAAAGGAAAAAGCAAACTCTCATGAGCTGATACAAAGGGTGGAACATGAAGGATGAAGATTGGATTTGGAGAAAAATAACAAAATGGACACTGAATGCTTTTTATATCCCTAGTAAAGCAATATTAAATTAATGGAGCCCTGTAAAAGTTATACTAAAACACAGAGCAAAACTCAGGGGTGTGTACCGAGCACCACTTATTCTGTGAAGGTTCAGCAAATATTTTCAGTGCAAAATGGGAGCATTTGGCTCTTCTAAAACAATTGATAAAAACACTCCTAATTCTTCATCTCTTTTTGCCCTTATTGCCCAATATTCAGGACCTTGTCTGGCTCTTCCAGCAACATCTCATCACCCTCAGATAAATTTCTGTTTCCCAGGAACAGTGATGTCAGGATGTAGCTAATCAAACTTTGCAGAGCAAGCAAATTCAATTCAGAGTAAAAGCACTGTCTATTTGGGAAGCCTAGTTCTCATTCTGCATTAGCTTTGCCTGCTCATAGAAATCTCATTATGTGGCAAAATCTCATTGGCCCCATTACAACATCCCTGTTACAAGGAATCAGAAAGCCAGTTTGAAAAAGCAAAATGGTATAAAAGCTATAAATCAATCCAGGCTTGCAAAGATACACAAAGGAGGGCAACCATTGCCTGAATGAATGCTAGGCCTGCCTGAATATTTGTAAGCCTTCTTTCTTAGTGTGACTGGAAGAAAAACAAAATTGGACATGCTTTACATGCAAAAGGTCCATGTTGAGTTTACTGCATCCTCAGGTGAAAAGAACCAAGGAGCAGGTTATGTGAAAGAACACTGTGGAAAATATAGTGAGTTGCTAGCAGTCGGGCTAGATGATGCTGTGATGAATAATCTGATTTGGTATTAGGCAATTAACATTTTGTCAAAAGACGAGTGTTTGTTATGAGGGAGAAGACTTTTGCATAGAAAAACCTGCATTTCAGTTGAGCCCTAGTAGCTTGGAACATTAAGGCAAATTAGTTGTAATTGGCATCAGTGCACACAGCTGGCCCTACCATTAGGCAGAATGAAGCAAGTGCCTAAGACAGCTGGGGTGGAAGAATAGCAGCAACAGTCCCCTACCCATCCTTGTGCAAAGTGTAAGTTTGAATTAACATAGTATAATCTTAATGGATAGGAACAGAACTAAAACAGTTTTATTACACAATTAGAGGCCCTCAAAAGATTCTGCAACCATAGTTGTGCCTTTCCTCCTTGTCAATTGGCTTCTCCTGTCTGTGTGGCTATGTCCTTGAAGTCTGAGTGGGCCAGCATGAAGGAGAGATGTAAATGGCACCCCACCACACCTGAGCCAAGATACATAGTACCTAAAGCCAATTAAGTTCTTTTGGCACACAAAGCACAAAATCTCACAAGCGCCTCTCCCCATCCTTCAGCAATAAAAATACTAAAAGAAATAACAATCAAGTAAATAATAATAATTTGATTGCCCTTTCACAGCATCTGAAATCATCTGCCTCTGATAGCTGATTCACTCTACCTAATGGTAGGACTGGCCCAGGATGAATGTCTGTGTGGCTAGGCAAAGGATAACCAAATGCTGTTAAGGGAATTTGGACAGATACAGATACAAAAATGGAAGCAGCCAACTGTGAACACAGCCTTGTCATGGAGGGGCTGGGCCACATCAAATAGAGGATTGTTCATGTTCATGTTAAAAATTTGTCAAAAATTAAATTTCTTCATTCACATTTCCAAAAGTTATTTTAACAGTTTCTATTATAAGTGTTACATGATAAAAACATGAAAAAGTAATTATGAACATTTTCTATTATTTCAATTTATTCCTTAGGAGTAATTTAGATGAATTAGGTATTTTTTGACTATTTTTAAAATTAATTAATTATTTTTAAAAAATTAAACCAAGGTGTTACTGACATAGTAATATAAATTAATTCACTTTGCATTGACTGTAAATGTTTACATTAAGACAATGGCTAGGCCCATGTGTTCCTGAAGCTCTTTTTCTGCCATACTATTACCTTAACCAGTACATAGGCACTATATAAACAATAAGAAGTAAGGTTATGTCCAAAGGGTATTTCATGAACATCGAAAACCTCATAAACTCCCAGGAGTCTCTAGTGAAGGTCTCCCCTCACCCTCGTCTCATCTTGATATCTGAAATATCTAACTGAGAAAGGATTGGACTGAGTCTGAAATGGTCATTCTCGAAAGGAAAAGAAATGGATGAGAGCATCCCATCCTTCCAATCTGATTGATTCATAGTCAAAAAAAATATGAACCAGCTAAAGCCCTAAGATCTGCAGAGGAAGGCATTCTCTTCATCCTGCTACCATCCCGGGCTCGCCTGGTGAGGACACAGCAGAGAGCTTTCTCGCTGGATGCTCCTACCCTGCAGAACTCTCTTCCATGGGAGGCTAGGCTGGCCCCCTCCCTGCTTTCCTTTTTCTGGCAAAGACATTTCTTTTCAAGGATGTTTTTAATGAGAGAGAAGGGGAGCTTTTATTTCTTTATTAAGCTGGGTTTTTTTAAAAGAAAATTGTAAGTTTTTGTAATTTTTAGAAATGTTTTTAATTGTTTTAATGTTTAAATGTTCTTTAAACTTGTTTGGAAGCCACCTTGGATCCCACTACAATCAATCAATCAATCAATCAATCAATCAATCAACCAACTTATGTTTAATCTCTGAACAGAAGGACTCAGACTTGATTGGATAACTTCAGTTCCTTCTACTGCTTCCCCTCCAAAATTCCAGAGATAGGAGGAGAAGCTGTGTTTTTCTCAGTGGTAATGAGAAAGGAATTCTGTATGCCAGAGGTATGATATGTGGATTGTTTTTCCACAAAGGTCAACTCTAAGGCCCTTTCCACATGGCATTTGCCATGCAAAAGGGCGCCTGAAGCGTCACGAGATTGTGAGGAGTGATCTGCACGACACACTCACAGTCACACAACACTCCAGGGGCTGCCAGGCACCGCTCACACACCTTTTCATTTTTGGCTGGAAGCCAAAAATGGTGCACAATCGCGCAGTGGTCCCGGGCCCCGCGCACACTTACCTGGCGTGCGGAGCCTCCGGAGCCGTGGCGGTCACACTTCCTGCCCCAGCGCAGCCTGGGAAACTCCTAGGCTGCACTGCGGAAGGAAGAGGCAGGACTCTTGCGTGAGCAGAAAGCTCGTGCAGAGCTGAAGCAGCAGGGATGCAAGAGCCTCTCGCCGGAGGCTTCTTGCATGATCCCCACACCCCAGTGCTGGAAAAAGGTAAGGTGAACAAAGGGCCTCAGTGTTAAGAACAAACAAACTGAAAACTGATCTCTGTCTTTCTGCACTAGACTGTTATAGTGCTATTATTCTATTTTCAATATCCTATAGAATCCTGATATTTTCAGTTTCAAAGCCTAAATTGCAAACCCCAGGATTCCATAGGATGTTGAAAGTGGAATAATAGCACTATAACAGTCCAGTGCGGAAATGGCCAAAGTCCTGGTAACTTTTTCAAATTATTTTTCGTCTATCTTTTCTTCCCTGACTTTTTTCTTTTCCCCACATAATTCAAATGCTTTTGTTTCCAGATTAATCTGTGTGTGTGTACGTTTTAGAAAGTTGCTCAGTTTACTCTGCTCAAAAGGATGAAGAATCCTCTTTTCCTAGACCTACCTGGCTCTAATCTTTAGTGACATATTGCAGATTAGAAAGTAATTCCTATATAAATCTCAAGGACATTTAGTAAGGAAAAAAGGAGCGGGGGGAGGAGGAATGTTACTTTACTATTCAAATCAACATCACACAGATTATATAAAGCAGGTCTGAAAATGTTTATGTGGAAAATGGCTAGGATTGCCAGCTGACTGTTTAAAAAGAAAAAAGAACAACACTGGTGTGGTCTGTTCTTGTGGCTTTAACAGCAGGATCTGATTTCTGATCTGCAGAACTCATTAGGTGATTATTTCTTTATTTAGGTACAATACAGGAGATAAGTGTGATCACCTGTTACTGTCCTCAGAATAGGAGCAGGCATAAATGGGAAGCTATAAAAATGAACATTCTGTTTGCTTATATTTTTTTAAAAAATACCATACTGTACAACTTGTGGGGAAGAGTAAGGATTGCATTCGCTCTCTATTTTTAAGCAAGCCATTTTGATTCACACTTCCTGGACTGATACACAGATGGAAGACATTATTATTCCTCTTGCCCATTTCTCCAAACTTTTTGATACAATTCTCAGCAAAAGAAAAGTACCAAGATGTAAGTAAAATGCATGTGTTTGTTTAAATGCATTAAAAGCATTTTAGGACATTGCAAACTATCTTTGTGTAAATTACATTTAAATACATATCAAACAGACATGGACTGGAAATAGATGCTTTTCTTCCCCATTAGCCTATGCTGAATGATCAGCATCCAATAGGGCCAACCCTACCATTAGGTGATACCGAAGCAGGAGCAACAGTGAAATATTGAAGGCACAGCTATGGATGCTGCTCATGAGAAATGTAAATATACATTTGCTTCATTCTTATACACAACAACAACAACAACAACAACATTATCAAGAATACAAGAATTTTGGCACATTTTTGCTGATTTTTTTCATAGTTGGGACTTTTGTGAAAAGTACATGAAGGATTTTTATTGGGGAAAAAGACACTGTTCTTTTTGTAAAATGTTCCCAAGTACAAAACATTTTGTACAGTTGACTTTTTCTAGAACAGAAAAAATGGCAGCACTTTCAATAAATTTATGTAGGTTTGAGGAAGATATATTGAAACTTACAATAGATCTGATTGGACTACAGGGTATGTACATACAATTCTCTTATCAAATTTCTACCCAAAGCCAAAACGTCCTCTAGAGAAGAATTGGCATATTTTAGGTTTTGAGTAGGGCAATGAAGGCATATAATAAAACCTAAAAATTTTAATAGACATGGCAAGTAAGTTGATAATTGCTTGGTTGATGTATGCAATGCAGGCTGGAAGGAACCATCCACATTTGAGAGATGCTATCAAATTGACATATAGGTCAACACAGACAGCCTTCCAAGAACCAGTGCTGCAGACAGTAAGGGAGTTGAGGGCTTGGGTAAATCCAATGGGTGAGTGATTTCTCCTTTGTGCCATCTAGGGAATGAGAGATCGGTACTTTGCCTTGACCCAGCAGGATGCTTCTTGTGTTCTTAAAAATCCAAAATATGAGAAGTTGGAACAGAGGCCAAGGACAAAAGAGTAAGCTTAGACAATCAGTGATGACATCTTTCTCCTCACCATGATCATCATTAACAATCATCTTCATAATTTCTTTCCTTCTACTTCCTGTGGATTGAGGTGGGGAAAAACAAATTAAAAACATAATGCATGTTTAAAAATCATAAATTGATACACACTAAAACATGCTTTAAAATGCTTTAAAAATGTTTAAAAACCATCTGGGTAAGCTTGTTGGAAGATACTCATCTTTGCTGCTTTTTTAAACTCAGAAGGCATATTCAGCTGACAGATCTCTCCAGCAGGCCATTCCACAACCTGAGAGCAGCTAAAGAAAATGTCTTGTGGGCAGCAAGTGTCTGACTAGTTTAGGCTAACTGAAGTAAATGTCCCCCAGAAGACCCAAGTGTATGGGGTGGATTAAATGGGAGAAGGCGGCCTAGCACTTAACTGGACCCAAACCATGTATTTTTTTATATGCAGCAACTACTCTGTACCTTGCCCAAAAACTAATTGACAGGCAGTAGAGCGATTTTAATATTGATATAATACGATCACTTCTAGATGTTCAGCAATCAATCTGACTGCCATGTTTTAGACTAACTGTAGTTTCCAAACTTGATACAAAGGAAGCTCCATGCACAGCACATTGCAGAAGTCTAGTCTTGAGGTTACTGGGGTGTACACTACCTTCTTTAGATCTTCCAGCTCTAGGAAAGGACACAACAAGTGTACCAGCTGAAGCTCCTGGCTGTTGCCTCTATCCGAGCCATCATTTGGAGCAAAGAATACAGCAGCACCCCGCAATCTGCAAATAAGAGCACCAGATAATGGAAAAATTAAAAATATTTCCACCCAGAATGCCATCTTGTCCCATATTGATTTGAATAGGCATATACCCAGCTGCCCTCTCCTTCCTCCATCCACCTTAAGTGCCCAAGAAGTTTCCCTTTGTTTGATAGAGCCTGGAATGAAGCCAGCTCCACCCAACCCTGAGTTTCCACACCCTTTGGGGTCATGGGTCAGGCTGGGCAAGTTACACAGTTAATGTAGAGTTAAATGAACAGGAAAGCCATTAACATTTATATGATTTTGGCAATGCAGTATTTTTCCCAGTGTCAATTTCTTTCTGTTCAGCTAGAGGAAAAAAGAAAGAAGGGTGGGGGAGGAGAGTGAGTAAGAGAGAGAGGGAGGAGGGGGAAAGAAGGCAAGAGTGCTTGTAATAATCATTGTATGCTATGGTCTGGCGACTGAGCATCAGACTGATTTAAAGTGTATGGTACTTCCTGCATGACACTTATTCTTCAGCCTGTCGGTAGAAGTGTGCTTCAAAAGAGGTAGAAATGGAGTAAAGTTAGTTCTTTAAGGAACAAAAGAAAAGCCAGATTCCTATTGTGAAAATTATATGACACCCTGCCTTATAACTACCACTCCTGAAGTCAGCTGTGTAGCCACTTGAATAAGGAGGAGATGGAGAGTAGGGGATGAATGGGAACTTCCTGTGGGTTTGCCAGACACATCCTGTATTTTAACAAATGCCTTGCATTTCACAACAACTTACTGCTCTCCATTTAGCTCCATTGCAATTGCACTCTAGATCCTGACAGTTACCATAGACAGACAGTAAAGCTCCATACGATCAATATGTTGAGAAGGAAAGAGCTGCAGGATGCAAATATTTGGGCTGCTGCATCACTAAGAATACAAACATACAAATGAGGATGGAAAGGCATTTTAAAAAAAGAAATGTTGCAGTACCTTTAGGACTAATGGTTTTTATTTTTTCATGAGCTTTCATGGGTATAATCTAGCTTTTTTGGATGCAGTACAGGGTTATAATAAATGTTCAGGTGTAAAGCATATTTACACCATTGGGGGAGTTTAATAAATGAATCTTCTGTGAGCCTGGCCAATCACATTCATTTCTAAAGATACTTGATTCTTCCCTCTTCCAAAAGGAAGGGGATGATCATGCAGCTTAGCAAACGTTATTTACAATTGAATATGCAGTCACACAACTTACGCAAAACATTGTTCATGTGATGGTGAAAGTGAATCTCCCTTAATGCCCATCCTTCAGAACACCAAACAAATGACAAGAAACGTGAGTTCTGAACAGGGATATAACTGCTAAAGCATATAGGTTCTTAGAAGAGGAGACAATTGTGCATTTTTCTAATGCTTGATCTTCATCATACACAGGAATTGATCATATGATTTGGCCCTAGTTAACTCCAACTAGTCTTCTATAGTTAGGCCCTTTTCACATAGCATTTTGCATGCAAAAAGGTGCCTGGAGCATCGCACAATTGTGAGGCACAATCTGCATGACACACTCACAATTGCACAATGCTCCAGGGGCCAGCAGGTGCCGATCGCGCACCTTTTCATTTTCAGCTGGAAGCCAAAAATGGTGTGTGATCATGCAGTGCTCCTGGGCCCTGCGTGCACTTATCTTGCGTGCGGAGCCTCCAGAGCTGTGCCGGTTGTGCTTCCTGCCCAAGCGCAGCCTGGGAAACTCCCAGGCTGCACTGCGGAAGGAAGAGGTAGGGCTCTCACACAAGCAGGCAGCTTGTGCAAAGCTGAAGCAGCAGGGACGCGAGAGCCTCTTGCCGGAGACTGCTCGCGTGATCCCCGCACCCCAGCACTGGAAACAGGTGGGTGTGGAAAGGGCCTTAGAGTTGTAGCCTTTGAGATCAACAAAGGGAAACAAGAAGTATAGGAAAGCCACAGTTCTTAAAAGACTGGTGGAAGTTCTACCGTATCTCTGAGAGCCAGTGTGGTGTAGCAGTTAAAGACTCAGACTGGGATTTTGAAAGTTTCCAACTGTGCATAAAACTTTCTTGGAGACCTTGGGGTGGTTACTCTCTCTCGGTCTAACCTAACTTTCAGGGCTGTGAGTATAAAGAGGGAGAAGGACAACCATATATGCCACTCTGAGCTCACTGAATGAAAGGTAGGACATAAATGAAATAAATAAGTATCTTAAACTCATAGAATAAGAAGGCATTTTCAGCTATGTCGCTGCTGTTAAAATTTCTCACAGATCGTGGACATAATTGTTTTCGAAAGTTGTCCTTAGATTTAGCCACTTCTTTTGCTTCTTATAGATATAAAAAAAGGAAGGACAAGAGAAAAATACTATTTTTGTGACAACACATTTCACCAATTGCTACTCAATGGTCTTATAAAGGGGGAGACAAAGGAGAAAGAGAGTGAGAGAGAGAGAATAAAAGGCTGCTCCAATGTACATTTCATAATTCATTTCTTTTTTTGAAAGGTTTCAATTAAGCCCCTTATGTTCCATAAAATAAATATATAAGTACAGTACGTCTTCTCAGCAGCTGGCTCCAGAGTAAACTTGGAGCACCTGCTTTCTTTTTCTTTTGTTCGTGTTTTATTGCTAAACGTATAACACTTGATGGTAAATAAAGACAGAGAGTGACCATGGCTACTGAAAAGATTCAAAGGCAGCCGCAGCACTGCTTCTAAAGGATCTGACTACAAGCAGGGACACTGGAGCAGACAGAAGAGCCATGCACAATCCATTGGCATTAATTCCTATTGTGTTGTGAATGACAGAAGATGCTTGATGATCATGGCGAGATTCTGAAGCACGGATATTGTCTGAGGTGCCACAATAATCCTTCTTCTTCCTTTTCCCCTCATGCTTTCCTCAGGAAAGAGTGGTGAGTGGGGATTTTTCAAGCCCTCACAGTGCAATGGGTGTCCTTGAAAACTGGCGGAGTGGGCCAGAGGAAAGTCAAGTTTCTTTCGGACTCTGTCATGGATGACTTGTGGGGGGGGGATATGAGTGTTCTTGAGGTCTTGATTATTTTATTTGTAAATAACCATCTGCTTCTTTCTGATCAACAGCCAGAAAGGCAAGATGTGATCTCAAGGGATGTGTGATTGATACTCTTCCACCTCTGATACCAGGGGATCTACAGAGAAATGTAGAGTCAGATTTGGCAGTGACCTAGGATGAAAAAGAGCATACTTTCTTTAAAAATGTGAGCAATCTAATGTTTTAAAGGGATGCAGCTGGCAAATGAGATGGGGGGGGGGCAGTTAGGGAGAACTGAGCCACCAAAGCTTTCACTTCTCAGTTATACTTTGCTTTTCTTTATATTTCACAAATGCTACTTATTATTATTCTTAACATTAGGATTAGCATTAGGATTGCTTCTTTAAATGGTTATTTTGCTGTTTTATATCAAGGGCCTAGTCACATGACTGGATTACAGCACTGTCATTCCACTATAACATTGGTTCTTAACCTGTGGTCCGGGAACCTCTGGGGATCTGTGGAGCATTGAAGGGGTCCACGAAGCCCTGTTGCTAAATACCAACAGCTGCAGCAGCAACAGGGATTTGTCCAAGGTCACCCAGTGCCTGAGTGGGGTTTTGAATCCTAGGTCATTTCTGCCCTACACTGTTATAGTGCTATTATTCCACTTTCAACATCCAATGGAATCCTGGGGTTTGCAGTTTAGGGAGGGGCCTTTAGAATTCTCAACCAGAGAGCTCCTGGGGCTCAGTAAACTACAAACCCCAGAATTCTGCAGGATGTTGAAAATGGAATAATAGCACTATAACAGTCTAGCGAGGAAATGGCCCTAGTCTCCAGATGTCTTAAAGATAGATAGATAGATAGATAGATAGATAGACAGACAGACAGATATGGATATATAAATAAATATTTGAACATTTAAATCTAAATTTGAACATTTAAATCTTGAGTTAAGTCTTGAGGTCCCTGGCAACATGTTGTATTTACAGGGGTCCCTAGTAAAGAAAAGATTAAGAACCCCTAAACTATAACTACTATGCTTCCATCCTATGGAATCCTGGGATTATCAGAGAGGGGTATTTAGAATTCTCAGCCAGAATGCCCCAGTGGCTCAACAGAGTACAAACCCCAGGGTTCCACAGGAGGGAATCTTGGCAGTTAAAGTGGGATAAAAGCCTGCATGGTCCTAAAAAATTGCCTGAATGAGCCCTAACTGTGTAGTGTGAATAGTCTCCAAGTCTAAAAATGGCTGACATGGAACATTAAGGCCCATGGTTTCAAAGCATTTCATAAACATTGATCAAACCTGCCTCTCTCTATTTATCTCTCCTTTTGGAGATAATGCATGCCAATGTTTTTAATGGTTACTTGAAAGCACATTGGCATTCCCCCAATCCACTCGAGTCTGTTCCACAAGCAGCATGTGTACACATGGGGTTAGAGGTAGGGAAAAGAGAGTGGCAATGGAGGAAGAGTTTTGTGAAACCTTTCCTCTCAACAGTTTGACTGTTGCAGAAGTAAGTGGTGCTTGAAGCCAAAAAACAGCTTGCCTCTTCTGTAATAAGAATTATGGGCAAAGTAAATAGCAAGTGAAGCTTGTGTAATTCACCCCAAGGCATCAGACAAGAAACAAAATGGTGCCACCCTCTATTCCATATGCGCAAGCAGACTGAATTGGCAGTTGATTGAACCTCTGTACTAGCAATGAGATACTCTCCTCCACTACGTATGAAAGATAATGCAATTATTTTGAAATATGCCACTAATGACATGCCTTGGGAACAGGTGCAGTATGCACCTGAATTTTTCAAAATATTTTGGCAAAATATTTTGCTTTCTAATTTATTTATTTGATTTGATTTGTAACCTGCCTGTCTCTTTATGCACAACCCAAGGCAACATTCTGAGAATTTTTTGCTTACAGGGGCTGATCCAGATTCTAGAAGAATACTGTGATCCCAAATAATGAAGAAGACCAGTTCATAGTCTTTGTTCCAAACATTACTTTCTTCCTGGCACTTTTGAGTTTAGTGGAGATTCCTATGTTTAGTTAAACCAGTGCTTGAAAAACTTTGGTCTTGGACTTCAGTTCCCACAACCCACGAGCCAGAAGAGCTGCCATATTGGATGCAGGATGTCTGGTAACTGTAATCCCAAAACATAATGTCTCCAAGGTCTCCTTTGACTCCATCCCAGCTATTCCTCTGTTGCTCTACTTTTCTATTGGCAGAAAGGGGATTTTGTCCATGAGAAGGGGCACTGAAACATGTGATCCCCACCTGCAGCCATAAGTAGTATAATTCAGCAAGCCTCATACCATGTGATTTTGTTGCTTGCATAGCTTAAGCATAGCAAGTCATAATCAAGTGCCAAAAGCTCATCCGTGCTGAATTTGGCACATGATGTTTGCCTGCAGCAATCTAGTAAAATTTAGCGTCTGCTGATCAAATAAATAAGTAAAAATTAAAATCTTTTAAAAGCCTACATGATCCTAAGATGTTGCCTGAGTGAGCCTCTAGCTCATAATATGAACAAAAAAAATTAAATATAGGGAAAAAAGGTTGAGTATGAATGAAAAATGCACCTACCATGGGAACAGGGACCCAGTTATTTTATATTTAAGATGACCTTGATATCTAGGAGATTAAAAAAGATTTAAAACTGGATCATTTTAACATTACCTAGATTTTAAGGATTATTATTTTTTTGTAGACCTGCTCTAGAAGTCAGGAATGTTTAAAAGATCAAAAGTTTTTCTAGATAACCAAATAGTGTGCGTGCATTTGTGAGTGTGTGTTATTACATAAGTTTTAAAATATTACCTGCTGATAGCAGCAAGAAAAAACCTGCTTAAAGTTGCTTCCTCATTTTATTAACCCTTGTGAAATACAATGTGGTACCAGCCAAAATCAGATAATTCTTGTAATGGCATAAATTAATTTAGTAGTTCCTGGGCAAGTAGTTCCTAGGTAGGTAGTTCCTAAATTAACAGGGTAGATTACTTTAGTAATTATGAGGTAAGTAGTTCTTTTAATTGGGTAGCTACTGGGTTAGTTTGTTACTCAGGTGTTTCATCAGAAATGTGCTTTTTGGCAAATGAATTCCCCAAAGCCCCACTGAGAGAGAGAGAGAGAGAGAGAGACAGACAGACAGACAGACAGATAGGAGGAATAAAAAAAAAATCAAGGAGAATTAATAAGAGCAGTAACAAGATGTAAATTCAGTGTTTTTTCCTGCTCCAGCAACCAAACCTTTCAACAATAGCAACAACAACGAGTAAATAACAGCAGCAACAAGAGGTAAATTCAGTGTTTTGTTTTTTTTCTCCTTTCCAGCAATGAGACCTTCCTCCCCCCTCCCCATTTTGCTGGTCCGAGCAGCTGCAGGTGCCTCAAGTCAGGCAGTTTTGCTATCTGCAATGTCATCCATGTTTACTTGCTGCAGTGGACTTTAGATTCTGTCAGGGTGCCAATCCACTGGGCCGCCAGGCACTGCAGCTGACAGTCAAATCTGTAATGCCGAATCCTTCTTCTGGGGGAGAAAAAGAGGCTAAAGAGGTTAATACACTCAAGTAAGGATAAACACACCAGCTGTTATAGTTTCTAATATTTAATGTAATTATCAAATAAAATAACTCATAAGAAATGAGAGGGAAAATATGCACTTCAAGCACAGACAGACCTCCTAATCACCTGTCTTTGTTTGGAGAGCTGTAAGATACTATATTTAAAAAAAGGCTTTGGTGGGAAATAATAATAATAAAAAAAATAAAATGTATGGCATGTAATTAAAGAGGTATTTACTTTCCTGCTGCAGTGATGTTTTAAACCCAGAGCACAGTCTGTTGGGCATTTCAGTGACTCAAGCAACATTGCTGGAATGAAAGGGGCAGAAAGAGACCACTATCCACTTTAAGGACAGGAAATAGTTATTTGTTTAGTTGAGTGGTTTATTGCTACGAAGCACTCCTGTCTCTCTGGCCCTTTTCGCATGGCATTTTGGAAGCAAGAGGGCCCCTTGAGCATCGTGTAAATGCGAGGAGTGGTCTGCATGATGCACTCACATTTACCCAACACTCAAGAGCCTGACTTGAAGCGGGCACAGATTTTTTCATTTTTGGCTTCAAGCCAAAAATGCTCCACGCTCACACATTGCTCAGGGGCCTGGGGCATACTTACCTGCCTTGCGGAGCCTCCTGAGCCACGCTGGTCGTGCTTCCTGCCCCAGTGCAGCCTACAACTCCCAGGCTGCACTGCGGAAGTAAGGGGCGGTGCACGGGCAGGGCGCTCGCACAAGCAGGAAGGAGCTGCGGAGCTGAAGCAGGAGGCTTGCGAGAGCATTCCTCTCAAGCCTTCTCACACGAAAACCCCAACCCAGCAGCATTAAAAGGTAAGTTGAGGAAAGGGCCTCTGTTAGGGTATGGTCAATATATAGGGAAGACAGAGAATATTATTATGCTCATGGAGTTACATGGCAATTGTACAAGGCCCCCTCATTAATAACATTCCAAAACCAAAGGTGCCAACCAAATGCACGTGCACATCTGCTTGACCAGTACATAATAAGCACTGGCATGCATAATGTACAATGTGCATCTGCAAACACTGTGGTTCAGAAAGGCATACACTTTAAATGTTAGCCTCGCTGCTGTTGTTGCTGTGCAGCTTCAAGTTGTTTCTGCCCTATGGGGTTTCCTTGGCAAGATTTTGTTCAGAAGGGGCTTTCTCTGAAGCTGAGAGAGTGTGACCTCCCAAAGTTACCCAATAGATTTCTATGGCTGAGCGGGGATCTGACCCCTGCTATCCAACTCTGAGGCCATTTCTGCACTATGTTGTTATAGTGCTATTATCCCACTTTCAGTATCCTATGGAATCCTGGGGTTTGAAGGTTAGGAAGGGGCATTTAGAATTCTCAGCCAGAGAGCTCTTTGGCCTCAGGAAACTACAAAGCCCTTCATTCCATGGGATGTTGAAAGTAGAACAACAGCACTATAACAGTGTAGGGCAGAAATGGCCCTAGTCCAACACTCAAACCACTACTCCATGCTGGGTCTTAAAATGTTGCCCCAAGTCATTCCCAGAGATGTTCAATCCCAGGTTGGACTGTTGAGGGTAACTGGGCTGTGACTGAAAGCAGTGGCAAAACCTTTTTTGAAGTGAAGAAAGGAGAGGCAGAGGAGAGGTAGCAGGAGGAGTGGGGAGAGAGAGATTCTCAGGCCCTTTCTGCACACTACCCCCAACCCACAATGGCCATGGGATCGCCACCGAATTGCAACGATGATTCTGCATGATGTCGTGATTCCGTGGTGATCCCACAGCAACCCACTGCAATGGGAGATTAAATCATTGTTGGTTTTCTCCTGAAAACGAACCGCGATTGCGCAGTCCTCCCTCCTCCCTCCTCCACTTACCTGTTGTGCTGAATGTCAGGAAGCACGATGGCTGCACTTCCTCTGCCAGCGCAGCCTGGGAAACTGCTGGGCTGAGCTGTGGAAGGGAGGAGCAGAGCTATCGCACTTTCTTCCATCCATCAGGCAGCCAGTGTGGAGGGAAACGTGACAGAAGCACTCCCCTAACGGAAGAGGTTTTCCCAGGATCCCCATGGGATGGCATGGGGATCCTGGTAAGGTGAAGGTAAGGTGTGAAAAGGGCCTAAGTTGCCTTGGTTAGAGATCACCCTCCATTTTAAAGTTTATCTCTTATCTCCTGTGGAATATCCCCTTCCCACATTTGCAAGGAAGAAATGGTCCAGTGAAAAGGGGATGGGTGGGTTATAAGGCTAAACTAAAACTACTCACAATGCTTTCGCAAAGAGTCTCAATAGGTTTAAAATAAGCCTTCCCTTCTGATGATTTTTCAGTATTCTGTGAGAACGTTTCCCTCTGGTTCACTACCCCCCCTCATTCTCAGCCAGAGAGTTCTAATGCCTCACCAAACTATGAACCCCAAGATTCCATAGAATGTAGCTATGTAGTTTTGTGAGGCACTAGAACTTTATGGTTGAGAATTCTAAGTACCCCTTAACTGTAAATCACAAGTTTCCTTGGGATGTTGCCATGGAAGCCAAAGTGAAATCATAGTGTGAAAGTTCTGCAGTATATGAAAGGGTCCCAGAAGTGAAAGATATTTGAGAGAATGGAAGTGGTGGACATTACAACCCTGTGGCACCATGTTTCTCTTCTCGGCAGTGGATAAGCCTTTAAAATAGAGCTAGGCCTGGCCACATCAGCAGCCATGCTGTTTGTCCTGCTCCATTGCCCAAGTACCACTCTGGCAGTTTACCGAGCAGCAGAACAGGGGAACGGAGGTATCAGTCCCATTTGCTGATTTTTTAAAAAAATTAGCCTGATGGTTAGAGGAGAACTGGTAGCCATCACTGTCTCTTTTCTCCCACAATACTTTTGGGCATTTTCCACACTACACCATTATAGTGCTATTATTCTACTTTCAACATCCTGTGGAATTCCGTGGTTTGTAGTTTGCTGAGGCCAAAGAGCTCTCTGGCTGATAGTTCTAAATGCCCCTCCACACAAGAAAAGAACTTGGGCTCAGTCAAGGTCCCTCTTTTCATGAAAGAGTTCTAGGCATATACATTAGTATATGTGAAGTATCTCTCCCCACAGTTTCATATCCTCCAACTGTCCCGATGTGGCAGGGCAAGTCCCAATTAATCATCTCTTGTCCTATTTTTCCAGCTACTTTTAAAATGACCTGGTTTCTCTTTCCTTCTCCCGCTTCCCTCCTTCATCCTCTGCTCATTTCCATTGCTGCCAACTGAGCTCAAAGTGCACGTGTTTCCACTCAGTTAACACAGTAGAGGGGAAAGGAAAGGAGGGAGTGGAGTCTTGCTGTTCCCAGTTGACTCAGGCAAAAGCAAACTGCTGCAGCTTCTCCTACCTTCTGTGTTCTTCCTCATGAATAATTTTTGCCAGCTTGACCACCCTTTTGCTTGGTCTCATGCCACCCTGTTCTCATCTGTAAATTGCTGGATGGCGTGCTGTTTCCAAGAGATGAAGATGGTGGGGAAGTATTTCCCTGACAGGTGTCAGTGACCCGCAGCAGAACAGTCCTCTACAGACTTACCATTTTTCCATGCATTGCCTTAACACATGGCGGGAAGGTGGCATAAACTTCCCTATGTCCTTGTGCTGGGGACAAGGTCTAGAGACATTTCAGGAAAGTGAAATGGGACTGTTTGTGCCTGTGCCTTCAAGTTGCCTGTCTACTCATGGCAACCCAATGCATTTCATAGTGTTTTCTTAGACAGGAAATATTTGAGGGTGGATTTGCCAGTTCCTTTCTCTGAAATATCGCCTGCAGATCCTAGTGTTCATTGGCAGTTTCCCATCCAAGTACTAGCCAGGCTGACTCTGCTTAGCTTCCAATATCAGACAGGGTCTGGTGGTTTTAGGGTATCTGGGCCCTGAAGATGTGATTGTTCTATACCGGTTTATGACAATTTTGAGAGAAGCTCAAATGGTTTTTAGGTGACTAGCAACAAGTTATCAGTGTGGTTCCAAACATCTGTATCTACAACCCCAGCATCCTATAGCCTGTGCCAGAACAACTTTCTTCTGGTGATTTTGGTAAGTGGGACAAGGAGATTGGAGGTAGCGTTCTCTACTTAAAGGCTTAATTCCAGTCATCTCCACTTAAGTAGGGATCTTAGGCAGTAGGGCCCAGCAAGACCTCTGCTTTGTTACAAGGACAAGCCATGGCCAGCAATAGACTAGACAGAACAATCATTTGGCTAAATACAAGGCAGCTTCATATTGCAAGCAATAGTATCTAGATGCCCATTTTCATGTCCATCTCTGCGCACATTTTCTCCTTTACAAGAGCATTAACCACATCCCTCTTCTTGGCTAAAACTAAGAATAAAATGATCATGTTATAAAGGCTGGAAATTACACAGAGTTTCAAAAGCGAGTATTTCACACTCTGCAAAACACAGCCTACAATGAGCTTAGCTCCCAATTTATAGTTTATAATTAAAACAGGACCTGTTCCTGGTGCTGTATTTAAAGGTCCATGACAAATTCTGTGATAAAACCTGAATTTTAGACTTCATAGCTCTTCCAATTAGAGTGTCATTAGGCTGTAACATCCCCCTCTCTCCAGATGTATTCACTTTTTAAAAAAAAACTAGCTTTGATGGAATTGGTGCTTCTTGATTATTTTCTGAGCAGGAATTAAAACATTGCAAGAGATCCTGAAACTGTTAGTCACAAATAAGCTGTGCATATGAAATAGTATTCATTTTTGACTAACCACCCAACTGCAGACTTATTTTGTATGTTCTGCCCTTCTGCCATATATCAGTCATATGGCCTAGCTACCATCTACTCACTGGAAGATAAAGTATGAAGTTGGAACTTGTTCTGACTCTTTTTGCAGGATGTTTTCATCCCACAATGGGGATAGAAGGACGGGACCACGACCACGTTACATATGACGTTGTCATGGTCGCATCCTTCTCCTGTTCCCGGGTGGTGCAATCACAGAGTATATCATTGATGGGTTTCCCATTCAATGACCCATGATTGCACCACCATCCTGCACTTACCATGTGTGCAGAGGGTCCAGAAGCACAATGGCTGCCCTTCCTGCTCCAGTGCAGCCTGGGACAGTTCCCGACTGTGCTGCAGCAGGAAGACCCAGGGCCATCATGCTTCCTGGATCACAGCGGCAGATGGTGCAGAGGAGAGTGCTTCCATCAGGGCTCCTTTCCTGGCAGAACTGCTGCTGGGATCCCTACCAGATGCTGTCGGGAACACGTAAGGTGCGAAAAGGGCCTCTGTCCACAAAAGTTCCCTGTGATTTTGAACCCATACTACAGCATGGAGTCACTGTTATAGTGTTTTATGGATTAAGGGAGAATTAGAAGGAAAAATGGAATTCAATAAAGGAGAGATTCTATTTTCTGAAATTGCATCTTCAGCATGGATTTATTTATTTATTTATTTATTTATTTATTTTGGACACACTACCTGGGAATTCTAAATGCAGAGTTCAAGAATTTTTTTTTGATGTGAATTCCCTGAATTCCTTAGTTAGCATGGTCAGAAGCTAGAAAATTCTGAGTTTTGTTATCCAAAAAGAAACTTTTCCAAACTTTTATGCACTAGATACATAAGATTTCCACCAGCTCCTTCATATAGTGAATATACATCACAGCCATGTTTTTTGGCATGTCTCTTTTATATATACTGTGCTCACAGAGAACTGCTATCAGCCAATCTTTCTCATAAAGTGCTGAAATTTGCCCTTGAGGCATCAGATGGAGCAGTCAGATTGTCAAATAAGTCTCCTAATTGAAGTTAACACCGGCACAATATTTGCCTTCTAAAAATAAACACTACCAGTGAAGTTGCAGGTTTGCCACACACTAATGTGTAGACTTTGGCAGGATCTAGAAAGAGTTCATGGAAGTACATGGCAAAAAGAAGGTGCTTTTGCTGGAAATTGCAAAGAAATGGTTTGGAAATTGAAAGAAAGCCAGGTGAAATAGAGATTACCACAACAATATTCTCTCATTCAGAATGACTGGAAGAAGTTGCCACTAAGTGAAAGAAATACAGGCAGAAAAGAAACAAGAGTGAGACAAAATTATTTGCATTTTTATATCTTGAAAGAGTCAGGGGGCAGAAACAAGAAATCTGTAGTTCTTCTTGTGCTTTGTCCAATTAATCAGTAACTTTGTAATAATGCTTATATTCATGAAAATGCAGTGAATGGACATCACATGTGCTGTTTATAGAGACCGACTCATGTGACATTCCAGGTGGGTTTGAAAAGATAAGCATTTTCAAGCATGAATGTGATGCTTAGTGCTCCGTCTAAGACATATGCGCAGACAAGGCCCAGTCAGATGCACAAATCTCAGTGCAATGTGTTCTTGCAACTGTAAGACAAATTGCTGTCAATGAGGCACACTCATCCATGTGATCATAATCACTATTTGCTTTGACATAACTTTTGAGCATGTTGGGGGCACTGGTTTTGTATTCAGGCTGAAGAGCTGTGTGGTGTTGGAGGACCAGACTCAAGAGAACTTGGGCTGCATAGTTGGCCCTCCACATTTGTGGGTTTAATTTTAATGGATTTGATTGCTAGTTTCTCCAACCCTTGACCCCCCCCCCACCTCAAGGGTTTCTTTTCTGAGGGAACCTTCCTTCTTTTAGCTCTGATAAGGCCACACATCCCTTTAAAAACCCATCTCTGGTCGTCCTCCTCCACCAGCCATTGCCTGGCCAGCTGAGGACAGGTGTATAGTCTTATTTCTCAGCACCACACCACAAACCTTCCCCCAATCCTCTTGCACACCCAAGAAAGACAAGAAAAAAATATAGGGTCACTGTGCCAACCCACCTCCTTCCCCTCTCTTTTCCTTGAACTGGTTTGAACCCTGGGTGCCTGCTTTTTCCATCATGCATCAGCCACAGACAGACAGACAGACAGACACACACACACACATTTTGATATTTTTGTTTTTGTCCACCTTTGCAGGGGTCCTACTACCTTAACCTTAGTGAATGGGGAGGGCCAACTTGTTAACATATCCGACAACCACAGTAGCCCATTCTTAGGTAAGGTGTGTTTATAGATGTATGTACATATGTTGAAGAAGGAAGGCCAAGAGAGTTTGAGCTATAGCTATCCAACCTCAATTATGTTTTATCAGGGATGGAACTGATTTTCTGGTGTCTACCTGGCCCTCATAACTGCTGTGATCTCCATCCTTCCATTTCTTATGCCTCTCTCTCTCTGCCTGCTTTCTGGAGACTTAGTAAAATGTTAGACATGTCATTCTTCAGGATTCAGTTTCTTCTCCTGGAGTCATAGAATAGTTTTCCCAACTTGGGTTCCACCAATGTTGCTGGATTATGATTCCCATCATCCTAGACCAGCAGGGCCAATGGCTGAGAATAATGGAAAACTGGAAAAGGTTGTTCTACTGACTAAATCTCTGAGTTTGCAGTCCTACACACTTTAACCCAATAAGTCAAGTTAAGTCAAACTCACTGGGGCTTTCTTCTAAGTGCAGATGTGTGGGATTATACTGCAATGGGGATGACTTGTCCATAGCATATGCATGTTCAGAGTACAGCCCTGCACACATAGTTGATCTGCACCTTCCATCACCGCTGGCCAGTATAGTGAGGAGCTCTGGGAGCAGCAGACCAACAACACCTGGAAGCTTGTATTTTTCTCACCCCTGTTATAATGCAAAGGTAAATGCATGCAAAGCTCACAGATCCAGGGCTGACTTGTGACATTTTCTTGTCAGATCCAAAGGACAAAACGGCATCTGCTCCCCACTCCACAGATCTGATTGGGCTGGCAGTTGAATGTTACTGCAGTCTAGCCTGATGATGGCATAACATCCTCCACCACATCAGAGGAAGCAGGATGGTTTAGGGAGGCTGGATTAGGTTGCATGGCTTAGTGATAGTAATTGAAAAGTAATGAGCATTGCAATGAGGAAACGAAAGTGTTAAGTTATCAACATTATGTGAGTAATGGAAATTACTTACTCTTCAAACACTGTGACGAGTAATTGCAACAAATGACTTTTTAGAAGTAACTTTCCAAGTTCTGGTTTTGCCCTGCAATTCTCATCAATCCCACTCAGCATAAGAACTGTGAAAACTGTGTTCTAAAACATCCTGAAAACAAAAAGTTCCCGAATGCTGAACTAGGGCTTATATGGAATGGCTTGCTGTGTTGTAGAACAATTATGGAGTCTTTCCACCCTATACTGAAACCTAACTAAGAAACATCTTCTTAGCTTTTCAAATAGTAACTTCACAACAAAAACACAGTGGCAAACATTTTAGAACCTTAAACAATGTATGATAATGGGGATTCAGCGGGGCTTGCAAAATGATCCTAGGAGTGCAAATGTGGGGATGTTATGAGTACATTCCTCGTTTTGACTGTGAAATATTGGAAGCAGAAAAATACCTTATGGTTATTGTAAAACTACAGAAGAAAAGCTATTGAAAAAAAAAAGCGCTATAAGATGCCCTTGGGGCTGTGCTTTTTATTCATTTATATATATATTCATATATATATAGATATGCAGACATACATACACACACACCACACACACTCTCTCTTAGATTTTTGCAGAAAACTTACTTGAGTGTTTTTACAGAGAAAATACTTGGAGAGAATATGAGTAAACTCTTTCAATGGGATAAAGCCATCAAAATAGAAAATTCAACTTTTTTTCCTTTTCTTTCTCCAAGAGAGCCATTAAGTATGATTAAACCTTTAAATGGAAGGGACAATGGCTGAAGCCCTGTATTTAGCAATTCCATGTCTTTAATGGTGCAAAGATTTCTTTAAAAGCACTGGCATGAAAGGATGCTGAATGTTGCAGTATTTACCGAGGGAGAGAGAGAGAGAAAGAGAATGAGAATGGGAGAGAAGGATGGCTCACTCATAAATGAAGCATAGCCCAGATATTGAGGGACAACAACAAAAGCTGTGAGGAGATTCTTTCCTTATCCAACCTATATAAAAGGAGCTCTTAAAAGGCAGCAGTTCTTGATTCACCTTAAGCTTTCACAGTGGACATGATGGTTACTAAGCAGGAGAAGGTTACAGTCATGGCAAAAATCTCAGAATTTGGAGCCACTCTTTGTTTTGCATTGTAGCTCCCAGAATCCCACAGACATCATGGACATTGGCCATAGTGGCTGGGGGATTCTGGGAGTCTGAGGTCCAAAAAATGAATGTTTTCAACCCTGGGATCTGCTTGTAATAGCGCTGTTGTTAAACAACAGTTAAGTCCAAACTGAGAAGAGAAAGAAGAATCCAATGTCCAGAATTTAGGAGAAAAGATTGGGGACTAGACTGGATGATGATTGCCTGCTACTGTGAAGAAAGCTGCAGAACTAAATACAGTAGCGTAGCTAGAGCTTTTGCCACCATGGGTGAGGTCCCTGAGTTTACGGCTCCCTCAATACAATTGAGGTGGCTTTAAAAATGAAACAATGGTATGTGGCACTAAGAGGGTGAAGAAGAAGCCAGCTCATTAATACTGATGAGGAGGCAGGGAAAAAGTGAACTGGCAGGTGGACACTTTGTCCTTTGCCTCCAGATGGTGGCCATGATGGTAATGGGAGCCCTCTTGGCTTGCCTCAGCAGCAATGCTGCCAGCAGTAAGAGGGAATTTTTTTTTATTTATTTGTTTGTTTGTTTGTTTGTATCCTGCCTCTCCAAATGGATCGAGGCAGTGAATGGTGGGTGGGTCCTCTCTTTGCCCCCTCCATGTGCCTCCTCCAGGTGTTCCAGCTTGGTTCGCCCCGGTGCCATGCGCCTCTTATGAAAGTGGCTAGCCGGTGCCTACCAAAGGGAAAGGCAGGCGGGGGGGGGGAATGTTGGTAGACTATGGAGGCGGGTTCTGTTTTAATTTGGGAATACCATGGTGGTGCCCCCAAAGAGTGCTGCCAAGGGTGGACTGCCACCACTGCCTCCTCCACTACACCATTGTCTAAATAAGCATATCTGCCTTAATGCTTCTTAATCTCTTTAGACCGAACATACTCCATTCTTTTACTAATAAAACTTGTCTTGTAGATCCTTTGTTAGTCCTATTTCTGTCATTTAGATCTTTCCCAGCTGAAGATATTTCAGAAGCCCAGTTCACACACACATGTACTCTCATTACCATGTGAGTACAACAATATCAGCAATAAATATTTGATAATTTCTTGCCCTAAATTATATTGTTTGAATGTTACTTTGCTCTGCTTATGCTTCAGTTTGCAGGTAGGGCACATTATTTGGGGGTGCAGAGTTGGAATTTAAGAGTACAACGCTCACCAGTGTTGGTCAGGCCATATGTGTGTGTGTGTGTGTGTGTGTGTGTGTGTGCATGCTCATGTTTACGTCATATTTGTGTGTGTGTGTGTGTATGTGTGGTGTCATCTTTTCAATGGCCCTGGAGGAGAGGTACCCTTCTCTGTCACTGGGGATCACCATTAATATGTGAATTTCTTCTGTCCTTCAAGAAAACTTTTCCACAGAAAACCAGAACATGTTGTAAAAAAAGGTTTGTTTGGCTTATGATGTCAGCTATGGTAATATGTTCTGGAGGTATTGCTTTTTTGTTTTATGCATTTGGGAAGGTTATGTGTGACAGATGATCAATGATCATAAAGTACAAAATGTCCTACTCACCCATGTTTTCAGTTCATACTTTGAGGTGAAATATACTGATTACAGAATACCAGAAGGCCATGGCCATTTCTGCACTAGACTGTTATAATGGTATTATTCCACTTTCACATCCTATGGAATCCTGGGGTTTGTAGTTTAGGGAGGGGCCTAAACTGCAAACCCCAGGATCCATAGGATGTTGAAAGTGGAATAATAGCACTATAACAGTCTAGTGAGGAAATGACAGTGATGTAGACTTGAGTCGATAGACTCGGACTCAAGTCAGACTTAAGTCACTTTAGTGACTCTACTTGGACTTGACTCAGCAAAAATTACATACTGACTCAACTCAACTTGAGACTTGCATATTTTTAGTACCGTAACTGACTTGCTGCACTTGGTTCAGTAACATAACACATTCATGCAGAACCTTACAACTTACTGGTCACATGACAATCTGTTTCAAGCCCAAAGTTTGGACGCCTTTCTCAGAGACTTGAGGTGGGGTTGAAATCTGCTCAGCAGCCTGTCCCTGCTACATATAGGAAGAGCTTTCTAAAACTTCTCCTAAAAGCAGAAGGCAAGACTCATGCCCAAAGTGCAGGGCACATATCTCAGAGGGGAACAGAAAATGTGTTAGGCAGTGGTCTTGAGGAGGAAATATATTTCCTTCTAAAGTTCTTGAAGCTTCAGTAATGGGGAATAAGAAGGATCCTATTCCCCACTTCTGAAAAAGCCTCCAGCTTTGCAAATGGGAAGTAAGAAGGATCCCATTCACTATTTCCAAAGTTGAAAATGCTAAAATCACAAATGTAGAGGACCAACTCTATTTAAATTGTTAAGACTGACTTTCAACTCTGACCAGAAATTCTGGAATACTGGTTGGGGTATAAAGTTGGCTCCCAGACTTGAGAGTTGATTCGAGACTTGACTTGAAAATGTCTTGCAAGGACTTGAGACTCTACTTGATACTTGAAGGTAGAGAGTTGAGACTTGACTTGAGACTTGGAATAAAAGACTTAAATACATCACTGGGAAATGGCCTATATTATGTGGGATATTCTGGGAAATGAAGTTCAAAAAGTATGTTTTCTAGTCATGGGCTGGCCCTGCACTGACAATATATCCAAACAATGCACTATGAATAGTGCAACAGTGTAGAAGGAAATGATAGCTCTAATTTCCACACACAAGTGTGTAGAAAAATACAAGCCGTGAAGAAGATCTATAAACACATTTGTTCAGCTTAATGGGTGTTGTTTACCAGTTGGACTTGAAGTCTGAATGCTCTCTATTGAGTCTGCATGTTGATAAAGGGTATAGTGCAAATGTAGAGAGCTATAATCTGAAATAAAAGCAAATTAAACTATTTTGCAGTGCAGCAGCCTTTCATAATAGCTATAAGGCAGGAGAGACACTTATACTGGAGGAAGTATTGTAATTATGGTGCAAAAAGCAAGTCCTTATGGAAAATGAATTATGAATTGAGCCTTACAACCTAGTGCTCCTAGAATTTGCATCATTTTTTCTGCTGATAGTTTGAGGCCATCAGTCTCTATGGATAAGGCTGGAACCACTGGGTTTACAATGGCACGCACATTAGCAAAACAGATTTGATGTGTTCCAAGGCTTCCTTCTGCTAACCTGTGGTGACCAGAAGCCATTATTTCCACAGGACACAATGGGTACCAGAAGCATTAACTTCTGTGTTATTGGAAGAAAGCAAAATGCATTATCGTGTGACCTCTAAGGAGATAATGTGTGTTATTGCTATGTGGAAAGAGACAGATGGAAGAATGGGTTTTCTATAAAACTGTTTATGTATGTGACAGTGATCATGGTAGTTGTTTGGTTTGACCCCCAAGGAGAATGAGTGGTTCAGAGATACAGTATTTAGAGGGGTGACCACAGCAGTAGGAGTATCTGGCATAAATGAGTTGAGAAGACAGATTGGCAAGTGAGAAATTGGTTGTGTGTGGTATGGATAGCAGAGACAAAGGGAGCCGTGGTAATAAGAAGCTAGGAGCACAATACAGAAAGCAATGCAGCTACCAGTAAGTCTAACATTCCAATAGAGGCAGATGATCTGCTGGTTGTTATTTATGTTCATAGTTACATTTGTATCCTGCTTTGCCACCTACTCCTGCCAAAACAGCTAACAGAGAGCAAAATAGAGTGATAAAATAGCAAAACGAGAAAGGGGAAAAAACCCAAGGCAGGTAAGGTATACCAATATGATTAACAAAATCAAAGAAAATAATTCTGTCTCTGAGTATGAGAGCCTTTCCACACTACACTGTTATAGAGCTATTTTTCTACTTTTACCATCCTATGGAATCCTGGGGTTTGCAGTTTAGGGAGGAGCATTTAAAATTCTGAGCCAGAGACCTCTTTGGCCTCAGTAAACAACAAACCCCAGAATTCCACAGGATGTTGAAAGTGGAATAATAGCACTATAACAGTGTAAGGCGGAAATGGCTTTAGTGAAGCAATACCATGGCTGAGAAAGTACAGGAGGATCAATGCTTCTTTTAGGTACTCCTGGGATGGACTAAGAGCCCTGCTGGATCAGACTGTAGGCATCTCTGAAAGTAGAATAATGACACTATAACAGTGTAGTGCAGAAAGGCCCTGAGATAGGTTCATCTCTATGACTTATTGGATATTTGCCCCCAGATCCCTTGCCAATAGGAGTGGGCGTAAGAAGAGCCCTGCTGGATCAGACCGTAGGCCTCTCTACCTCCCTCAGTGGCCATGCTGACTGGAGGATTCTGGAAGCTGTGGTCCAAAATAATAATAATAATATGCCCAAGATCAGAGATTAGCAGTGTTATGCAAAATGGAAAAGGTTTCCTCTGTTCAATTTCTTACAAGGAGAAGGTGCAGGTTGGGTCTGGGCTTGTGCATACAAGCAAGTGCCTGCTTGACCTGAACTTTCAGCTCCTATAGCCATGGCTGCCTCTATTGTTGTTGTTGTTGTTGTTGTTGTTGTTGTTGTTATTATTATTATTATTATTATTATTATTATTATTATTATTATTAGTATCCTGCCTTTCCGTATGGATCGAGGTGGCAAACAACTTACAAATAGCATGTATTTTGATACATTTTTCTATACATGCCCCCAACAAGCTGGATACTCATTTTACCGACCTGCGGAGGGATGGAAGGCTGAATCAACCTTGGAACCTGGCAGGATTGAACTCACAACCTCTGCCTTCCTCCCTCTGTTGCAAGGGCTCACTTACCATAGAATCATAGAGCTGGAAGGGACCACAACGGCCATCTAGTCCAAGCTGTGGCCATGCAAGAATATACAACTAAAGCATTTCCAAGAAATGGCCATCCAATCTCTGTTTAAACACCTCCACTCACTGAGACAGTGCATTCACCTCTCAAATACCATCAAGTAGTACTTCCTAATGTTTAGGTGGACTTTTTTATATTTTATTTGAATCCACCAATTCTGAAGCAGCAGAAAACAAGCTCATGTCTTCTACATGACATTCCTTCATATAGGTCGTTTCCACAGAACAACTGCATCCTGGCATGGGGACATGAGAGGAGGGGGACTGCAATGATGCTTCTGCAGGATGTCATCGCAGTCCCGCCCTTCTCTTGTCACCAGCCGGCATGATTGTGGGGTAAATCATTGATGGAGTTTCCACATCAATGACCCCTGACAGTGTGATGTTTCCATCCTTCCTGACCATGCAGAAGGGCCAGAAGTGCGATAGAAGCTCCTCCTGCCCCAGTGCAGCATAGGAAAGAGCCTACCTGCACTGCAGAAGGAAGAGGTGTGTCCCTTGCGCTCCCTTCTGCAGGGAGCTGGTTGGGTGTGGAGGGGAGCATTCCCGTCACACCCTTCCCACCAAAGGCACTGCCAGAATTGCGACTGGAGGAAGATGGCATCAGGTAAGCTGTGGAAACAACCATAGTTTAAGATGGCTATCATATCACCACTCAATCTCCTCTCATTCCAGCCAGCTCCCTAAGCCATTCCTCATAAGGTTTGATTTCCAGAGCTTTTTTCATTCTGAATTGTCCACTCAGAACTTGGAAACATTAGTTTTTGGGATGACAGCTCCTAAAAAGCTGGGGAATTCTGAGAGTTCTGATCCCGAAAGGTAACTTTTCTGAGCTTTGGTTATACCAAACATCTCTTTCCCACCTGGGGACCCCAGGTCCAAGGCACCTCCAGGGGAAAAAATTCCCCACTGTTCCTGAGGAAGAAGAAGACTGTTGGGCATTTTTTTCATCAGTGAGAATGGCACTTTCATTGGCACTTTTCTATCTTGAGAGTCTCCATGAGGGAATATACTCATTACAAATGCATTCAAATGCCTCCCTAAGGGGTCTAGGGGACATTTTTGCCACAATCTCCCCTAAGACCCAGGATAAGTCCTTTTAAAAACAGGAAGTGAAACTGGTGATTTTCTGTTGCTTTTGTTTCAGGTCACTTCTTGTTGTAAGAAAAAAGAAAGGCCTTTTCTTGACATAAAATGGCCCAGGATCCCATGCTCCTTCAGTGGTGTTGGTGACAAAGAATCATAGAGTTGGAAGAGACCCCAGAGGCCATTGAGTCCAACCCCCTGCTATGCGGGAACACTCATCAAAGCATTCCCAACAGATGGCCATCCAGCCTCTGCTTAAAAACCTCCAAATGAGACTCCATCACACTCCCAAATAGCATATTCCACTGCCAGACAGCTCTGACCATCAGGAAGTTCTTCCTGAGGTTCAAAAGTGGAATCTCCTTTCCTGTAGCTTGAATCCTTTGCTCCTTGCCCTAGTCTCTGGAGTAGCAGAAAACAAGCCCACTCTCTCCTTGACATGACATCCCTTCAAATATTTAAACATGGCTATCATGTCCCCTCTTAACCTTCTCTTCTGCAAACTAAACATACCCAGCTCCCTAAGCCGTTACTCACAGGGCATGGCTTCCAGACCCTTCATCATTTTGGTTGCCCTCCTCTGGACATGTTCCAGCTTGTCAATATCCTTCTTCAAATGAGGCGCCCAGAACTGGACACAGTATTCCAAATGAGGTCTAAACAATGCAGAATAGAGTGGTACTATTACCTTCCTCGATCTAGACACCGTACTCCTATTGATGCAACCAAGAATTGCATTGGCTTTCTTGGATGCCTCATTACACTGCTGACTCCTGTTCAGCTTGTGATCTACCAAGACTCCTAGATCCCTCTCACATGTTCTGCTATCCAGCCACTCATCCCCCATCCTATATTTGTGCATTCCATTTTTTCTGCTTAAGTGTAGGACTTTACATTTCTCTCTGTTGAAATTCATTTTGTTAGCTTTGGCCCAGCTCTCCAATCTCTCAAGGTCATTTTGAAATTTAATCCTGTCCTCTGAGGTATTAGCAACCCCTCCCAATTTGGGGTCATCTGCAAATTTGATCAGCATGCCCTCCACTCCTTCATCCAAGTCATTCATGAAGATGTTGAATAGCACTGGGCCCAGGACAGAACCCTGTGGCCCCCCACTAGTCATTTCTCTCCAGGATGAAAAGCATCCACTGGTGAGCACCCTTTGGGTTCGGTCGGTCAACCAATTATCAATCTACCTAGCAGCAGCCCTATCCAGCCCACATTTTACTAGCTTCTTTACTGGCAAGAATGTCATGGGGAACTTTGTCAAAGGCCTTACTGAACAATATTTTTGTGGAGGTATGTGGCAAGTATCACCCCCCCTCAAGGTCTTTGAGGGGCAAGCTAACTTGCAACGGTTCCCCATCCCTGCTTTAAAACCACCTCACAGACCTTCTCTTTCTTTGATGCTGCTTACCTAGAGATTTGCCTCCCCACCTGCACAGCAGTTCCCTGAAATGTTCGCCAGTACCCTGAGACCTGGTGTCTTGTGTTAACAGCCAGTCAAGGCTTACATCTCTCTAATTAGAGCCTCTTAGCAGCCTTGAGCTAAGTTTGTAATAGTTCGTTAGCAAATTACTGGTCATCATTTTCCATTGTGAGTCCATGGTAAATTCAGAGCAACAATCCAGTAGCAAAGGCTGTACACAAGGTGAAGGCTGAGGTTTCTAGGAGCATGAACAAGGAATCCAAATGTAAGCTGGGTTGCTTCCACTGATAGGAATGGTTGCTTGCAACAGCTTCCTCTCATTCTGGTTCCTCTTTATATAAGCTAAGAGCCTCTCCCAGCTGTTTGCCTAATTAATAAATACTTACTGTATAAACACTCTGAGACGTCTGGGCTCTCCCTTTTCCACCTACACTGGCTGCTGTAAGTATTGTCCCTCTCATCTCACTGTTGGGAAGGGTCCTGTCTGGGGCCTGAGCTGGGGGCATGACACCTGGCAGCCCTAGACAGGATTCTCCACCATTCCTCCAAGCAGCATGCCACTTAAGTCAGTATAAAACATACTCCATAAGAGGGGAATGGCCAGGAGTCTGAAGAGGAACACTTAGGAAGCTGCCATTATTGCCCTCTGGATCTGCCATCTGAGGTAGTTGCTTCACTCTGACTAAGGCCCTTTCTACAGGACGTTGTCATCCTGCCATAGAGATGGGAGAAGGACAGGACTGTGACGACGGTTACGCATGATGTTGTCGCAGTCCCGTCCTTTCCCATCCCCAGGTGGCTCAGGCATGGAGTAAATCTGATGCGTTTCCCCTTCAGTAACTGCAATTGTACCGCCATCCCACACTTACCTGGTATGTGGAGGGTTTGGAAGTGCAATAGCTGTGCTTCTTACTCTAGTGCAGCCTGGGACATTACTCAGCTGTACTGTGGCAAGAAGAGGCAGGGCCATTGTGCTTCCTGGATCACAGCGGCAGCTGGTGTCCGCTCCCGGCAGAGCTGCTGCCGGGATCCCCACAGGACACCACTAGGAATGGGTGAGGTACAAACAGGGCCTAATGGTAGAGCTGATCCATCCAGTGCTCAAGCTACCCGTGCTGGCTCCTCCACTGAGGTCTATGCCTCATATTTCATCTGCCTAGTCAAGTATGTAGACCCTGAGCAGAATGGTAAAGGGAGACAATGGCAGTGGGTACGAATGCTGCTCAGACACCTTCAAGAGCTATGATTAGTGAAGAATCCATGTAAAGCTCTGCCTACATGAGCATGAACAGAGGGGTGTTTGTGCATCTTTAGAACAGATGTTGAATTTGACCTGAGGGCTGAAACTTACCAAGTTGCAGAGTATGGAATTCTGGGAGCTGTAGTCCAAACAAGTACTTTTTCCAATCCCTACCCAGTTCTTAAAGAGCCAGGGTTATATAGTATGCAAAATACAGTCTGCCTACAGGAATCACAACAAATGCTTCCAAAAGGTCTGGAAATAACCCAGTGAAAAATTAAGAGATGGGAAACATGGGAAGCAGAAAGGAAACATATATTTATTCTCAATATTTATTCTTCATAATTAGGAGTACCATCCTCTGCCCCTCCCTCCCCTCTTGTTATTGTTAATGCACATTTGGAAATTCATTTAAAACCATGGGGATGCAAAATTGCTCATTGTATGCCACTGAGCCATAGCTTTTCAAATAAGTGGGAGGGTGAAAATTACAACACAAAATGGAAAGAAGTGGACAGAGCAATTTTTTCAAATGGCCAGGTGCAGTACTCATATGAGCTGAAGTCTGGCCCAAGAGCTAATCAAGAGTGGACCATCTCAAAATGAACGGAACAGCCTCTGGTGCCTTCACTTGCCAGGCTCCTTTAACAGGATGCCAACAACTTGTTATTTCTTCACATTGGCTTGCCAGGCATCCACACACTGCTGTTACTATGGATATGAAGAGAAAAGGAAAGACCAGGGGCTCTTTCATCCTCTTATTTTGGTTGAAAAAAGGGCAGTCTGGAGAGTCTAAAGGAACTGAGACATCCCCAAAATAACCTTGGGGGCCACAGAGCTATATTTTACCCATCCATGCTCCAAGGTGTTGAGGCTAAGGACTAGTAGCATAGCCCTGGTAAGCAGTTTGGCTCAAAACTTTTTGCTACCTGCAATGAAAAACAAGATGACATCCCTCCCATTTCATATTAAAAAAAAAAAAAAACCAACTAAATGATTAGGGGACCTGTTGTTGTTATTGTTCAAGCCTTGGTGATGGGACTCCAGCATCCCCTACACTTGGGACACTAGCTTCAGTGTTGCAGGGTGTGCAGATTCACATCTGGTTCTGCCGCTAGGAAGCTTCTGTATGTGTAGGTTTCTATTTTGGTCAGCTCCTACTTGGAATACTGTGTCGAGTTCTGGGCATCACAGTTCAGGAAGCATATTGACAAGCTGGAATGTGTCCCGAGGAGGGCAACCAAAATGGTAGAAGGACTGGAATCCCTGCCCTAAGGGCACTGGCTTAGGGAGCTGGGTATGTTTAGCTTGGAGAAGAGAAGGTTAAGAGGCGACATGATAGCTATGTCTAAATACTGGAAAGAATGTCATATGGAGGATGGAGCAAGCCTATTTTCTGCTGGTCCAGAGACCAGGACATGGAGCAATGGATTCACAGTTCAGGAAAAGAGATTCCATCTAAGCATTAGGAAGAACTTACTGATAGTAAGAGCAATTTGACAGTGGCATATGCTGCCTTCAAGTGTGGTAGAGTCTCCTTCTTTGGAGGTTTTCAAATGGAGTCCAGATAGCCATCTGTTGGGAACACTTTGATTGTGTATTCCTGCATGGCAGAAGGCGGTTGGACTCAATGGCCCTTGTGATCTCTTCCAGCTCTATGATTCTATGTCTTCTTGAAAATCTCTTTCTTATTCCATAGAGAATCTAGAACAGTGCTACTCAAAATGGTTGTCCATGGACTGGTGCCAGTCCCCAAGCCATTGGCTGCTAGTCCCTGTTCAGTTTCTAGGGGAAAAAAATGAAACAATTGCAGTGAATGGGCACAATGAGAATTAGATACAATCCTCAAACATAGTGATATATCAGTTGATGCCAGGTCTAATATCAGTAGATCCCAAGTCAGGACTATCCAGGCCATAGTATTTCTGATTTCTATGTATGAGTGTGAAAGCTGGGCAGTGAAGAAAGTTGACAGGCAGAAAATCAACACAATTGAAATGTAGAGATGGGGGAGAATTCTGTGGATACAATGGGCTGCTTAAAAGACAAATGAATGGGTCCAGAGCAAATCAGGCTTGAACTCTCACTAGAAGCCAAGAAGACTAAACTGAAGCTGTCGTACTTTGGACATATCGCAAGATGATGTGACTCATTGGAAAAGGGGATAATGCCCATAGAAGTTGAAGGCAGCAGGAAAAGAGGAAGTCCACATTAAAGGCAGATTGATTCAATCAAAGAAACCATAGCCCTGAGTTTGCAAGAACTGAGCAGGGCAGTTGGTGACTGAAGATCTCAGAGGTCTCTCATTCATAAGGTCTTCATAAGCCAGTGTTGTAGACCTGAGTCGATAAACTTGGACTCAAGTCAGACTTAAGTTACTCGGTGACTTGACTCAGCCATAAACGAGGCACTGACCTGACTTGACTCAAGACTTGCATATTTGTAATGACTGACTTGATGCCCTGGGTTCAATAACATAACACATTCATCCAGAAACCTTACAACTTTGAACAGTGCCTCCATATCTTTTTACCTGCTGGTTACATGACAATCTGTCTCAAGCCCAGAGTGTGGGTGTATTTCTCAGAGGGGAACAGCAAACAGGTTAGGCAATGGGCTTGAGGAGGAAGGATCCTTTCTTCTAAAACTTTTGAATCTTCAGCAATGGGGAGTAAGATAGGATTCTATTCCCCACCTCTGAAGCTGCAGATGGCAAAATTGCAAATGTGGAGAGCCGACTCTGCTTACATGGTTAAAACTGACTTTATTTCTCTCTATCCAATAATTCTGGAATTTTGGTTGGGGTATAAAGTTGGCTCCCAGACTTGAGACTTGACTTGAAAGTATCTTCAAGGACTTGAGACTTGATGGTAGAGACTTGAGACTTGACTTGAGACTTGGAGCAACAGACTTAAATACATCACTGTTATAAGCTGAATGCTACTTGATAGCAAGTAACAACAACAATGACAACAATGGGCACAAATATGGTACCAGTCTCTGGCACACTGGTCCCCCACATGAGATGTTCTAGTGCGGACGAAATGCGTGGTTCCTGCTGGCTAGAAGATTTATCTGCTCTTTGAGAGATATGTTTTTAAATTGCTTTTAATTCCTAAATATATTTAAATACATTCATTATTATTTTTTAACTTCTGTGTGTTTTTAGAGCTTTTACTGTAACTGGAATCCTGTTGGTTAGACCCACTGAATCAACTGTTGAATGGATTCAATTTCTAGCTTAATCCCATTGATTCAGTTGCCCTATTCTAGTTGAGACTCACAGTAGGCTTGTATGTGTTTTAATTTTTGTAAGCCCCCTTAAACGCTTGGGCTGGGCTAAAGAAAGGATAGAAATAAAAATAATCATATTGATGATGAGTGAGGAGGAGAAGGAGGACATAGACAAGAGTTTCTTTTGTTAATCCATTCCTTTATTTTTGTGTGTGTATACACACACACACACACAAATACAAAAGCAAATGCAATCACTTTTGGAGTGTAACTCCCAGAATGCCAAACAATAGGGCTGTTCCCCTCCTCCACTCCACATCTGTTATGTGGCATTCCTGAAGTTCTGTTCACTATAGCAAGCAGGAAAAAGGGGAGCCTGAAAGGAACAGAGAGGAAATAGATGAGAGAAACCGTCAAAGTTTTGTCTTCTTTTTATGTGTAGCCAATTTCCAGGTTGCAATCTGGAAGCTCTATTTCAGGAATGTTAAGTCTTGTCACATGGACCCTTCCTGAGGGGCTCTTCTTTCTTCCAGTGGCAGCTGGCAGTTCCCAAGTCAGTGGGACAGGGAATGTGCTCCAGGTTTTAGTCTGTACTGTACATGAGCTATCCGAAGTGCTGATACTATTTGAGGGGGATGGCTCAGTACCTTACTTAGCTTATTTAAAGTTTAGGCTAAAACTCAGAGCAGGGTCAGCACCTGATTGCAGCTAGCTGCCACTGCTTTCTCACCCTCTTCAGCCCTTTGCCATACCCTGGCAAAAAACATTGTGCTTTGGCTTTAAAACATTTTTTTAATTGTATTAGATGACAGCCAGTGTGGTATAGTGATTTGAATGTTGGATTCAGATGCTGGGAGACCAAAGGTCATATCCCTGCTCTGCCATGGAAACCCATTGGATGACCTTGGGTGAATTACACTCTCTCAGCCTCAAAGGAAGGCAAAGGCAAATCCCCTCTGAAAAATTCTGCCATGGAAACCCTGGGATATGCTTGAGTTAGGGTAACCATAAGTCAGAAATGATTTGAAAGCACACAACAACAACAACAACAACAACAATGTGTTAGTTAAGTCAGAGTGGAATACACGGAATACACAAACTGGGAGGAACACACTAAGTTTTACAGATGAGCTTCCTGTGACAATGATAGAACTTTTGTGGATCAGATTTTAAGATTCCCTATAAACCATTTTCAGTGTTTTGAGTGGCTTCAATAGAACTTGTTGTTGTTGTTGTTGTTGTGTGCCTTCAAGTCATTTCCAACTAAGGTGAACCTATCACGTGGTTTTCTGGAGCTGAGAGTGTGTGATGTGCCCAATGTCACCCAGTGAGTTTCCGTGGCCAAGTGGGGAATTTAACCCTGATCTCCACGGTCATCATAGTCTAACTCTCAAACCATTACACCACTATGATTCTCAACAGAACTATTTGCATATATAGTTCCTATGTATTTTCACATACATAATTTCCTTCTCCCTCTCCCTCTCTCTTTCTCAATGTGTGTGTGTGTGTGTGTGTTATATACATACATACATACATACATGCATGCATATATGTAAGACTTTATGAGAACTATCATATAGCTGTATAGAAAAACTATTGCATAAAGAGGTACTGGATACCTCTTTATACTACATTGGAGAAAGTTGTTCTGCTAGCATGATCCCAGTTTACACTAGTGTAAAGACAAAGAGAATTCTGACCTCATAACAAAAACTGAGAAAGATAAAGTGGGGGGGGCAGGGAAAATAGAAGGAATGCAACCATACACTTAATAAGTAAATCAGAAGAAAGAAAGAAAGAAAGAAAGAAAGAAAGAAAGAAAGAAAGAAAGAAAGAATTTTATTTTCTTCTGCACACACTCATGCACGTGGAATTAAGTATACAGGAACTGATTGAATGGTATGAAACACACTAAACAAAATGCATTCTGTGTCTAACTGGTCATGCAGATGGACTCGTCTTGATGGGTTTCACCAGACCTTCGTCTTGTCCTAGAATATCTTATTCTCCTTGCTAAATGGTGTTTAAGAGCATAAAATACTTTTTATGAAAATGCTTTTCAAGGCTAAATGACGTTGAAAGCCTTTTCTATAGCTCACATTGCTATTTAGGAGTGCATGTTATTCCTTTTTAATTTGCTCACTCATTCCTGAATAACTTTTCATAGGACTCCAGACACTGCAGTGTGACAGCTAAACCAAGGAGCATCGGATGCAATGGAATTGCTCTACAAGCAACCTTGCCAAAGGCCCTTTTCTCTGCACAAAGCTGGCTCTATCTTTGTATATTGAGGGAGCTAAATCAATGTTAAATGCTTGGCTCTTTTTACAGGACAATGACCAGGACCTAAGCTGCGTCCTTCCTTTTTTGATTGACACTTGAAACGTTGAGTTGGAATCAGCCAGAGGCACTGCTACAAGCTCGACGCCTCTGCTGGGGATAACAACTGGTGACATCTGCAGAAAGGCCGACAAAAGGCAGTTGAAAGCCGTGTTTGTTGCCTTCCCCTCTCAGATCTCCGCTCTTTCATGGAGCTCCTTACTTGCTTTAATATTATGATTCAGCACCTGGCTCTTTTGAACCTTGCTTTAAACTTCAAAAGACGAGGTGGTATTAACAAACATGAAACGAAAAAGTGGCGGTAGTTTGATTTACTGTTGTCGTCTTATCAAGGGGTTTTTTTGTCACCAGCTGCCACTTTCTGTCATCTTTGGAACCATTATCATTTCTCTAAAATCTAAAAGACTCCACTTAATAACAGCTTTGAATACAGGCAGGATCTGTAACAGAGATGGTTCTGGGGACGACAGGACCATCAAGTGAACAGAAAGATGTTGCCAAAAAAGAGAGGTGCCGGCGGGAGGAGTGGGTGGGTGGAGAGGAAAGCTCAAAAAACAAAAACAGAAACCTCAAGCACAAAATTTTTTTAAAGAAATCATCGTTCTTTTTTTGTAGTGACCTTGATTTCAGCATTAAGCAAATCAAACCTAACTCTATTGTTCTCTGTGTATGTGTGTGAATTCTGTTTTGCATTTCCTTGAGACCTTTTCTTTTTGTTCTCAGGACTAAAGCATTCCAAGGTAAAAGAACAACAACAACAAAACACTTTCAGAAATAATAAACCGGCATAAATTATCAGGAAGTGAGGACTTGACTCCACAATGTAAATGTGGGACAAATCTTACAATTGTTGAAGCTGCTTGCTTGGAAGTCAGGACTTGGGACGTAAAACCTGATTTGATTTGTCCTTTTATTCACACACAGGATTCACACACATGGTAAAGAGGAAAACTGGGGGAGAAAACTGTCTCAGTGCAAGCTGTTAAGTGACATTGGGGTCTGGGGACTGTTGGTCAAAAATATGCCCATTTTTTGTGAGCATTTTAAACCTATTTCCATGAAATTTGCAATAACAGAAAATGTGACAATGGCTACCTGATGATGATGATGACGACGATGGCAGCAACCCAAATCCTGTATCATCAACCTCTCCTGCCATGCCCCCAAACTTGACAGAAATACCATTCATCCATACTCCAGTCACTGACAGAATGGACTTCCCCAGGCAGACAGTGCCTCATAAAGTAGGTGAGGGTTAGTTATGATTGATTGTGACAATAGTGTCACACTTGTGACTAAGTAGCACTCCTGAATACAGAACAGTTACTTAGATTTACTCATCTGTAATTGTTTTGTATTCACAGTCACCACTTCATCATGATTGTGACACTATTGCCGTGATCGTAACTCCCCACCACCACCTCCTCAAACCTACGCTACTGGACATCAGATGTATAGGGAGAAGGAGGCCCTTTTTGTTGGTGACTGGGGCAAGGGAATGATGTTTCCATCGGGTCTGCAGTGGTTGGCTCAGAGGGGGTTACTTAGTTTAGTATACTAAGTAGTTGATACACGATTTTTGGCTGATGATGGTGGTGGTGGTGGTAACAACAACAACAACAACAACAACAACAACAACAACAATAATAATAATAATAATAATAATAATAATAATAATAATAATAATACAGTAAAATGTGACAGATTGTTGGTGTTTTTGCGATCAGTAAGCCTACCTTGTTGTGACTGCTTTGTGTGTATATGTGTGCATGACTCTGGCAAGGGTTAAAACCCCATTTAAGATGTGAGATTTTAAAAACTGCTGTCATATTGAAGATAGAGCAAGCTTGTTTCTGGTGCTCCAGAGACTAGGACATGGGGCAATGGCTTCAAGCTACAGGAAAAGAGATTCCACCTAAACATTAAAAGAACTTCCTGACAATAAGAGCTGTTTGATAGTGGAATACGCTGATGACTGGGAATGTGGTGGAGTCTCCTTCTTTGGAGATGTTTGAAGAGAGGCTGGTGTCATGCCCTGCTTCCAGAACATGGACTCTGACTCAGAGTCAGAAACAGGGGACATGACAGAGTCTCAAACAGGAGACATGCCAGAGGCTGAAACAGGGGGCACGCCAGGACCTGCTGTACAGGAAGAGGTTACAGTGTCACAAACAGAACAGGGGGCAGTGACAGCTCCAGCAGTGAGTCCTGCCCCTTCAGACACAGAAGCACATTTACCTGTACCAACCTTTGCAGAGCGCAGACAGCAAAGACAAAGCCAGTGTCGCTCTCTCAGAATTAATAACTGGCAACAATTAAGCAACAGCTGTGCGAGGCTTCAGACAAATATAGCTGCTGCCCTTCCCCTCCAGGAGTTGTCAGAGCTTATCTGACCTGCCACTCTGCTGGATACCTTGCTGAACTCTGGAATACTTTGACTGACCTTGGACTCTCTCGTGCCTTGGAACTCTGTTGATCTTTATTTATGATCCTGTGCTTACTGCCTGGAAGTAAGTACCGAGCTGGGAGCTATTCAGTTTGTTTTGTTTGATTTATCAGCTGTGCCATGGGGACTAAGATAGGACAGCTGGATGGCCATCTCTTGAGAGTGGTTTGATTGTGTACTCCTGCATGGCAGGGGGTTGGACCTGATGGCCCTTGTGATATCTTCCAGCTTTATGAATCTAAGTCTTTCTTTTTCCAAGCTGCCCAGTTGGATTCCCCTCTTCCTTGGCTACTGATTGGTCACCAGGTGTGCCTGTACTCTCAAGCTACATTACACAGCTAGGAAGCATAGAATCTCAGCCTTGGGTTGTGTCCTTGTGTGTACAGTCCTCTTCTTTCAAGATGAGTTTTTAGAAACTCCTGAAACTCCATCTTAGCTTGAAGACCAAGTTTAAATCCATGGTACTCTTCAAAAAGGTAATGCATATAGAAGATGAAGGGATCTTAACATTCGAGTGTGTGGCATTCTCAATGTGACATTTCTGTGCAGCAGTGGAGCTTTTAGTTGTATATTAAATTATTTCTTCTGACTTCAGTATTATCATTATTGCTGCAATTGAATTGACAGCAGACACCATGTACAACCTTGGTTTGCTCCTATATGGATCCATGTGCACCCAGATGTGGTAGACAAACTCTATTTTTTTTTTGCCTAGCCTTGCTTATTCCACAGATATTATGTAAGCAAACAAGTGACAAGGCAGTCAAGTTCCCCTTGCCTAGTTAAAAAGCTGTGTACATGATTCTTTGGAATTTTGGCAGGTGTCCTATGTACTCATCTCAAGCTATAATTTGGACTTTGTGATTGTGATGAGACAGTTTGTACTTGGAGGTTATGCAAAGTTGGAACCTCTAAGGTTACTGCATGATAACTTCCTCTTGAGCTTTCCCAACACCAAGGCTAAATGTCTGACTGGGAAAACTGAGGCAGAGAAAACTGATCATCATTGTTCCAGTCAGAAAAGCAAGGGAAGAAGAACATAAGCAGAAACTTTTTAGTTTACTCTGGTGTAACTTAGGGTTTAAGTAACTTAAAAGATGTTAAAAGATGTTTTGCTAGGAACATTAGCCTATCTATTTTGACGTTAGCATATGTACTTTGATGGATGCTGTGCAGGGAATTATCCACAACTTCCATGTGGTGTGCTCCCCCTCCATAGTCCTATGTAGTTTGATAACATCAATGTGCAATCATGGGCAAGGGAGTAGCTGCAATTGGACAGCCAGGAAATTGAAGAGTTGACATCCTCCTGTACCTCCAGCATAATGTATACAATACCATACTAGACATCCAAGTATGACAGTGTACACTGTATAAGTTCCACTTTGCACAACAGTTTTCCTCTGTCTGTGTAATGGAATATTCCCAGATATAGCTTTGTCCACCTCCCCTAGCCACTGACTGGCTTCAGGGGTGCACCCAAGTGCTATCCATATTGTGTTGCACAGCTGGGGGAAAGAGCAGCCTTTAATTTCCAGCAGAAATAAATGGATGAAGTTCTATAGTCTGCCAGTATTCTAATAGGATCTCAACCTATATCTTTTCTTGATCAGTGTAGAGCTCAGTGTAGCTACAATCTAGAAGACATATGCACCCATCCATCCTTTGTATCTTGGAGGTATTCATGTTCAAATGCTACAGTTTGATTTCTGCCAAGAAAAAGAAGTTACTTTTCCGAGCACAGTTAATTGTGGGAAGAGTTGTATAATGACAGGTTACACCAGCTGCATACTGAATGATCTACTCTATATCCCTGGCTTTTTCAGAGAGAACTGGCAGAAAACTCTTACCTGAGACACTAAAGCAGAACTTGGAGAAGTTAGATTTCTGGACTCCAAGTTCTGGAATTCACCAGCCAGCATAGCACTGCCCTAGAAAGCCATGGTCAATCAATATAAACAACAGTTTGGAAATGGATGGACCAATAGTCTGGCAGTTCATTGGCCAAGATCCCACCTCAGGGTTATATTGCATAAATCTCCACATGTAGAGTTATACATTGCTTGTGCTTCTCAATCCTTGTGTTAAATGGCAATGTTGCACAACTGAACAGAAATACAAATGTGTGGTCAAACGCACAAAGAAAATGTGCACAATCTACATGTGAATATGCATGTGCGTGGACAATGGCCCTGTCTGCACAGCTCTGGCTGCCACCTTGAATTGAATGTGGATGTTATATGTTAAACAAATATCCCAGTGCTACTGTAAGAGAATGCACAAATGTGTAAGACACCAACAGAATCAAGGCTATTATGTCCCTAATTCTGGCAGTAGAATGCTGTACTGGTTCCAGAGGAAGACATCATTCTTTAGTCCCACTGAAATCAATGTAAGAAGTTAGTGGTGAAGTCCCAAACACAACGGACTTCCTCTGGGAACCAGAGCATCGTCTCATCATTGCTCAATTTTGAATGGCTTCAGTGTGTCCCTATATTCATTGTTCTAAAACAATGTCCTGAGGTCTAGAAGTTGTAGGCTTACACTATCTAGAGGACCACCATCTCATATTTAAGGGGTGAGTTTCAGTTGACTTCACTGTATTGTGACAGATTGGTGCCTGCTGATCAAAGCTTAGAAAAGTCACCTTTTTTGTCTGGCTAAAAAATGGTATTGGAATACTGGGAGCTGTAGTCCAAAAAAGTAATGTTTTCAAGTCTGTTACTGATGGGCAGTTGATTACTGTATCCTTATGAGTCACCAGGCTGTTGATGGGTAGATTTTGGTGGACAGTGTCAATGAAAGTAAAGCATACACCTAGAGGAAGGCAGAAGATCTTGCTCATGAATAAGGCTTGCAGATGAATCTACTCTCCCCCAGAGTAGTTTTTTGGTACTTTGCCCTCTAGATTGAAAATGCTAGGAAGTACCACTGAAGAAATGCAAGCCAATGGAAGAAAGATGGATTTGAGAAGTACCTTAGCAGCACACACAGTCCAAATGGGAGCTTGAAAAGCTTGTTGCAGCTAACGAGATGGGTTGCATTTCTCAAAAGGAGGTTAATCAAGGATATAGGCAGGATCCAAGTGCTTTGAGGCAGGCTTACCAGCAGGAGGCTGATTCAAGCCAGTTCCAACCTCTTCGAGGCTGGCTATGGGAAAAAGAATAAAAGACAGAACATGATCAGGCAAACCAGCTGCAGTACTGGCTTGAGGTTAGGGAGATGGCTCTCCTTGGAGCCTGCACCATCTTTTTCTTTTTGGAAGCAGTGAATGAAAGGGTTTAGGCAATGGTTTCTATACACATGGGTAGGAAAGTTAGAAAATGACTGAATACGAAGCAATCGTTGTTCCATATCATAGCCTTGCAAACCATATATTTGTGATCCAGCAAGCAGGCATGGTAGATTTTTTAAAAAATATATTATTTTACTGATAGTCACAAGAAGAGACATACAAGGCATAATTTTACTTTAATAAATAAAATCCCAGGAAAAGTGCCCCCTTGAATTAGGGTGGAAATTATGGAGTCCTCCTGATTTTTTTCTGGTCTGAAACAGCCCTATCCAGTATAGCCAATAGTTTGGAATGCCAAATGTTGCAATCCAACAATATCTGAAGGGCTGCATGATTTCCACCTCTGCCTTAAATCAAAGCTCTGCAGTCATGGACTGCAGAGCTCCTCCACCATTGTCTATGGTGGCTGTGGCTGACTAGGAACAATATGGTGGCCATACGTGGCTTTAAACGAAGCTTTAAACAAACCCCACTTAAGTTTTCTCCACACCTTTACACACCAGCATTATTCTGTAAATGGTGGGCAGCTGTGAAGAGGCAGGGGCCAATTTCCCCTCTCTATAACCCCTTGGTTGGCCACATCACATCACAGGAAGTGCGCACTTCCTGTGCACCTAAATGTGAATTTTGGTGCACAGGGAGTGACATCACATCACTTCCAGATGCCATGTGGGCTGATTTTCAGACAATTTGGGGGTTTGGAGGATTTGAGGAAGGTTGAGGGACTCTTTGTGGAAGTAAACTGGCATTGGTGGTTCATTTTGAGTTCATTTGGCTGGTCTTCAGGTGGAAAGTCATGTGAAAATTGATAGAAAAAATCTTTTGACAAATCCAAGACAAAGAAATACAGATATATATATATTATATATACATACAACTGTATACATATACATATAAATATGTTTATTTTTCTCAAATATTAAAATAAAAAAGTACTTTTAAAATGGTATCTGTTATTTGTCAGCCTTCTAAACTAATATACTAATTAAAAATGGGTTAAACACGTCTAATTTCATCTAGTATAATTAAATTATTTCTAACAAGCTCCTCAGGTACATATTCTAAAAAAATAGAAAAAGATATTTTTAACAGATTGGGGTTTTGGAGTTTGCTAGGAGAGCTTCAGAGATCTCAACACGTACACTTCGCTCACCCCTGCAGTAGAGAAAGAGCATCAAAATGGCTCAAAATTGTTTGCTATCTGCTAATTTGAAGGGAATGGCATGTTGGTGAATCCAAAAAATGCAGCAAGGACAAATTAGCGCACCAGGAAAGAGACTGTCGCCATGGTGTGGGGTAAATGCACAGCCTTTTGAAAATAGAGTGTGTACTTTCCCAAATGAGCAGGGGACCCATCCTTGTCATGCAAATACATGGCAAAGCCTTCAGAATATACCCTTTGCTCTCCATCTGTCTTTCTGACCCTTTCCCCTTCTCTCACCAGTGGGCTGCTGGGAAAGGACAGATCACTCTTGCCAGGAGTTTGAGTTGATTACTGAGAACTTAGGATATTAAGCTCAGGGCTGTATGACACCATAGAGGTGTAGGTTGATAACCCCTGTGTGTGCATGAAAAAGGCAGGTTTGCTTATGTACAGTTAGTTTTCTTGACTGATTCTTATTACAAAACTCATGGATGTCTTTTGCAGATTTTGGCAGCTAGCCTTAAAGATGGTAATCTGTGAATGAGTATGTAGGTAAAGTACATACATATGAGAAGATCAAACAGGCAGAAGGATGGATGTTACAAAACCATGTAGACAGTGCACCAAATATGGAAGTTCAGATCCCTGAGTTTGGCCATTTCTGCACTAGACTGTTATAGTGGTATTATTCCACTTTCAACATCCTATGGAATCCTAGGGTTTGCAGTTTAGCGAGGGGCCTCAAACGACTCTCCCTAAACTGCAAATTCCAGGATTCCATAGGATGTTGAAAGTGGAATAATACCACTATAACAGTCTAGTACAGAAATGGCCTTTGGGAAACTCTCTTCCTACCTTTCCTAAATTTAAAGTCTTTGGATTGCTTGATGTGTGTTGAGTAACCCATCCCCAGGGGATACACACAACAGGGTCTGTGGGTGTGGCCACAGAAGGTACTGGGTGTGGCCTGCACTAGTGAAAGGGACGATGACGCCATCATTGTTGCCTTTGTTATCTCACACTCATGCACATTCTCTCTTATAGACTCAGACTCCCTTTCATTTTTCATGCAGTTTCATGTCAGGCTAGGCATGCACAAACATTAACACACTCGGTGAGAATTCACCTTCTGGAAGAAGAACTTCAAGATTGTTAACTGGGGCTGGCTAAAGGGATCACACACACACACCCTGTTGTAACAGCTCTACTCATTGCCAGGTACAATTTAAAGTGCTGGTAATGACCTTTAAAGCTCTATACATCTTAGGTCCAGGATATTTGAAGGACCATATTCTCCTCTATGAACCAGCCCAGGCTTTGAGATCTGGAAAGGCCCTTCTCTCTATCTCACCACCTTCACGGATGCATCTGGGGGGAACACGGAGAGAACCTTTTCAATGGCTGCTCCCAGGCTCTGTAACTCCCTTCCTAGAGAAGTCAGACTGGCATCCTCCCTCCCTTCCTACTGTAGACAAGCAAAGACATTTTTATTTCAGCAGACATTCAATATGTCATCATTGCCTGGTTGGCAAAAGGTGCTAGCTGTTATTATTTTATGTAGTATTTGTGATTTTGTGTTTTTAAATATGTATTTTAACTCTGTTTCAATTACTACTTGATTGCTTAATTTGTGTTGTGTTTTTTTTAACTATGTCTTCTTTTTTTAAGAAGTACTGTAAGCCACTTTGAGTCCTGAGGAAAAAAAGTGGGATACAAATAAAGATTCATCATCATCAGAGGAGGAGGAGGAGGAGGAGGAGGTGGTAGTAGTAGTTTCCCTGGCCATGTGTTGTCTTCCCAAGCCCTCATTAGAACACAATTAAGTTAGGGAGGACCATGTCTGGGAACCCACTGGCAGCTCATACTAGTGTAAGCCCCTGTTATTCCAGCACTAATACTCTCCTAGGGGTTGTACAAGGAAGTATCTGGTAACCTTTTGTGCAATGTCTTTGCTCCAAGTGGGCAAAGGCAGGTGCCACTCTGTCCTCTCTTACTCAATTACTGGCCAGAGGGTGTGCACAGGCCCGCTTTCCAACTGCTTTCTGCACTCAGGGAAGAAACAGCATCTTCCTCAAGTACACAAGGGCAGCTAGAGTAAGCCCCTATGGTCAACCAGTGGCCAGGAGGGGATCTAAGTTGAATTTGTGGGTTGCCATCTGCCCTTGTGCATTTGGAAAAGAAGAAAAAGCATTTGCCTCCTGAGCAGCAATGCAAGTGGAGATTTACACTCAGCTAGTGGACTAGATAGATAGATAGATAGATAGATAGATATCCCACTTTCCTACTTACACATGATTCAAGGTGGCTTCTCAATGTATAAATTCTGTGCAGAAAAACATGTGGGTTTCCCCCCCATAAAACTCCCAAGTTTCCTGCACAAATAACAGGTTTCCTGTGCAGAAGACCCATTTTCTGCACAGAAGGTGTGGGTTTTTTACACATACACACAAGCCACAATTTTCTCTGTGCAGAACACGTTTAAATACTGGGAGGAATCCATGCATAATTCTTGCTACTCTATTCATCCTGATAGAGATTCCCAAGTGTCAGGAAACTCATTTTTCAACCAGGAAACCAGAAAATAATAGAGAATATTTTTTCCATTCCTACTTCAGGAACCCTGTGGACTGATAGCAAAAGGTATTGATTAAAGAAATACAGCTTCTTGAGGGCTTGGAATCTTTTGCATAATGTACCTGGAATTCCACATATACACTCAGGCCAAGGGAAAAGAGCAGAGAAGAACTATAAGAGAAAAGTTATGAATCTTGTGCCCTCCTTTTTCAACATCATTCTGGACCTACAAAGCCAGTAAAAAACAGAGAAATTTCCTCCAGACTTGAGTAATTTCAGCTCTCATTGACCTGTTACAATTATTATTCCGCAAAATACTCTTTCTTTCTGGACACAACGGTGCAGCTATTTGATGGGCACATAAATGTCGCCTTTTCCTGGAAAGCCAATAACAGCTGCATGCCTCTAGCCATAACCTAGAGCACACAGCACAGCCCATGGGCTACAGGCAAGCCCTATAATAAACCACATGATTTGCCAAAGGAGATGTGCCTCTGAAGGAGTTATGCAAGGGCTTTCTTGGATCCCATGAGCATGCTGAAGATCTCTCCAAAATGGATCAGAAAAGCAACAACAACACCCACCCAGGGCACCATCATTGGATTGTCACAGAGGCTATGCATTTTAACCAGCAGTCTTGAAGAAGAGAATATATCGTACCCAACTGGAGCAAGGCTCAGGAAGGAGTCCTACACGTTGGGAGGGAGGAATGCTTGAAATCATTTCTGATGCAGCTTGACAGGCACTTTGTATCAGCGTTGGTGCTATTTATTCTGCTTTCTATGGATTTTTCCCCCTCCTCCTTCCCCACTAAATGCCGCAACTCGCCTGACAAAATCAATGCCTCAGAGGCCAGGCTGCTCCAAATGTTACCATTTCTACCCTTCTGCGTTGTGTTTCCTTTGGTGGATTTAACAAAAATAATTGACAAGTTAATCAACATATTAATAGATTTAAAAAAAAAAAAGGCGCAAGCAGATATTCCATGTGCCAGAGGCATATTTAACACCTGTATTACTTTTACTACACTTTTCAACTTGTCTGCAGTCATGTTGTGATTGTTCTGCCTCCTAATGTATGTTCAAGTCAATGATGTTGTGGGTGTTGCATCTGCCTTCAGTGAAATGAAGTCTCAGCTGCTGAATAAACATAACGGTGCATTTTCACATACAAGACATCATTAATCCTTTAACAAGGTAAGGCCTTCAGCCCTCTAAAATGCCAGGTCTCGCTAGCATGCACCTCTAGTCATTGTAAATACTCCTATTCTCTGGAGCTAAAAATATTCTACATACACAACCTCAGAAATTCCATCATTCCCTCTCTCCCTTACCTCAGTCCCACCCCACGGTCACAGACAATTAGCCGACAATTACGGAGCTACTGACAGACATGAAAACTGCAGGAAACTTTTGCAGCAAAACACAATATGTTGGTGACGAACGCACACAAAGCTCTGGAGAACCCCCAGTTCCTGCCATTAGGCTTACATACAGCAAATGTCAAGAACCTTCTATTCCAAAACAAACTCTGCCTCAAACTCATTTTGCTGGATTCAAATAACTTGCAAGCGGTTATTACAAACTCCCTTGGGGAGTCAAAGCACGAGCCTCATTTTTTGGGCTGTTGGCTTCATTGTTTCTTTTTTTAAAAAAAAGTAACAAAAAGGAAGTCCTTTACAGACAGCCCTTATAAAAAATAAGAGATTATCTTAGCCATAACAACAGTCTTGTTGAATGAGATCCAAAGCCATTCTTATTACTGTGTATTCTTGCCTCTGAACAGACACTATCCAGGTGCCTATGGAAGCTCACAAGCAGATCATGATGGTGACAGAGACATTCTCTCTTCTTTTTGTCAAAGACAGAGCCAAGAAAACTTGCTTTTGGGTGCCACAAATGGAATTATGGATCTTGTGGTGCCAAAAAAGAAGGCAAGCTCTGCTGAAAGGTAGACTGCCTCTAACTACAAAAACATAAGAAGTTGGGATGGATAAAGCTATCAGTTTTGCTTTGTCCCACATTTCTCAACCTCAGGTTCTTTTTGTTGTAGAAATCTCCAAGTTGAAAAGAGATTCTCAGCTATTTGTACTAGCCAAATTTGATAGTCCAATGGTTCCTTGTGTGTAAAGAAGTATACTGTATTTGCTTTCCATGTCGCTGTTGAAACTGAGTACTCTGTCAGGAAGGGGGGAAAATAGCAGCCTTAATTCAAAGAAAAAAAAAGTAGTAACCTCATTGTCTTTGAATAATTGGTTTCACCATGTTTGGGACCTGGTAATCTCAGAGAAGTTAACATAATGAAATTCAGCAACAGCAGACACACAAGAATCGAGGCTCAGAATCAAACTTCTTTGAAGCAGCTTGAAGTTTTTGTTATACAAACTATGAATCAGATTATCTGTGTTGCCTTCCCACATTACACGGACACCTATGGAGAAATGTTTTTTGACAATGATGAACTCAAGCTTTCTTTTACAAAAAATGAAAACAATCATCTCATGATTTTGTAATAGGGTACTATCCAAATTTGTACTGTTAAATTGCTCTTACACTATATTTATAACTTTAATTTAAAAAATAAAAATAAAAAAGGAATAGCAGCCAACCAGATCACAAGAGGAACATAAATGTAGTAACACCCTCCCTCTTCTGTTGTCCAGCAACTGATGTTGAGATGTATGTTGATTCCAGTACTGGGGCTAATCTATAGCCATCATGACACATGACCACTAACAGCTTTATTGAAGAATTTGGATAATTCCTTTTTAAAGATGCTCATGTTGGCAGCCATTATTGTGGTAGCAGTTTCCATCACTTAACTATACACTCTATGCTGTCTATTGTCTGTCCTTCATTTTCCTCCATTCAGCTTTATTGGATGGCTCCATGTCTTAGCATTAGGAGAAAGGGAGAAAAGCTTCATTTTGTCCGCTTTCTTCACACCATGTAAATTTTTATGCACATTTCCCTCACCCTTCCATCTCTTACAAAATTATATAGGACTAAAAATAAACTTTTATCATAGGAGTGTTGCTCCAGCCCACTGATTGCCCTTTTCTGCCATGTATAATTTGGTCAGGTGCCACTGTAAGACCTTAACTGCAATCCTAAACATATGTACTACAAAATAAGCTGCACAGAACACATATTTACTTGCTGGCTACTAGCCACTCTTTGCGTATCAACTAGAGAGTTGTGTCACTAATGCACAGCAGTCAGTCAGATTAGAAGACACAGAGTCCTGCACAGCTCTGAATGGTGCAGGATCCTTGTTTTATAGGAAAAAAATAAAAAGTGTCCCCCACCAGTACCTTGTATATTTAAGATAAGCAGTAATAAGTAACATAACAACATGCCCTTCCTCCCTCCCTTCCTTCTCCAGACCATGTCTCTGTCATCTCCGAACTCTGTCTGCTCTCCCAGAGACAGCCTCTGTGGGTTTTTTTTTCACATTCTTTTCACCCACATGCCCCCTTCACAACACTCCCTGAGCTGCCTTTGGCTGCCTTCGGCTAGATCTGCTCACTACCTTCCTTCCTTCCTTCCTTGCTTGCTTCAGAAGTAAGGATTTACTTTGTTTTGGTGAGGGCTCACCTAGAGTACTGTGTCTAGTTCTTGGCATCACCATTTAGAAGAATATTGGCAAGCTGGAATATGTGTGGAGAAGGCTAGCAAGAAGATATAAGGCCTGAAAACAAGCCTTCCTTGGAACACTTGAGGGAGTTGCACATGTTTAACCCGGCCATTTCCACACTAGACTGTTATACTGCTGTTATTGCACTTTCAACATCCTATGAAATCCTGGGATTTGCAGTTTAGGGAGGCACCTTTGAGGAATAATAGTTAAAAGTGGAATAATTGAACTATAACAGTCTAATGTGGAAATGGCCCTGAAAAAGAGACATCTGTTATGAAAGCCATCTTTAAATGTCTGAAGAGATGTCAAGCAAAAGGTGGAGTAAGCTTGTTTTGAGTGGCACCAAAGGGTAGAAACAAAACCAATAGATTTAAATTACAAGAAAGGATATTTTAGTTAAACAGGAAGAGCTCCTCAATGGTGGAGTAGACTACCTTGGTCTATTAGCAGACTCCCTTTCGATGGAAAATTTTAAATAGAGGTAGCATAGCCATCGATCAGTAATGCTTTAGCTGTAGATTTCTATGCTGGCAAAAGATTAGGATAAGTTACTACTGGAACTCCTTCTAATTCTACAATTCTATGATTCTGTTTGGAGAGAGGTGTTTCTTAATGAGTAATGTAATAAGTCATTTTTTAAAAAAGAAAAAGTAACATTCCAATCTCTGAGGAAAGAGTAGGACTACTGATTCAGTCCTTCTGTTGAATCCCAGCTCTGTCCTTAAAATGGAAATTCCTCTTTTTAAACCAAACCAAAATAAGCAAATGGAAATGCCTGTTTTAAAAAGTTCACTACAACAAAATCTTTACCATGCCAACTCTTTGCTTTCATTTTCTACCGAACTGTCAGTCAATGTCAGAAAGCATTGACATGAATCAAAACTCATGTTCTGATAGAATTGTACAAACTGGCAAGACGGGTGGTGGGGGGAGGAACACCACAGGTGAAGTCATGTCAAATACAAGTTTAACTGCATAAATCCTCTCCCCCACCTCTTCTTTTTAAATTGAGACATCTGTCTAATCTTGCTACTTTCAGGTAAATGAATACAGGCACCACTGAAGCTTATCTGAGCCCGATGCTAAAGAAAAACATTTCAATGGGCATATTTGCACCTGTCAGCATTTACTTTGGAGTTTGCTCTCCTATATTAATGTGACTGACATCGAAAGGTTTCAAATGAATGTTAATGTTAACTCAGCTTCAACATTCATTTTTTGCCTATTTTTAATGGGGATTCTGTCCTTGAACCCAAGTGCAAATGGAAAGAGTACCAAATAGTGATAAGATTTTGTAGCGTCCAATGACAACATGTGAACGATGGATTCATGAGAAAGACACTGCTGGATCAGACCTTTTAGTGCAGCAATTTATTCCAGCAGCATGCAAATAAAATCTCTGGAAAGCTTACATAGAAGGTATGAAGATAATGGCCAGGTTCATGTATAGCACATGTGAAATGTGGAGCTCTACACATACAGGTCCATACCTATCTCTTTCATGGCAACTGGAGCAGGGAGGCACTGTTGTAGCTGGCTAAGGGGAGAGAAGGGGAGAGAAGAGGGAGCAAGGAGCTGCCCATCTTGACTGTAAAGGGAAATAAAATGAGATCACTCTCCATCCAGGAAAGTAGCTTTGTTTCTATTCTCCCCAACTCTGGCTGCAGATACAGCTGAAAATGGACCACTTCTTGCTTACTTGGGTTACCACTTCCTTCCATCCCACCCAGTGAATGGATGTAGCAGCATTCCCGCATCCCAAGTGTGACAGCAGATAGAGGAGGTAGATAATGCAGGAGGGGCTAGTGAATAGGAGCTCTTCACCTTAGCTATTTGAGAGTCACCAATCAGGGCCTGGAAAAGTTGTTTTTTGTACCACAACTCTCAGAATTCCCCAGGGACTATGACCAGTGTATTGCAATTCCCAGAATGCCCTGTCAGCATGCTGGCTGGGGGTTATGGGACTGGTAGTCCAATTATTTTTTCCAATCTCTACATGTTACTTCAAGGGAAAAAATCATGCTGATAGAGCCTACACACATGTGGCTTGTATCTCTGTAAATTTAAAGGATTTTGATGAATTTGCATATGCATATGCTTCCTTTAAAAAAAAAATCTGAATGTTGTGTTATTCCAAGATTCTTCATGCTGGATGTTGCCACAGACAGTAAGCAACTATATTTATTAATCACATTCATATCCCACTGTGTCTTCAGTGAGCTCAAGGTCAGGACATTGCACATGATTATCTTCTCCTCAACATTTTATCTTTACAACAACCTTGTTATGTAGATCAAGCTGAGAATAAGTGACTGGCTCATGTACCATACAGTGAATCTTATGGCTAAGGGAGATCTTGAATCTGGATTTCCAAGGCTCCACTCCAACACTCTAAACCACTACACCGCACAAATTCTTTACAGTAGTTGAAATTGTCCATCCAGTTAATACACTTGCTGAATTTCTTTTCTAATCTTTCTGCACTTAAAAGCTAAGGCTTGGCATACAAACCAACCCTTACCCAAAGACATCTCAACCTTGACATTCTGTTTTCCCTTGGCAAGCCCTTCGCTCCTCTAAAACACTACCTTTGTCCCCCACCCCCACCTTGCCAGCCGGCTCCCACATGAGGTGCAATTATCAGAATAATAATTAACTGGCTCTCATTAATTTGGGATCAAACAATTGCCCTGTAATGAAGCAGAGAACAGCCAATGTGATCCCTCCAAGAGAAGTGTATGCTTTTCTTACACCTGGTGGCCCATACTCCACTCCAACCATGAGGCGTCGAGCTGACCGTAAAGGGCTGTATAACATTGAGTCAAGGACAGTTAATGGATGCCGGAGCACAAACAAGAGTGCTCCAAGCATGTCAGTCAAGACTAACCTGAGGCGAAAACATCAAAATGCAGGTTGGAGTTTTGACATTCCTGCAGGCTCTGTATGCCTCGACAGTGAATTTTTAAAGTCAATATCCCACTTCTGCTTGTGAGCCCTTTCCATCTGATGAGTAGTGGTAATGTGTAGACCTGATTGAACTGCATCTATAGTATTACTTAAAAAGATAGCTTTGAATGTGTATGTGTGTGTGTGTTATGTGTGGATTCTCCTCCTCACGCACACCCCCTTTTCCAAAGGTCTGTGATAACAATAAAGAGAGTTTACACAGATTATCACAGGCTGTGTCTTTAGACTTCAAGGTTATATGATTAGGAAATTAGAAAAGAGATGAGATTAGAAAAACCACAGAACAAGGTTCGTTTCCCCCTCCTCTCTTCTATTTTTATTTTTTTTTAACAAAAGGAAAGCTTTTTACAAATTATCTGTGTACTGAATTTGCACAGAATCTGATAGATAAATCTTCTAATATTTGGAAATGGATAAAATGTGGGAATGTAAATAGGAGAGGAAACAGCTTTAAAGCTGAAGGCTGGCAAAAGTTCAAGAAACATATTAAGTATTCTAATTCGCTTAAAGCTTACTTATAAAAACATGCATACTGTGATCTAATAAAATGTAATGATTCATACACAGAACAGTAATGAACAATAATAATTGCTCAAGATGAACGCACCCTAGACTGTTATACAGTAGAGTCGCTTTGCATCCAATTTCAGATTAAATTATTGCTTCACTTTCTCGCTTGGCCTGGTGGATTGCACTGGTTAGAACAAAATGTACATTATACAAAGTACAGAAAAAGAAGCACAGCCCTATAGACAAGAACCATTTTGAAGAACTTTTATGGGACTACAGGTGTTAGAAGATTATTTGTAACATTGTCCAACATTTTATTTCAAGATTTTTCTACCTGAGTTAATAAAGTAAATGTGTTCTTGGGCATTATTTCTTTAACAGAAAATTTGACAATGGAGATAGAAATAACATGGAAAGAACACAGATAGATTTTTATATCACAAAAAAGCTTGAACATGTTTCAACAAAATATTCTATCCAAAATTAACAATATGCACATGTGAAATGAAATGATCAGGTCAGCTAAGCCCTGCATAACTAAAGAAGACCATTTGGAACCTTCTTTTAAAAGGTATCCAAGACCAAAGTCCTTGGGGATTTCCGCACTAGTCTGTTACAGCGCTATTATTCCACTTGCAACATCCTATGGAATCCTGGGGTTTGCAGTCTGGGGAGGGGCTGGCTGGCCGCTCCCAAAACTGCAAACCCCAGGATTCCATAGGATGTTGCAAGTGGAATAATAGCGCTGTAACAGACTAGTGTGGAAATGGCCCTCGATCTGTGTTTAACCTACCGGGGCGGGGTGGGGGAGGGAAATGCCTGGTGAATGCAAAGTGTATTTGAGAAGGTGCATAATGTAGAAAATAAAGGATTGACTTGACCTACCGGGGTGGGGCGGGGGAGGGAAATGCCTGGTGTTTTCTTCTTTTCCCTCTGCTTTGCTGCTTGTTCATGCTCATTACAGGATTCTGGAAACAGATACTGTTTAGCTTGCTTGTTGGACACAGGCACACATAGCTGGTAGGCCTTAACAAAATTGGTGACATCTTTGGAAGTTTGCTGGTTCCTCCACACAAATGTGCATACTGATGAATATGAGGTCTGAAGGCCATTGTGGTAACAGCTTATCCCATCCCTTTTCCCTGTAAGATACTCTTGTAAAGCAGAAGGAAACAGATAGCAATTGGCTGGTAATGCTGTGTCCTTCTGGGTCTGATTGTGAGACTTGAGCACATCCATTGTCACTGGGATGCATGAAAAATGCAGTGTACAATGTCCCCTGTTCAAATAATTAAGCTGGTATATATTGGAAAACACAGTTTCTATGAATTCCAGCATGCACATCATATGGATGAGATCAATGAAATTTCTCCATAATTTCCAGCCAGTCCTACCTCAGATGCTATAACTTTATTTGGAAATGGAGAGAGAGCACCTGCCACTGCTAGTGAGAAGTTCCCAATACCTCCAACATTCATGGCTTTCTCAGACAATTCTTATCCTTCTTTTTTTCCAGCAGCAAGACACAATTATGCCTGGAGTTAAGCTTGGTTCCTGCTTTGGAAAGGGCCCCAAATCAACTTGGATAGATTTAGAAGTCATGTGGTATCATTTGCATCTGAAAGAGAATTTCACTTCAGAAGATTCTAAAAGTTTGTATCCTCATTACTATGATGGGGAAATCAACACACAACTATAGCATTTTGGCTTCTTGACACAAGTAGATGAAATTTGCAGATACAATTGCTCTTTCCTCCATGGGATGGAGATTGCCAAACTTCAGATGTAAGGATTATTTTTGCATGAGGCTGGACTTTGAAGTCCAGGTAGGGGAGAGGAGTTCAAAAAAGGCTTCACTTCAGATCACTTATACTCTTATTACTTAACAGCTCAAGTGTGCATGTATATGTGAACAGTATCCATTTTAACATATTGGCCCTTTCTGCACCTTACCTTTTTCTGGAGCTGGGGTGCGGGGATGGCACGAGCAGCCTCTGGTGAAAGGCTGTTGTGTCCCTGCTACTTCAGCTCCGCATGAGCTGCCTGCTTGCGCGAGAGCCCCACCTCTTCCTTCCGCAGTACAGCCTGGGATTTTCCCAGGCTGTGCTGGGGCAGGAAGCACGACTGGCACAGCTCCAGAGGCTCTGCACACCAAGTAACTGTGCGTGGGGCCCGGGAGCAATGCGCGATTGTGCACCATTTTCAGTCCTTTCCGCACAGCATTTTCCACACAAACGGGTGCCTGAAGTGTCGCACGATTGTGGGGAGTGATCTGCACAATGCACTTACAATCGCATGATGCTCCAGGGGCTGGCAGGGTCTGATTGCACACCTTTTCATTTTTGGCTAGAAGCTGAAAATGGTGTGCTGTCGCACATTGCTCCTGGGCCCTGCACACACTTACCTGGTGTGCAGAGCCTCCAAAGCTGTGCTGGTCATGCTTCCTGCCCCAGCACAGCCTGGGAAGGTCCCAGGCTGTACAGCAGAAGGAAGAGGTGGGGCTCTCGCACAAGCAGGCAGCTCGTGTGGAGCCGAAGGACCCCGGATGAGAGAGCTTCTCACCAGAGGCCGCTCACATGATCCCCGCACCCCAGCGCCAGAAGAAGGTAAGGTGCAGAAAGGGCCTTTGGCTTCCAGCTGAACATGAAAAAGTGTGTGATTGGCACCTGCCGGCCCCTGGAGCATTGTGCGATTGTGAGCGCGTCATGCAGATCACTCCTGACAATCGTGCAATGCTCCAGGTGCCCTTTCGCATGGCAAATGCCGTGCGGAAAGGTCTATTGTCTTTGCACTGATAGGAAACCTCTGTTTGTGATGTTTAACCTGTGATGTTTCTTGTACACATAATACTTCAAAGAGCAAGGCCAAACAACTCATGAGACCAAGAGGTCTAAAAGCATCATGATAAACACGTGAGACATAAAATGATAGTCTTAAGAGGGATTGTTCTTGCTGATCCTTGACTTTACCTCCATTGAAAGGAAGTCACTCTGTGAGCCAAAACAGGAACAACATTAACAAATCACAGTAACCTTCTATTATAGCCTTACCTTTCAGTCTTAACATAAAGTAATGATCTTATGTCAATGTTGTGGAAACTCCAGAGAGATGAGGCCATATTAAGATGTCATTATGATGGCAAAATGATGGCAATTCAGGCTTGTGGGGACCACATGACAATGATGGCAAAACAAACTCAATGCAAATCTATCAGAGCACATTATCATGTCAAGAGAATGGGATCTAATAGGCCTTTTCTTATTTCATGAGGAACAAAATTAATAGTTCCCAGGAGGAAAACAACAATGTATCAAAGCAGCAACAAACAGCATGTGAACCTATCCTGAGCATTCTCTCTCTCTCTCTCTCTCTCTCTCTCCATACATACATACATATACTTACATATATAAAACTATGTTTACAATGAGAGTTCTTTAATCATGTACTCTCAGTGATGTATTCCTTCTCCCAACTTTCTCTTCTCTTCCCCCAGCCATCCATACACATTTTTATACATACACACAGAGGGGTGGGGGGAGGAGGGAGGGAGAGAAGGGGAGAGAGTCATAGCATCATTTAATCATTTATCTGGTTAAAACTGGATCCTCACCTGACAAAATGGTAAAGAAATGGAGCACCTCCAGGCTGGAAGTTATGATAACAGCTCTTTGTCCTTTCACCATTTTTTGATTATTCAAGAGCTATGGTTTCCATAACCATCTATAATGGGAAATATCACTATAGCTAAAAGACACAATTGGAAGATTCTTTTTTTTTTTTAGCCACTGAATGTCTTCTGCTTTCCTTTTCATATTATTCCACCAGGACCCAGGCAAATGTACAGTTAACTGAGATGAGATATGCTAGTAACATATTCCTATGCTCCCACATAGATGCTGTTATGATGTTAGCCAGAGGTCAGAGATCTCCTCCATACCCTGGCCTAAATACCATGGGCAGCAACATGTTCTGACTCCCTTGTGGACAATTTTCAATTTATTGCCCATCTCAAATGTGAGCCTAAGGCATCACCACCGTGGCTTTTCCATCTGTGCAACAAAAATAGTAACTATTTCCATAGGTAGCATTAGAAAACACAGGAACCGATTTCTGGTGTCTGCAGATGGACACAGTTTGCACTCTCGAATCCTCCAGTTCGCAGTTAGCAACAGGTATGTCTAGAAATTTCAAAGGTATATTATTGATTTTTGATCACTGTACTGCTGGTCCTACAGCAGGGGAAGTTCTTTCTCTTCTTGGTTTCTCCTTCCTTTATTCACTTCCTTGATGTTCTTCCAACAGAGAAATAGACAGCAGTTGCATTAGCTACCAAATTTCAGTAACATCAGTAGTGGTCATTTCTAGGGCAGCTACAGAATTTCAGTGATAAAACCAATAGAGGAAGCAAACTGGGCAGTGGTTTCTATAGATCTCATGGCAATCTCCCAACCAATGAAGTTGTTCATGTCTTGTCCAGACAATATCGAACTAAGGCCCTTTCCACACCAGGCAATTAGAACGGGGCAGTGCGTCCTCTCACGGAGGTTGTCTGCACCTTGGAGCAGACTAGGAGCGGACTACTTACCGGAGATCCACACCTCAGTCTGCTCCAAAATTACCCCAAGTGGTCCTCTAGCGTATTTTCTAAAGACTGCAAAAAACAGGTCTTCATTTTCCTGGAATGCACCATTGCGTTCCTGCTCCCTTGTGCAGATTCGCAGGCTTGCACCAATGCGAGTCTGCAATCTGCAGAGGGTGGGCTTTAGGCGTGTGAGCTTCAGCAGTTGGTCAGGACCCACGACCAACTGGAAGTCGCCATTTTGGAAGCTGGAAGCCATCATTTTGGAAGCCAGCGCAGTGCAGATCTACAGACCTCGCACTATTCCGATTCGCCCTGGACCAAGGAGGAGCCCTGCAGAAGGGCTTCAGGGACAGTCCACGTTGCTTCGGACCCCAAAAGAAGCGGTAGGTAACGGCACAGAGCGATTTCCTCACCTTGCGCGGAAAGGGCCTAAGAGGAACCAATGTTCTGACTCAGTATAAGGGAGATTTTCATGTCACATGTACAATGCATTACCAGACTAATTAGAAATATTTTATTATAGCTTTTGATAATTGCTCCCCTCCTCCTTCTCCTCTTTACTGAAAGTAGTGGTTAGACAAAATTTTGATCCAACTTGAATTTTATGCTTAGGTTATAGAGATAATCATGTAAAGCCCTTGAGTCCATTGCTACTGTACCAATGAATGGCTTGAATTTTGGAAACTTTCAGTTTCAGCCAGGAAGCCTGAACTCCCAGATGGTCATTAGCTGCCTAATAAAAGACCACCACATCTCCCATAATTACTTAACATCTTGTCTCTGAAAACACATTAAACAAAGTGGGTTTTTTAATATTTAGATCTAAATTGCATTAAGTAAATGTTATTCTTGGTAAATAAATGCAATGGGGGAAGGTACTATGTGGAATTAAAAAATCATTTTGCACTCTCCATAACAGAACGAAGAGAGACAAATGAATCCACACCATCTAGACCATTTGTTGGACTGACATTTCAAATATCAGTAATTCATTTAAACTTCATGTTGCTATTTAAACAAAGGCATGGGGGCAGTGGAAGGGAACATTTTATAAGGTATAATGCTGACCTTCTTGATTGAAAAGATTATGATAAATGGGTTTGAGGGACATTCCTTTCCGACTAATGGTGTGGGCTGGGCATATAGGTCTATGGAATGAGGGCAGGTGAAAAAGTAGGTGAATCCACACCACGCCTGTTCAGAACCATGTTAGCGTCTATATCTATGTATTTAGAAATCTATCATGTACTATAGTGAAAAGTCAATATCTTGTCAAGTGCCCACATATACAGCCACATGGTAAAAGTCCTAGGTTATTTTTGTCAGTGCAGTTGTCTCTCCACTTTTGTGGGTTTGATCTTCATGGATTTGATTCTTCACAGATTATTTGCTGCTGCTATTGCCCTATGCCATTTTTAATGGGGACTTTGATAGCAGCAGTATTCATCTTGAGCTGTGTGCTGTTAAAGCAGGGTTAGTTAGCGGTCAAATATCTGGTCGCTGGGAGGAAATCAAACTGGCTGGGTGGCTGGGCCTGGCTGCATATGCGTTCCCTCATACACTTACTCACACATGCAGCTGGATGGGAAGGGGGGATGGGATGGGATGGGAGAGTGCACATGGGTATTTCCTCACTTGCTTGCTCACTTACTCATGCAGATGCGGGGAAGGGGATGAGATGGGGGAGCAGAAGGAGTAAGGAGGCATGTATGCATTTCCACACTCACTCACTCACTCACATGGGCACGGGGGGGAAAAGGATGGGACAGGTAAGCAGGAGGAGGGATGGTGTGCATGTGCATTCCATCATTTGCTCACTTGAGTGGGAGAGGGAAAAGGGATGGGGCAGAGAAGTGCAAAAAGGGTGGGTGGGTGGGTAAAGCTTGGGTCTCCGGAGGCCTTTCCACACTACACTGTTATAGTGCTATTATTCCACATTCAACTTCCTGTGGAATACAGGGGTTTGTAGTTTACTGAGGCCAAAGAGCTCTCTGGATGAGAATTGTAAAGGGCCTTCCCTAAACTGCAAATCCCAGGATTCGATAGGATGTTGAAAGTGGAATAATAGCACTATAACAGTGTAGTGCAGAAATGCCCTGAGGTGGAGAGAGGGTGCAGGATAAGGGTAGAGCAGGAGAAGATTGCTGGAGTGGTGCATGGGGTGGTGGTGGCCACAGGAAGAGGGGAAGGGCAGCAGGAAGGGGCTGCAGCAGCTGTTCTTGCAGCAATGGCATTCCCTCTCTCCATTCTGGAAACCTGTGTACAACCCTCCCTCCCACCTCCTGCTCTCAGTCCCTCATCCCATCCCATCCCATCCCCTTCCCCCTGCCCATCCAATCAAATGAATAAGTGAGTACACAACGGAACACATGTTTGGCTGGGCCCAGGCACCCCACCAGTACAGGTACTTGTGTGTGTGTGTGTGTGTGTGTGTGTGTGTTAAATACAGTCTGGGGGTGGGGCTAGAGATATTTGCAGTTTTTCCACTTTTGTGGGATGTTGCACCCCTAATCCCCACAAAAATGGAGGGCTGACTGTTCAAAAAGTCAGTAGATACATGGGAATAAGCCAGTGAAATAAGACTTTTGCTAGTTTTATATCTGATGTTCAAGATCAAATATTGATACTCACACATATCATCTGAGAATATATATATTATTGAGAATCTCTGGAATTTGGGAAGAGTCCTACACCCACTGAACTTCACTGTTTTTACTCTTTCATGGTATATGTATAGATAAAGAATATGTTAACATCCCCACCACTCATGGTCATGATGGTGGTGAGACTGAGAGAAGGGCCTGTCCTGATAATCTCAGGACCTGGGCAAACTCATAATATATGGTCTACCAGATGGCCTGGTTTGTATCTGGAATATCAGGTGTATAGGTTATATACAGAGGGAGAAATGGCAAACCAACTCTGAGTATTCCTTGGTTAACCGTGTGCAAATTTTGCTCAGTATTAGTCCCAAACTGTGAAGATTTTATCCAGTTCTGGATTCTTCCAGTCAGGATTTCTCAACACCCAAAAAACATGTTTCTACCCTGGTAAAGAAGATGTGTGTCATGTTTAATTATTTTTTTAAAAATGGTAGCTGGTGGCTGTTGAAGTCTTATGTCTTCCTAAGTGGATTTCCATCTGTACAGATAAGAACATGGCAGTTCTGTAATGGCCAAATTCAGTGGAGGGCTGCTGTTATGTTATTATGCAGCTCAGCCAGCAAACTGACCCATGTGCAATGGGACTGATGCACAACAGGATAGCATCACATCAGTTTTAATGCACGTCACATCAATCCTCATGTTCGTCCCATCAGTCCCAATGGGCAGCAAGCAACAATGTGTAGTGGGCACTCTTGCTGGTGTCCTGTTAGGCATCTTTGCAATTCAGTAAAGAGCAGCTCTGCTACGTAACACCGCTGCTATGTAGCTACGTATACATAATAAGTTACATAATATAACCAGTCATATAGGATTCTGGTAGGTGGTTTTAAACTAATAAGTGTCTACATACTCCAAAGGAACCAGATCTTGTCTGATCTTGGATTATAAGTGGGATCTGGTCTGGCTAGTAGTTGGAATTGATACTACAGGAGAATACCAGGCATTATTGGTTATATATAGAGGGAAACAATAGCAAACCACAGCTCAATATTCTTTGTTTAAGAAAACCCCATGAAATTCATGGGGTTACCATGAGTCAACAGGCAAAATGAACACCCATGCTTTACTTTTTAAAGCAGTAATGCTCTGCAGGGTGTCTGTTGCCTGTCCTGGGATAGAAGAAGGCATACCTAGTGCCAAAGTGCTGGAAATGAGCCCCTCTCAGCTTAAGAATTGCCAGGTCCTGAGAGAGTAGAGTGTGGATTGTTATACCATTCCTCCTAAAAGCAACTACCAATAGAAATGAGAGGTATCAACAGGCTTGAAGGAAACCCATCGTTCACAGAGGAATAAACAAATGTTAAAAAAAATAAGTGAAGGAGAGTTAATGAATGTTAATGTTAATGAAAAAATAAGTGAAGCCCAAAAAGGGCCAAATATTTTTTGATGGCCAATGACCTTATTTACTAAGGAATTGAAAAACAAACATTAAAAACATAAAACTATATGTGGAGTGCATAGAACAAAAAGTACATAGGGAAAGGGTATGGATAGCTGACATCCTGAGCAGGGCCACTTTCACATTGCAAAAAATTGTTGCAGGTCCTACTAATAAAGTCACATAGAGTAAGTCAACACACAGTAGTTTTCAGATGGTGAAATACCATTCCTCTTTACCCACTTGGCAGAAATCCAGTCAGTGGCCTTGAGTTGAAAAGGTTTATATCCTATTCCAAATCTGCTTCAGCCAGTAAGTTTCCCTCTGATTACCTGCTTATTAAATTTCTATCAACATTAACAACAGGAAATCGCTCCACCTAACATATTTTAATAGGCCTCCAATTACTTGATTAAGTTTTGAGGGAGGCAGGAGGGAAATGTGTCTAGATTTACTACTCTAAATGCCTCAGTGTTTCATTAATAACGTAGGTCTCGTGGGTATCCCCTGAATCCGCCTTGGAAAATGGCCCATTTACTGTCATAGGATTTCTCTATTTATGCTGCTAAAGGAGACTCCACAGTGAAAATAAGCAGTTTAGTTAAGAAGACTGAAAGGGAAAACAAGAATTAGATGTCTGGACATGCTACTCAACACATCTCTCTAATGTTTCAATAGCTTTATCGCACTGCAGAAGGAACATCAGCTTTACTTCTTGCCCAAATGAGTGTTGTGGGACAAATATTCTGAGAACTATGTTACCCCCTAATGATTTCACTAGTTGGGGATTCTCATTTCTATCAGCTCCTGAGGCTCATATCAGCATGTTTGGAAAGAGAGACATAACTGTTTTATGAGCCAGAGTGATATAATTGTCCATTGCCCCAGGCTCACTCTTGGGAAGTAAGTCTTCAGATCCGAGACCTTCATGTTCAGACCCCTGTTCAGATTGATACCTTCTTCAGGGGTGGAGAAAATGTAGTCTGTGGGCCAAAGGCAGTCCCTAACTCCTTTGCTGCCCCTGAAGTTTATGGGGACATTTCCTAAGCTTCCAAATCCCCATATTTTTACAACCCCCCCCCCAAAAAAAGCCCAGAACAATTTTACACCCAAACCTAAACAAAACATCCAGAAAATGCAGCAGCTTTGTTCCCACCACGTCTTTGCCCTGGCACCACCAAAGGTGCTTCCAAAACAACAGGTCACTGAAAAATTAGCTGAAAATAAAGCCAGAAGTGACATCATACCATTGCAGGTTTCATCATGAGATGGTGTTGAAGCCCACTGATGAGAGGAATAGCCCCTACCTCTGGCAGTCAGAAACCCTGATCTAGATCTGTAACTGCATTCCAAATGCTTCTGTAGCATATGGTCATTGTGACTGTGATGAATTCACTTTGAATGGAAAATATAAAAGTGATACAGGGAGAGAAAAGTCCTTCCTGTTTTTTGTTATTTGCCATCAAGTTGACTTCAACTTTTGGCAGCCCTAAGAATTAGAAACCCTCAAGAGCCCTGGTCACCACCTGCTCTGTTCAGATCTTGCAAATTTAGACTTCTTTGATTAAATATATGATCTTCCTCCTTTTCTACTACCTTCCATTTTTCTAAGCCTTGCCATCTTTTCCAGTGACCTATGTCATCTCATGATATGCCCAAAATAGGATAGCCTCAGTTTAGTCATCTTTGTTTCTAGTAAGAAGCTGATTTGCTGAGGGATTCATTCATTTGTCTTTTAAGCAGTCCATCCAATCTGTAGTGGCAGTGAGTTTCTGCCATCCATACTACCAAAGCAATGGTAGTACGTCTGGTTGGCTGGCCACAAATGTGGTCAGAAGCCACATGTACCTATCAAGGTGACTGAAAATACTGAGACTGGTAACTAATGGTCTGGCTGAACATGAAGTAGCTTCCTATATTCCATGAAAAACCAAACTGGGTTTTTTTTTAAAAAAAGTGTATTCAAAAAAACTAAGTGTATTTTTTTTAAAAAAAATATTTTTCATATATATTTATTATGGCTCTTGAAACAGTTTGCTCTTTGACACCAGAAGACAAAAATGAATACCACTTGCTCTCTTTCTTTAGGAATGAAAAAATATACAGTTAACTCCAGACTTTGATCACTATCATTTCAACATCAGACTTGTATTAAAACTGTTTTGAGTTAGACACAAATGTAGTGGTGGATAGAGTGAGAAGATAAATGTGTCTTGTGAATAGCTTTGGTATCAGAAGTGGAGAGAAGAAAAGAGGAAACTATTTCATCTATGAATTTTTCACATGGCTAAGATTTACCACTTACCGCTGATAATCCTCTTCCGACTTGAAGGGTCAAAAGGTGAAAATGATTGAGGTACCTTTTGCTATGAATATTTTACAAGCTGCCTATCCCCTTTTCAGCAAGATCTCAGTGCTGACGGAGGGCTTCTTCAGGATGAGTCCTTAGTTGACGGATGAATACAAAACACCTTTCAAACAAAAGGCATTCAAGATTAGCAGAAGACAAGGCAGCCTACTTTAGTTTCTGTGTGCAGTACCTGGAGTATCAATGGAGATTAAAAAAAAAAAAGAACCCACAACACTGAGTGACAGGTAACTGAAATGCAGAATACCACAATATATTGTTCTCCTATTGATTGCAGAAAGAATGGGAAAGTTAGCAAGTCACGGTAATGTCATGAGCAAATGATGAACTTTGAAGAACTCAAGGACCAAAAAGTAACATGAAACAAGAAGTAAATTGAAGATAATATTTAGTTACAGTGCTGTTCTCAAATTGTCCTGAAACACATCCTCTGGCCTTTGAGGCTGCATGGTTTTTAAAATGAAGACAATGGGAAGAAACTGGTGGCTGAAACAATATAGCCATTTTATTTTACGACGACCAGTAATGTGAACTTCTTGGAAGACATCTTCTTTCAGCACTTTATTGCAATGGAGTACATTCAGTGCCTATGAATCAGAAAGATCTTCATGCCAAGCTGTCTTGGACCTTAACCTACAAGAAGCTGGCAATGGCTGGGAATGAACAGCATTCATTTCTTTTTATGTACACTTCATAACAAAACAGCTCTGCATTCCCAGCTTTACACTGGAAATGTGTCAGAGAAAAAAGTTTTCTGTGAGGAAGAGAAAATGTCTAGAAAGCAATTAGCTTGTTTTTGTCAGTAGTTAATGTGCATTGCTGCACAAATAGTATTGATTTGATTGTTATGCAATGTACACATTCACTTCGTCTTGCATTTTAGATGTTACAGATCAGTGGTAGAATATTAATTATCCATCATTTTTCAGCTTTGCTGCATAGGGTGTCTATTTTATCATACTAGTTCCTAAAGTATATTATAAGAATTCCTGCTTTTAATTTCTATCACCATATTTGAACATTTTTAAAAGCATATCAATATTTTTTCATCAATTTTTCCAAGAGCCAATAATTATCACTATTTTAAAGGTAAGGAAGTTATATTTGCTCAGGATTACCAGGAAAATTCACAACTGAACAGATATAATTCTCCTAATTTTAATCCATGTAATGAGTACATTTTAAATTATGGTGATGATGGTGACATTCATGATGATGATATTCTGCCTTTTTCCTTCCATGATGGTGGGAGAATGGACTAAGGGTCAGTTCAGCTACCTATTTTCAAGAATTTACTTGGGCAAATACTTACATCTTTCTCTCTCTGTGCATCTTAACAATGATTTTGGAAGAGAAAGAACATGTATGATTATACAGTAAACTTCATGGCTTAACTGGGATTCTTTTAGTCCAGTTACTTTATTGTACCCACTGTAGTCTTATGTAGGCATGATCTGACTTTGGAGTTGAAAGAGAACCCTGGGTTTTTCCACCCACAACTGTGAGGTCCACCAAATGGAGCCAGGTTCATGGAGCAGAGGAGTCCAATGCAAAATTATGATTCATAGGAGCTGGTCCAGTTGCTTACTTCTTGAGGGCAACATTTCCTCTCCAAATACAATCTGTCCAAGAGGGATGGGGGTGCTGGGAGCTAAGCAAAACCGAGGTAGCACTTCCCTCCCAACCACTGAGCTCTAGCCAAAAAGCTGTACCAGAGTCAAGTGTACAAATAGCCCCAATATAGCAGAGATTGGTCACACAGCCATGGAAGCATGCCCAGCAGAGAATATCTTAGCAGCAATGCACTGTAGCCAGGAAAAACTCACTTACGCCACTTGTTATCTTCCAGCAAGGAGGCAATTTATTCTTGAGTTACAATATATACATATTTACAAGAATCTCCAGAAGTTGTTCCAGCATTCCTCAGTTTGTTCTTTCTGGGAGAGCCTCCGCATACATGCTCAGGCACCGTGTGCACTGTTGGCTAGGACCCAGCTACATTTATACACACACCTAGCTGATGCAATCCTGGGCAACCTTTGCATTCTCCTCATATCTGATGCAACTTTCTCCCCTGGTTGCCCGTCAGCATGACTCAGTATGACTCAGCTAGAGTCACATGGCTTTTCACAGGTGCACTTGACAATTTACATCACAAAGTATTTTCTTTGTGGTTTTGTCCAACCTTTTCTGACACAATCATGGTGCAAGCCACCTTGTGCTAGCCACACTAGAAGACCAGCTTGGACCAAACACAATCTGACATGAAATGAGTTGTTGCATTTCACATGTATGTTTATAAAAATACAAATAGAATCTGCTGGCCACGGAGATTGATATTTCTCAAGATCATAGCAATGGGGAAAAGAAATATAACCAATGCTGTTCTTCTACAACCACAGCAGCTGCCTCTTCTGCCTGATGAAAGGACCGACCTGTTTTAACAGCTAAGCATAAAAATGCACTTCTATTTCTCCTTAACTTTTTATATTGCAAAAGAAAGAAGGGTGGGCAAGCTCCAGGTCTGGGCTCAATTGCCTACCCCCAGCGCGACTCTAGGACAAACACACATATACATGCACATACCAAAAGCCAAAAGTGGAAGTGATGACATGTTTTGTAGAAAAGCAAGCATGGGTAAGGGGACAAATCAGGGAGGCATATACCTTTTCTTAGGGGAGACTCCCAACTCCTAGGCCATTTCCGCACTACAGTGTTAAAGCGCTGCTATTCCACTATCAACCTCCTATTGAATTCTGGGATTTGTAGTTTAGGGAAGGGCACTTCAAATTCTCAGCCAAAAAGCTCTTTGGTCTCAGTAAACTACAAACCCCAGAATTCCACAGGGCATTGAAAGTGGAATAGCAGCAGTTTAACACTGTAGTGCGGAAATGGCCCTAGAGGCTTTCACAAGTAGCAATTTTCTTTTTGCGGGGAGAGGAGGCACATTTATGGGGTGTCCAGCATTTTCAAAATGGTTAAAAACCATGTGTGATCCATGAACCCTAATAACAGTAAGACATAGGCCTGATTCGTATTGGTTATTTCCAACTAGAGTAGACCCATAAAATCAATGGTAAATTGGTAATAAACACTTGTGTAAATTCCATTAATCCCATGAGTTTACTCCAGTCAAGATTAAGAATGGATTCAAGGCATACCAATATAAAGGCTTAGCTCTGAATCCTGGCATTGTTGCAGCCCTCATATTTATAAAGAGGAACATGTGGATCTATCTACTTGTATTTGAATATTTTCTTGCCAAAGCTAAAATACTGAGTACTCAACATTAAAATGAAAGGGCACTTATTTCCTGAGAAAAGGTAAGTCCTACTGAGTATAATTTGCTATAGTTTTACTGGGAGTAAGATGCATAGACCTCAGAGAGACTGACTTCTAAATCTAAGTAGGGAAGTGCTGGGTAATATGGCTTGTATATCTGCAGTCTCAGTATGTTTACCTAGAAATGGACTCTTTGAACTCAGTGGGTCTTCTAGAAAAACATGTCTCAGATTGTATTGTATATTTGCAATCCTCTATGTACTTACTTGGGAGTAAGTCTCACTGAATTTGCTTAATTGAAGTGTGGTGGGCCTTACATTTATAAATCATGCTGCCTTGGTATGAAAAATTGAAACCTTTTTGTATTAATGTAGGCCCAACTGGTAAAGACGGCACATGTTTTTGTTTGTACACTTTGCTAAGCAGAACAGATGCTACTTCTTGAGCCAAAGGAAGCTTTCAGGATGACCTGCTGGGTCAGGTAAAGGTAAAATGTGCAGCAATTGAGCAAGCCTACTGTGACCAAAGACAGCTTCGCTGTCATTAGCCGGTGTTGAAGGATTGTCCCCTGGCCAGATGGAGGTGGAAGCTGTCTTCCATGAGTCATTTTGCACTCCCTTTCCTCTCAGTAGCAAGAACGCTTTCAACTTGCATTTACACTTGAAAGGTTGCTCAGTGGGTGATTTACGAGACAAATTATCCTTCTGAAGTCACAGATAAGTTGAAAGAAGCTCTCTTCTCCCACCTTTCCAAGTTTTCATTTTAAAGCACTTCCATATATATATATATATATATATATATATAGGTGTAAAAGTTATTAGATTGTGCTTCTTGAGGGTCTTTCGTCTCTTTCTTCTCTTTCAAAGTAGAGTTACTGGTTTTGTAAAGGTGAAGCAATCAAAAAGTGGAGGAACATGAAGACATATTTTGTAATTGTGACAATACTGTGATGTTGAGATTTAAAACTGTGGTGAGACCAAGGACACACATGAAAGTCTTGTGACAAAGGCAGCATTCCCTGGCATGGAGGAGGAGGTTTCTGGGTTAGTAGGGTAGTAAATCTGCTCTGGATTTTAGTCCCTGATTTGAAGATGTTTTCTGGAGTGCTGAACTCATTAGGGTGTGAGTAGTATGAGTAGCCTTTAAAAATCAGGAATATAACATGGGCCATTTCCGCACTAGTCTGTTATAGCGCAATGATTCCCTTTCAACATCTTCTGGAATCCTGGGGTTTGCAGTTTCGGGAGGGGCCGGCCATAGAGTGGATCCAAAACCCTACTGATATGAAAGCCACCATCCACCACTGCCAGCACATGACTCCCATCATGCCTTCATTACTAAGGACTCATATTCTACATTGTCCATTTAATTACACAGGCCCAGGCAGGGAGAGACAGAGGTGACAGCTGGCGATCAGGGTGAAGGAAGGGGATATTTCTACCTTTCGTAACAGCAAACAAGACTTCAATGAAGAATTACAACAGGGGTGCTGCTTCTGATTGTCACAGCGTCACTCATTGGCCAGAGGAGGTGGAAACATCATATTCATGCACTCTGATCACTAGCTGAATGAGTGTGGCTGCTGCCTGGTAAATTAGGTTTGAGAGAGCATCTGTATGGCAATAATGCCACAACTATGACCCTTTTCGCACCTTACCTTTTCCCGGTGCTGGAGTGCAAGGCTTGCGCAGGAAGACTTCGTAGGAATGCTCTCGCATCCCTCCTGCTTGGGCTCCGCAGCTGCTTCCTGGTTGCGCGAGTGCCCCGCCTCTTCCATTCGCAGTGCAGCCTGGGACCTCCCAGGCTGCACTGAAGAGAGGACGCATGACCGACCTGGCTCCTGAGGCTTCGCACACAAGGTAAGTGCATGCAGGAGCCCAGAGTGATGCACGACCGCACAGCATTTTTGGCTTTGGAAAAATGTGTGTGCGGTCCGTGTCAGGGTCTTGAGCATCACACAAATGTGAGTGCATCATGTGGACCGCTCCTCACATTTACACGACGCTCAAGGGGCCCTTTCGCTTCAGAAATGCCTTGCAGAAAGGGCCTATGACTACGTAGTGTCGGTGAATATGGAGCAGTTACAGGTACTTCATTCTAGGTTACAAATCTCTAAATGCAGAATGCCAGCCAAGGCTTGTAAGGAGATTCTAAGCATGTTTGGCTCAGCAGAATCTTGGCCTCACCAGAGTTCCTGATTGCAGAGAAAACTGTAAGTACCTCTAGCTGAATATCCATACAGCCACTTCTGAAGATCTTTGTGTTCAATACACAAAGATCTTCACATATGGATGTTGAGGGCAGGACCTTTGTGACTGCTTTTCTCCCCCAACACACTTTTAACCTTTCCATGCATGACACGAATAGCTGCTTAGGTCTACTGAAACAATTTATTGTTTATTTTTCTTTGAATGGTGGGATGGCTACTTTAGTTAACATTTTAGCCTTCATTTTGGGATAGGACTAGCCCACACTGGTTCAGAATTTCACACAGAAAACCAGAGATTAGTAAAATATTTTTTTTGGGGGGGGGAAGTTTTAGATCCCCCACCCCACTCTAGCAGGAGGACCATGCTGGAGAATTTGGGAATTTCAGTCCAAGAAGCAACTTTTCAGAACCAGGGCACCACAGTCACTGGAAAGCCATAGACTACTTATGACAAAAGGAACAAAAGCTGCTTCAGTCCAGTTATTACTTGCAACTACTCCCAACTAAAATAGGCCACTGAATCTTGTATGATCAGATATGTTTCAATTTATGCAGCCTGAAGATGTGGGCAGCATCCTTAGAGACGTAAGAGCCACAATCTGTATACTGGATCTTTGTCTTGCTGGCTACAGAAAGAAGCTAGAGGACTAAGTTAGTGGGTACAGGAAGTGTTGAATGCCTCACCGCAGTAAGAAAAGGTTTCCATGCTGCCTAGAAAAGGCTACAGTCAAGTCATTACTTTTTTAAAAAAAGCCTCCCTGAACTGCACCATGCTTGAGAATTATAGGCCAATCTCAAATATTTCCTTCTTAAGCAAGATCATAGAACATGTGGTACCTTCTCAGATTGGTGGGTACCTGAATGATCTATTTGTGGATGACTTATGCCAGGAACTGGATGGGGGAGTGTGACTCTGTTAATTCTGCTGGACCTCTCATTGCTTTCCACAACAGGGACCAACACAGAGAAGACTCAATGTAGTATATGGCTCCTAATAGTGAGATGCAGGGAAGGATGGCCCAATTCAGGGAGGTTCAAGGAGAACAGCTTCCTCAAGTAGAGATGCCATCGACAGATGCGTATCCCACAGCAGGAGAGGATTTGCTCACTATTATTATGGAGCCTACTGAGGCCACCAATTTGTTAATTTGCAAAGGTGATGCCATGAAAAGAAATTGACGACAACTCATCCACTATAAAACAAATTCAAGCTATCTGGGTTTCAGCATTTATTCAGCTGCAAGCAGATAAATATATCGCCTGCAAACCACTTGCTGGGCAGCCTCTGCCCCATTATTAACAGATAAGAGAAAAGGAGGGGAATTTGTGACTTAATGTAAGATATGCATCTCATGCCATCAGATTACATCAGGTTCATCAAGTCATGCTTATGTAACTTGATTTTAATTTACGGGTTTTATTGCTAGTAGTTTTCCGAGATTATGATTTGATTGAACGTCTGTTGAATGTCTGTAAAGTATCTGTTAGTTTGTAAATGGACTCTAATGGATTACATTGCTTGAATCTTCCTTCGTGTGGCTGTTCACCTTTGCATGGTGTAGTAGAGAAGCTACATCTTGCTGTGATTGCACACAACTCCTGCTTTAATAACCAGATGTCAAAGGCTATTCCATGAAAATGCTCTCAGAATGTTTTTGCTGAGGGTGGGTGGGGGAAAATCAACAGTATTGATGGATTTCAGCATCTAGAGGTATACTAGATTTGTAGTCCTCCAGCTTTTTTTTCTTCTATACAATTCATTTGTCTTGTACATTGGATTTTACCCTTTTTTGACTATACTAGAAAGCCAGTGGAATATATGGGATATGCGGGAAGGATGAATCTGTTTTGATCACTGTAAGAATTGTGTTTTTTCCCCAAGCACAAGTTCATTCTACCTCGTTTGTACACTATCTGTGATTTAAACAAAACACACACACAATACTAAACCTGGTGTCGATTTTAGTATGGAGCAAAATTTATGCATTTTTAAAAAACATTTCTCATGAAATACGGCATTTTTGCAACTATGATAGCTTTCCTAATGAGCAAAAACTTTTTGTTTTTTGTTTAATGAAAAAATAGCATCACACAATATGGAAACATATTCAGCGATAATTGTGTTGGCCCTGGAGCAAAATACAGTAAAATCCCAAATCCACGAAACAGTGATACCTTTATTGTGCCAACTAAATAGCATAATGTACATTATGCAAACTTTTGAAGTTTCACACTAGCTTTGCTCTAACATCATCACTTTTCTTTTCCTCCATGATTGTTCACATTGTTGCCAGTGAACCTTCAAAAATTTGCATGATGTATTTTGTAACTTCTTAGTTGGCCAGATATCCCTCTTTTGTGGATTTGGGATTTTGTTGTACAAAATGTGGAAAAGTGCAAAAACCAAACTATAATTGCATTCTGGTCTGCAAATTTAGGCAGATCTTCAGAGAGTTCCCTTTTTTGGCCCTTTTTTAATTATTGGCAAAATATTCCAGCTTTACTGCCACAAGATGGGCATGGGCCATATTAGCTGCCAAGCTCTAGGTTTGAAAATTATAAATTTGGTAAGTTGAATTAATGAATTGATTGATTAATTACTCCTCTATCTCTAATAGATACTGGCCTAAGTCTTGTTGTTAACCCAACCTAGGGAAGACCAAATGAATTAGCAGGATTTCCCTATTTACCATTGACTTATCATTCAAAGGTAAGATCTAGTCTTCATGGAACCAACCAAAAGAATTCTAGTCATCATATTGTACTGAGACCTGTACTCAGATTATTGCTGAAACACAAGGAAGTGGTATAAACACCAGCAAGTAGTATGCTGAATCAGATGAAAGCTTTCCCTCATACTTCAAATGGGTTGAACTGAATGTGACTTATTTAATTCAGCAGCATTCCATCTTCCTCACCTCTTTAGCTATCCTTGCTAAGGTTCTTAACTATCAATCGGTTTAAACTATCACTCTGTGTCTCTAAAGAACACTGTTCTTTCACTGACATTATTTCCTTCCTCTGACTACACATACATACTGCTGCTTAACTGTCTTCTGATTTTAACTGCTCTTAACTTTTAAAATATGCTAAGCATATCTCTAATCTAATTAATTAATTGGTGAGTTTAATGTATTTATAATTTTTTTTTAGTAAATATTTTCTTTTACATTTTGAATTCTGCTTCCTGCCTTGTCTTTCAAGTCAGCCATCATATATTAAGAAGGCACACTCAAACAGGGAAACGTTTTCTCTGTTACTCCGCTAATGCTGAATTCCCACAGGACTAATCGCCTGGGTAATTCACACCTCCCAACAGTGCTCTAACAATGTTGGATCTGTTTTCATCCTGTGAAGCTCAATGGTTTATCTTGAACTAATAATTACCCCTCATCCTGTCTTTCTGCCCATGGTAAGACAGATAACCACAATATATGCCATTTTGAACTTCTTAAAGGAAAGCCAGGATATCAATGAATTCTATAAATGTAATGCACATCTACAGCTATGCTCTTAGAGTGTGCAGACCTCTGCCCATGAACCAGAATTTTCATCCAAATTAGAATATCAAATACAAAGGAGCACATAGATATTGGGTTAGGAGATAAATGTTGGGGTTTACTTACAGCCCTACTAATTGAGAACTTCTCAAGTTAAACCATGGTGCATACTGGGTAACTAAATAAGGGGGAACAATATATGGTGGTTCTGAATTCCAGAGTTTGGAAACTGGACCACAATTTTCAGAATCCCTTGATCAGTTCTGTTGAATTCACAGTGATCCTGTCTTGAAGCAATTCATAGAATTGCAAGAATAATATGAAATGGCTGCAGAACAAATAAAGTTTTGTTGTTGTTGTTGTTGTTGTTGTTGTTGTGTGCCTTCAAGTTGATTCTGACTTATGGAGACCCTAAGGTGAAACTATCATGAGGTTTTCAGAGGCTGAGAGTGTGTGGCACTCCCAAGGTCACCCAGTACGTTTCCATGGCTGAGCGGAGAACTGAACCCTGGTCTCCAGGGCTGCAGTCCAGTGTTTGAACTACTACACCATATTGGCTTGAATAAAATAAGGTAGCCTTGCTTATATTTATGAGATGGGTACAGTGACCAGCAGGACTATATGCATTCTTCATAGAGTTGGAAACTACTTCAAGGACCATCTATTCCATCTCCTGCCATGCAGAAATACACAGATAAAATACTTCTGAGAGACAATCATCTGACCTCTGTTTAATTCTCCAATGAAGGAGAATCTACCACTCTGAAGCAGTCTGTTTCACTGTCTCATTCTCAGAAAATTCTTCCTAATGTTTATGTGGAATCTCTTTTTAGCAATGTGAATCGGTTGGTTCATGTCTGGAGCAGAAGAATACAAGGTTGTTCCCTCTTCTACATGACATTCTTTTGAATATTGAAAGATGGCTGCATATCACTTCTCTATCTTCTCTTCTACAAGATAATCATATCCAGAATCCCAAGGTCTTCCTCTTAGTGTTTAGTTTCCAGATCCTTTTCCATGAAGAGACTAATTTTGAAAATCATATTTAGAATTTGTTCTCTTTTTCTTCTTTCTCTTCCTCATATCTACGCCCCCTCATGCTCAGTAATAGATGTGATATACAGTATCATTACAGTCTTGCCATTACTGACCCAAAAATAGTCTTACTGATTTCAACAGATCTGCTCTGAAGGTAAGCTGGTCAAGGATCGCCTCCTTAGCTGCAAAATGGGGCAACCTCTGGGTTACCTATTGAGTAAAAAACTCTTGATGTGCTTAAAGTGTGGCTGTTTTTATTATAATTAAGGTTTTACAGCATAAACAGAGACATGTACTTCGAGGACTCACTGTAGATAATTGCTGCTGTTATAAGCACTTGTTTCACACCCACCAATTACAGTCTCAGGGTTATTAGAATTCCTTCCAGAATAGCTTTGAATAAGGAGCATTCCAACACCTGGCAGAATCTTCTCACCTTAAAGCCCCTTCTTTATGGCTGTTTGGGGTTTGTTAAGCAGAGTGTTACCCACTTAAAAACTCTCAGTCAATTAAATGTATGAGTTTTAATCAACGAAATGAGTGATTAAATCTGTCATGTCTGCCTATTAGAAAAATAGTCATTCTTTAAAAAAAAAAAAAGAATAAATTTTGCTCTGCCATTAAATAATACATGCATGGGGGCAGTACTGTCTGCTTAAAGCAGAACAGCAAATGTTGGACCAGTCCTGTCATTAGGTAAAGTGACACAGTTGCCTCAGGTTGCAGATGTAGTTGCAGAAATAGTTAATTTATCATTGTATTTTTACTTCCACATAGAAAGGTAAATGTTCATATCTTTTGTTCTTACATTAAAACATGAATAGTTTCACATTTTTGTTCCTACTGGATGAGATTGCAAGCATTATTGCATTTTTTTTTTTTTTTTTCAATTTTCACATTTTGGGACTGTTTTGCAAAACAGCAAAACAAAACCATTATTTCTTTTTTGTACACAAAATGTACTTTGTGCTAACAACAACATTTGGACAAATCATTTTACATAAGATACGTCATTGTCTGTGCAAAAGTTGAAGTTTGCTTTTGCCCAAGGCTATAAAGAAGGTCAAGATTCTGTTTGTTTTCTGCTGTCTTTCCTGATGAGTAAATTGAACGCAAACTATGTTTGCACGTTGAGCTCCATTTGTAGAAATAGAAGTAAGCTGAAGATAAAGGGGGGAATGTGAGGATTAGAGAAAAACTGGGACATTTCAAAAGCAGCTTTAAAAAGTGGAAGGAAAGATGATTAATTGGGACTCTATCTGCCAAATCAGCACAATTGGAGAGTGTGCATTTGTACCACACTCTTTCTCTGAAAAGCCTGGTGAAACTTCAGAGCCTTTCACTTTCGACCACTTTGCTGTGTGCCTCACATTTGAGAGAAATAAACTTTAAAAAGTAGTATTAGGTTGGTTTGTTTAGTCCATTGGTCATATGACATTTCTAAATAAATTGAATTCTGTTATTTTAAAGTGATTTTTTTTTTTTTTTACAAAATCTGTGTTTTCTTTTTATTACTGTTTTATTGTCTGATTTGTTACAAAAATGTAGTATAATTGATTTGACATTGCCTTGAGTGCTTTTAGCAGAAAGGTAATTAACAAATTTATAACTAACCAAATAAATAAATGGCTCCCAGGTAATTTCCCAACAGCCAGGGAGGACTGGGCCCAAAATGTTCTGCTGCCTGAGGCAGAGTAACAAATGGCACCCTCCGCCCTCCAGTCAAGCTATATGCTACTCAAGGCTAGTCAAGCTATTGTCAAACCTGAGGCAGAAACTACCACAAGTGTCTTCCACTTCCTGTCAAGGGGAAAACACATTAATAAATTTAAAAAATGAACCATTTACTGCCCTTTCATGATACCCCAAATCAACTGGGTCTCATGCAAGATGATGTCAGGTTTTAATGGTAGGGCCCAAAGCCTTTCGGGGATGTATAGCTTGTCTTCTCCTGTAGAAATGCACAAAGTGTCTGATAAACCATATTCTGAGACAGATTGTTCTTGTTATCTTCTGTGGCAGAAGTGTTCTGTGTTATCTTCTGTGGCATGGCAGAAGAAAAGTGTTTTGCAGGCCTCAGAAGTCAAAGCTGGGCTACCTAGACCAAGTTTGGTTTTATGACATAAGGGACCAGCAATTATTTTTTTCCATCGTCCCTGAAATCAATACTATATTTGTGCCTAATGGGTATAATTGTTCCATTTTTTTTTCTTGGAAACTTGCTGGTGACCAGAAAGAATCCAGAGACCACCACTTTGAGTAGCACGGATTTAGAAAATGCTTGCCTCCACCCCCTAAACCAACATAGAAAACATCCTAGAAGGACCCTCTAGAACGATTTCCCCATAATTCACTCTTTTGAATGAGAGCTAGAGTTGCCTGTATAACAACTAGACACAGTTCCTGTGCCCTTGATGGTTGTGTAGAAAAGGGAATTTCAGCAGGTATTGCTTGCCACTCAGTTTCTTGACAAGCCACAACTGCTGACATTCCTCTTCTATACAACCATTAAAGGCACAGAAGCCTTCTCCAGTTTTCAGTCTGGCAACTTTAAATTGACAGCCCTGGAACTGTCTTCTACATCCAATGACAGAGAAGGTCATTCTTTTTAGGGATTTTGATTCAGATTTAGAAATACATAACAGGGTAGTAGAATGGGATTTCTCTGCCCACCTATTCCTCTCCATGGTAACGGTGGTAAAACTATACAGGGGTTCAAACATCCAAACTTAATTTAACGGTTCTGCTGCAGGGTGAGGGAGAGCCCTCAGAATCAAGGGAATTGACTTTCTGTCAGGGAAGTTGTTCCACTGGCAGCAGGCAGTTCCCAAATTCAACTTAGGCAATATTCCATCATCAACATTCATATACAGAGCATCTGATAACTTCGTATTTATGATATAAGTGATATTAAATTCCTTAGCCCACTTTTGCAGCCTGATAAAATAGAGGTATTTCATAACTGTGGAAAGATAGCCATGTTGGGCTATGAAGGAAAGCATCATAACAAGCCTTATGGAAGTTTGCAGACTAACAAAGCTTCCATAGACTGGGACAGTGGCTCCCAACCCTGGGTCCACAAGTGTTATTAGATTACTGCTTCCAGAATACTGAAACAAAGTGGAAAATGGTCAGGGATTTCAGGCCACTACCTCAGATGCATGATGTGCTAGCCTCAGTCACCAGCTGACATGGGTGGAGAGGGGAAAATATTGTAAACTTACCAGACTGAACCTTTTGAAGTTTGTGTCCTCTGTACTCATTTTTTTAACTTAATGTGAGGCTTTAAGACAAACCCTTAAGGGGTATTTTGCCTTCCTTCATATACATTATCTTACTAACCTTCACTACAAAACACATTGAGACACATTGAGACACAGCCAGCACAAACAACAGAACCAGGCAGGCCACATATTCTCCCACATTGTGGTATGGTGAGGTTGTCGCCCTGAAGCTGAGAAATAATGTATTGCTTCCTAAAGATCCCTTATATGTTTATTTACTGTATATACTTATGTATAAGTTGGCCTCATGTATAAGTGGAGGTGAGGCTTTGGAGCCAAAATTATGGGTTTTGATGTGACCTATAGATATGTCGAGGATCATTTCACAGAGATGGGAAAGCACCAGTGCTGCCTCAGGGGGCCAGCTACCCCTGGCTGCCACCACCATTTTCCCACCCAAGCATCCAAAAAGACCTTTCATCACTTTGCACAGAGAAGGGGATGGTTCTTCTTCCTCTTCCTCCTCCTCCTCCTTCTTCTTAGATAAAAGTTAAGGTACAAGATTAACTTTTGTCAAAAAAAGAAGCATCCCTTTCTCTTTGTAGAATGGCAAAAGGCAAGAGCTTACTCCATCCTACTCTCTTAGGCCATTTCTGCACTATACTGTTATAGTACTTTTATTCCACTTTCAACATCCTGTGGAATCTTAGGGTTTGCAGTTTATGGAGGGGCATTTAGAATTCTCAGCAAGAGAGCTTTTTGGCCTCAGTGAACTATAAGTCCCAGAATTCCACAGGATGTTGAAACTAGAATAATAGCACTATAACACAGTGTAGGGCTGAAATGGCCTTAGTGCTCCTTCGAGGGAAAGCACCAAATAGCTGCTGCTGATGTCACCATTTTCCCACCCAGGTATTCAGAAAGGCCAGAGGCAATACCATGGCCGAGAAAGTACAGGAGGATCAGTGCTTCTTTTAGGTACTCCTGGGACGGACTAAGTTCTTGCCTTTCACCACTCTACTCAGAGAAGGAGATGGTTCCTCTTTTGATAAGAGCTAAGATACAGTACTTACCCATTAATAAGTCAACCCAGCTTTTGGGTGTTCATTTTTAGACTAAAATTTCTAGACATGTACATAAGTATATACAATATGTGTATATTTATATTTCTAATGATGTCATGCCATTCCAGTGTCAGTGTACTACTAAGAGTATTTACAACACTTTATAAATAATAAAATACAATAGAGGGAATTTGTTTTGGTTCAAATCAGAAAGCATGGAAGTGGGTGGGTGGGTGGATGCAGAGTTCTTCATTCCTCGTTCCCAAATTAGATCCTTCAGCTCTTTAAAAAAACAAAACAAACCTGCTACACAGAAGACCAGGGAGTCTGTTGAAGAAGAGGGTAAGCTGATGCTTACAGGTGGAAGGGACATCTTCAGAATACCTTCCTTGTACATAACCTTTTGTACATGAAAGGCCACTCTGGATCCAGCCCAATAAATAGACATTGATGGAATATGATAGAGCAGTGTTTCTTAAGTTGTCTGATGTGAGGAACCAGAAGGCTTTTCCCCCAAAAGTGCTAGGAACTTGCATCATATTTTCTGCAATTTTTTTGCTGGAAACTCAGCATTGACTAGCAGCCAATAGCTTGTAGATCAGCATCAGTCCACAGACCACCATTTTGAGTAGTACTAGAAGGGAAACATCTGCAAATGAAACTGATTCTGTCAGAAAGAAACAGGGAGGAGTTGATATCCCCTCCCCTCCCAAGCTCCCCATTAATCTAAAAACCTGCTCTGAGCAGAAGAAAACCCCCAGAGTTTGTTCCCAAGCATCATTGAGGGCTTCAAGGGGAGAGAAAAACAGAAGAAATTTCTGTTGCACATGCCAAAGTAGCCAGACCAATACAAAAACGAAACAAAACCCAACAACTAAAATGCATTAAAATTTCAGTATAGTTTCATATATTTTCCATAAATGTACAATGTACAAAAAATTTACTGTTCGTGACAAAGGTGAAGTGTGAAATTGTCATACAACAATTTGCATACAAAGCTGAACTAGACTAGAAGCATAACTGGGAAAAAAGCTCAGGTTTTTAAAAATAACAAAAGTAAGGATTACCCATTTGCCTCCCTCCTCAAGTTTGATAGGGAGCAGAGCCATAAGCCTGATAAATATTGGGTTAGATCTTGCATCATCAGATGTAACTACAATGATGGAGTCCTGTTGTCGTAGCTACATCTGATGATGCCAACCCCCTAATGTCCTGATTGGGCCATTTCCCAATGCCCTGTTCATCAGGGCCTTGTACACTGTTCCACTGCCTGGCTGAAAAAGGGTTTTGCAGTCATTTTTCTTGTTAAAAGACCATAGATGTGAGAAGGCCCTTGGTACCTTTGTTAAGAAATGGGATCCAGTTATACAACATTTTAGAAGCAAATGGCAAGATTTGTCGATAGCAAGTTTTCTTGATTAAAGGAGGTGATATGGTTTAACTTTATTCTGACCATCTTAATTTATATAATAAATGAATGTACTTATATAAATGTTAATATTAGATTTTAAAGCTATAAATGTGGTAAAGTAATGCGTAAGATCACATTCAAGCTTATATTAGTAGAGTCCTGATGGGTTTAGAGTGAGAAAATAGTTCCTCATTCATTATAGTATTATATTTTCATAAAGACAATCTAGTCGGAAGCAACGTCTAGATGCGGAAGATAGGAATGAAGATATAGAGTATGTAGGTAGATTTAGGTTTGTATGCCTACCTGTTGTACTATTTATATAATATATTATTCATGACTATGTTGTTTTATTGAAATGCTTTTTATAATAAAAAGGGGAAAAAAGACCATAAATGTGAATCCCAAAGGTTACCAAATCACAACTCTGGTTTACAATCTCAAAACTACGGAACAGAGTATTGGCCAATTTTTTTAAATAAGAGACTTCAAAGTGTATGTTGAAAACTGAATGCTGAGGAAGTCATGTAAACAAAAGCTAAGATCTCATTCAAAATAGAACCTTCCTTCTGTTTCATTAAATGAAAGCCATGTCTGCAGAAGCTATGTCTAATACTGCACTAGAATGTAAAATCTGCAAATATTTGAATTCTCCATAAAATATTTCTACCCTTCAGAGCTTCACAGATACATTTCAACCTCAAGGAAAGTTGCTGTGAAAAATCTGTCAAAGGAAGTTTCCTAGGAAATCTACATAAAAATAAATATTTCCTAGTCAAGAAACCTGTGGTTTCCTTAAAATCAGTAAGCAGATGCTTCTTTTTAAATAAACAAGTTAATCAATAAATACACTGCTTAACACATTTGCTATTATAAATGTTATTTTCAGATACCACCAAAACCCCTGCTTCTGGGAGCCCTCATCAATAAATTCTGCATGATCTTTGCATTCAACACCTTTAACCAGTAATTTTTCAACAGCAAGCAAATGAATCCATCTAATGAGAACCAGAAATGATAATGGCTTTTCACCCACCCAACAAAGGTGTGACACAAAGCCTCCCAAAGCAAATCTGAATCAAAGCTGGTGTATCTTTATTCAAAATTTTCTTTGCTATTTTTGCACTGTTAGTGTTTTATAGAGTGGAAAGCAATTAGTTTTATAACAGGGGAATAGGTTCAAACCCTGTTTAAAAGTCAATGAGTGGCTAATTGTTCCGTTGCTTGGAAATACCACCCAATCATTGCTGTTTATGAATCTTGCTGTTTCGGCGAAAGCCTACAATTTAGAACCTTTCCACCCTGTGCACTGTCTTTTCTGCTGGCTCTCCCTTCACAAAGCAATATTTTGCCATTGCTGAACTTGCAGAGTAGACAATAGATTCTCCAGGATTCAAAAAAAGGTGGTGGTTGGGCCTTTTCACTTGATTAGGCAGCATTAAACAAAATAGGATTATAGACAGGGAGAGACAACACACAAGGAAGGCAGAAAGGGCTGGTGAAACTCATGCAAAGGCTCACTCAAAGGCTAGAGTGACACATTTCTGAAAGAGATTAATTTATTAATTACCACTGGTGGCCTGTGGACTGACTGGAAGGAGGCTTAACCCACCATTGCACAGAGAGACGCATCCTGCTTCAACCACAGGGTGCCCCAGTTTTACTTGAATTGAAATCTCACCTTTTGTCCAATAAGCTCAAGACTGCTCATTTACAGCATACATTTCTCTCACTTTCTCTTCACAAAACCTTCTGACATAGGTCAGATCCTGGGAGAGCAACTGGGCCAACATCACCTGGTGAATTTCATGGCCATATGAGGACTTCACCCTGGACCTCCAAAATTCCAGTTCACCTCTCTGACTAGCACTGGCTCTTGAGTGACTAAGAGAGGAAAGAGAAGCTAGAATAATAAAGAAAAACAGCACACACTAGCATAGATTAAGTAGGAAGGTAAGAGGAGGAGGGATTTAGCAGCACTTTTGAAACTGATATATTTCAGAATAAATTGTTGTACATGCTGCCCCACTTCCTCAGATGTATAGGCCCATCCTTATTAGCCCATGCACCTGATGGAGTGAACTGGAGTCCATGAAAGCTTATGCTTAAACGTATCAGTCTCAAAGGGGCTACTGGTTCTCTCCTCTTGGCTTTCTTTTGTATGCTGAACACACTAATAGGACTGTCTCCTTGAGGCTTATTTAGACTGGGAATATGTATTTCAATTCTTCCATGTCTTTTTTTTTTTAAAGTCCTGCATCTCTGTATATGGGGGGGGGGAGACCTAAAAGAGCATGAGAAGAACAGGGTCAGAACCACTGACACTGGTGTTTCATTTTTGCACTTGCAGTGATCTAGGTGGTTATTCATTTTGCATGTTTCTTGACGTGAAGAAGCATTTTTAAAGGCCTTCAACATCTTTAATCTGAAGTGGTATATACCATTTCACACTATACAACCAACTGTCGTGGTTGTGTGCCTTCAAGTCTGCCTTTGTGTATGTATGTATGTATGTATGTGTGTGTGTATATCTATCTATCTATCTATCTATCTATCTATCTATCTATCTATCTATCTATCTAGTTACTTTTATTGTTATCCAGGAGACATTGCTAAATGGTAGGGAAGGAACATCACATGGCTGGGGTGCTATTTTCTATTGTGCCTTATAGTTAGTTCTCCCTCACACTTTTTTATGGGGACTGCAACAATGATTCTGTGGATGGGGGGCAGTGAATTTTGTACCACAAAACAGCAGCTTATAGCATTCAAATTTCTAAGTAAGTTTGGTAACCGACTCTTTTTTGGGGCCTTAGAACTATAACGGTGTTCATTTTTTCCCCCTCAAAAAATAGAATTTCAAGCTCAACATAAAACTCTGCCCTCACATTCCTAGTTTCTTGTTCTGTGTTTCTACACCTAGACTAAAGACTTTTTAAATTTTAATGTCGAGCACAAAGCTTGGAAGTTATTTTGTGGACTACAATTCTACAAACCACCTAGTCATGCTGGCTAAGGAATTCAAGGGTTTGGAAAACTAACTTTTATAAATTCTGGTCCAATAGATGTGGCTTTACCCTCATTCCTAATCAGTTTTGGATGAGAGTGCCACAACAGGCATGTGATAACTTTGTGTGTTAGTGCTGCCTGCAAGACCATAAGGGTGTTTGATGGCTCCATCACAAGAATGGGCATATTCTCATCCTGTACTGCATATTGGGAAAATTTCTTATCTTTCACAGTCTGAAAAGGAATCTGGCAGCATGACAGAGCCACCATGGTTTGGCTTCACCCACAGCCAATGTGCCTCACATTGAACTATCTTGCTTGGCTGCCTTGGTGTATATTCATGACTAAACCTCTGAAGAATGGGAAACAAAATCTTTATTTGAAATCCCCTTGGTCATAAACTCTTAAAATTTTAATCTTGGAACAAGGGAAACCATAAATTTGGAACAATAAAAACCACCATCTAAATCTCACAGCATTAGGCATTCAAAGTAAAGTTACTTCTCAGCATTATCTGTACTGAAACAAAGAAGGAACACCAGTCTACAGACAAAAACAGAATCAGATTTTCTTTTCTTGTCATCTTCTTTTTCTCCATCTCATGGACGAAGACGTTTCTTTGCTTATCTTCTGAAAGAAGAAACAAAAGCAAAACCAAACCTGAAACAAAAATAGAAAAAGAAAGAAAGAAATGAAAACAAAAGGGTGGGGAAAAAATCAAACGGGCAACAAATAATTTTACCATTACCAGGTAATACGCGTTAATTGCTCAGTTTATATACTCTGAATGACATACCATTAGAGACTGTGTATGCATTGTAACTAGAGCATTAATAAATTTAAAATGTGCCTATTAGGATGACAGCTTTGGAGGTGCAAAGGAATAACAGTTATCACTTGGCAGAAGCAGATCTCACCCCATCTGCCGAGACTTTGCATACATTTTCAGCTTCCTGAGCAATGATTAGGGCTGTCAGAACCTCTTTAACCTTCTAACTGCTGGTCCCAACTGGCCTTAATTAGAGACTAATGAATTCAGAAGATGCAGGCCGTGAGGAAAACTGCCTTGACAGTTTGTGTACAAATTAAGCCCCAATTACTTCATGCATCTTTTGCATTGCTGATACAAGTCTCTGTTATTATTTTTTGAATATGGTCATTTTAGCATAAACCGAGAACTTTGCTAATGTATTTTGTCATTTTTATGGCTCATCATAAGGAGGAGAGGAGGGGGGAAAAGAAATACCAAGAGGGCTATGAATATGTGAAATAAGCTACTGTAAAGGATAAAAGAAATTCATTTCCCTCCAGGGAGTATCATCTAACCTTTTTTTAAAATTCCCTCTCTCCCCTTCTTCCTTTCTTTTTTTTAGGATTAAAAAAAAATAACAACTCACCCTGATATATTATTATTGTGATTAGGTGCATAATGATCACAGTGTAAGAAGCAGACATAATCTTGCACTCTGAATATTTTTATTAGCACTGTAAAGGCTGCCATTAACATAGAGAGAAAACAAACAAAAGGGAAGTGTTAGACTAGACAAGGCAGTTGCAGGAAACTTTTTTCATTCAGCTGCTTTAGCAGATCAGCCTTGTCATCAGACCTCTTGTTTGTCCTGTTATGGACAAGCAAGGCCTCAAAACAGCTCTTTGACGCTGAACTGGAGGTTGTCTTGCTGTATGGGCTTTCCCTTCTCACCCTAAGGCATTCTGAAGTCAAGCTTCTCTCCAAATGATCAGACCATCCTAATTTATTTTTAAAGACACACAATTACACAGACATATTCCAGTTTTGAGGGGAGACTTCTAAAGCAAGAAGGTAGCTTTTGCAATGATTTTCTTAGATGTATACAGATGAGGTTCGGAGGTGAAAGCATCATTTGAACGCTCAGCTTATATGAACAATAGATGTTCTATATCTGCTGTGTCCTGAAACCTTCAAGATGTTGAGGTTTTCAGCTCCCACAATTCCTTGTGATTCTCCATGTTAGCAGAGGTTGCTAGGAGTTGTAGTACCAAGGCCATGGGATGAACTAGGCTGGAGAGAGCTGCCACAAAAAGCTGCCAAGAGGTGCCTTAGTTTTGCTGTGCCCAGCTTCACAAGGAGCCACATAGTGCTGAAAAGTTCTTGGTTTTCACACAGCACAATAAGTGCTTGGAGACATGTTGCTTTTCTCAAGCCTTAGTGAATGGAAAATGTTGGACCAAATTGGTGCTCTTGGGGAGGACAGTAGAAGCACACATGCTTTGCATGCAGACAGTCAAAGTATCTATCCTTAGCATCTCTAGGTAAAAAAAGATTAGGTAGCTGAAGTTATGAAAGATGTCTGCCGGAAATGCAAACCAAGCAAACAGGAGAGAAAGGAAAAGGTCACTGTAAAGACCAACCCTGAATTTACTTCTAGTCCTTTCATGGAGCGAGGAAAGGGGCAGTGTGGATGTGGATGAAGTCTGGGTACCAGCACTAATTCTCTGAGGTCAGTGTTGCGGAATCTGAGAAATATGAGCCTGGGCTCTTCTGGTGGTACGTCAGAGAGCATTATGTGGCCAGCAGCTGTGGATGTTAAATTTTAGTTAATTAAACCCTAATTAATGCCTTGCATTCAAGCCCATCTTTGTGCTTATAATGTCACAGGTGACCTCTTGGATCAACCCTTGTCTCGTGCCTGATCTTTCTTTGCACTACTCCCACGTCCATTTTATTCAACTATTTTTAAACACCTCTAATGATGATGACTCAACCACCTCACTCAGCATTGTAAGCAGTTATTTCCCTAGTCCTTAATTGCCCTGATCATTAAGCACTGATTTCTTACAGCTTACCTAGAGATTCTTTTCAGTGTTTCATTTTAGACTGGCACAAATCTACCACATAAATGAAAGTTAATGCCCAGGTTCTGTCAGCAAATCACTGGAATTTTGATAGCAAGCCATCTTGCCTAATGCCAACTTCTTTGCTATTATGACCACAATAGCAATTGCAGTTTCTACAGAAGCTACAATTGGTCCATTGGATAATATACCAGACTTCTTTGTGGGACAACTGTGGGTTTAGACCTATCCAGCCAGTCATAGATTTATAGGATAAAACATCATACTCTTGCTCGAATCCCCATTTGTGAAATGGACATATTGTCACCTGTCCACAGTGTTTCTGTAACGATAGATGACATATGGACTAGTTTCATACATAAATCCCTACAACTCATACTGATCCGCATGTGTGAAATAATAATCACATCACAATTAAGTATTTTTGGTTTTGTGCTTACTGAGGAAAAGGCCTTCCCAGCAGGGACACCCTAGCTATGCCATGTTGTCCCCAGACTGGCTTGCTTGGAACTAGGTATAAAAATTCTTAGCTAATTTCATTCTCTAAAGAGTCAATGAATAATTTTAGCAATATTCTTCCCATTGCAAGAAAGCCTTCAGAAATGACATGGTTTTCAAAGACTATTTGCAGTTCAGGACTTATTCTGTGCAAACTTCTTTCATGGTATTTTCTGCTCACATGGCATTCAATGCACAGGAAACATTTTCTGCATAAAAAACAATATTTCTGCAAGTAAATGCTGTGGGGAGGACTTACACACAGTTGTTTTGCACAAAAAACAGCTTTTCCTATGCAGGGATATTATTTTTTATGCAGCTTTCTGCACAGAAGAAATTTCAAATGACAGACATTCTCAATCCATCATTCTCCTCCTCATGGTTTCCCAACACTCATGAAGCACATTTTTCAATTTTTTTTTTAATTTTTAAAAATATTCTTTCTGTCCTTTTACCTGTAACTTATCCTGATATCATTTTGGCACCAGGAAAAGATGTCATTCTTTTTAATCTGCAACAGTTCTGATCAGTCTTATCTCTCCCACTTATTTCAGTGCTGCCTTTACAGGTTTTGTTGATTTCTTTTTCTTTCTCCCCCCATTGCATCTGTCCTAAGTGAGGTATTATTCCTTTAAGATGCCCTGGAAGCTTGGTTTGAAGTGAGGTGCATAAATGTTCAAAATAAATAAATGTATCTTCTTCTTCATCACCATTATCATCATCACAGCCTTATGACTGTCACAGCAACACATTTTTGTAGCAAACACCATTACTGAACGTTCTTCATGTTTCAGGAGAACTGTAGAGCCTGTCATCCTTCAGATATTGTGGGACTCTATTTCCCACCATCCCCTGCCAGCATGACTAATGGGGAGGCATGGTGGTGGTTTCATCAACATGTGATGAAACCCAACCCAACTGTAAGTTCAGTCTTGGTTCTGAAAGTATTAGAATTGCCACAACCAACCAAGTTGGGAAGAAAACATCCGTTGTTTCAATAGTTTGCCCAAATTTGTGCTGGAAAGGCATTAGAAGGCCAAATACTGTCATCAGAAGTATACAAAAAAGCTTTTTGCTAACTTGTGAGTGAGACAAAAAATATGAGTTGAGCAAGGATTTACATTCCCGCTCCCCAAGTGCAAGGGGATTTTGACCAAGAAAGCATTCGGACACATCATCCCCCCTCATCATGTCTGAAGTTGTACAGTTATGGAGGCAATGTTCCGTATCTTTTTCCTTTTTCCTTTCCTTTGCTTACTTTGCAAGATACAGGGTGTAAACCACACATTGTCAGTATGTTGTCTCTAGTGTATGGATTTATAATGCCCAGTGAGCAATTTGCCAGCCCTTATTTACTATTTTTCCATTCTGAGGTTGCCTCAGCAATAAATTACTCATGATTTCATCTGTTTTAATCTCACCTTTGTTTCACCTGTATCAACCCTTATAAACATATTCATAGAAAACTACTTACAGAAGAACTATGTCACATTCTAATAGCAAAATTTGTTTAATACAGCTTAATAGCTGTATAGTGCTTTCAAGGTATACTCCTTATAATAACCCTATAAAATAGGCAGGTGCAACTTTTACAACTGAAGGGGCCCAATTTTTCCAAGGGGACCAAAATGGAGGTCATTGCCCACCCAAAAGAAGAATTATGCCCCCTCCATGAAAATTTCCGTTTGTTCTCAGTCTCTAGCATTACACTAACTTAAAACTTTGGTTGAACATTTAGAAATACAGTTTAAGTGTCCAAAGAAAAGGGGCAGACAAAGCTGCCAAGGGAATGCTAACATGGCAAATATAAGAATGTGAACAATTTTCAGTGTCTTGCTCTCTGCAATGCTAGCAGTTTGGAGACTGAAGGAAAATTTCATGTGGGCAGTTTCCTCATTTTGAGTCCCCTCCTAGCTACACCTGCCTCAGGCTGCTACTGCTGCATGTTGAAGTAGGGGGCAATACCTGACATTTCCCTCCTTTTAACAAAACATGCCCAGTGCACATACATTGTGTCCCAGGCTAACAGCAGCCCTGAAAACTCCCAGAAGCAGTGACCAGCCTTTAGAAATGGAAAGAATATTCATCATCATTTGTTTTTAAGCTAAGAAAGAGATTTTCTGAAGTTTGGGAAACAAACAAACAAAGAACAGAGGCAGTTGCAAAGTTGCTTTGAAATTATTCATGTTTCAGTAAATATTCATCTGCACAGAAATACACATGGGCCTAATTTCTATTATTAGTCCTAACTAGAATAGACCAGTTGAATCAGTGGGATTTACCTATATATTGTGTCATCATTTAAGCATGAATTCCAGTGGTTCTACATGTGTTAAGACTAATTAAGAGGATTCTGACCATGGTTTTCTATGGAGAAAATGTGGTTTTGCGCAGAAAAAATGGTTTTCTGAGCAAGGAAGAGTTTTTCTTCCGCCAGAAATGTGTTTTCTGATCAGAAAAATCATATATATTTGTCTGCAGATCAATACTTAGTGTGAATAATGAGCAGGAACTGGGCAGAGAACTTCATACTAGCGGGAAGAAGATTGTAGGAATTCTCTATTACTGCTGCAAGGACAAAGAATGTAAATCTTTACATCAGTATGAGCGTGGTGAATAAGGTGCTTGCCATCCACACATCTTGCTTCCAGTGGCAGTACCATTTCCAGAAACTGTTTGGATCAGAAATAAGGCAGGGGTGAGGTGGGGGGAGACAAGGCGAATAACACTCCCATGAAGCTTCTAGGGATACTACTGCCCTGAGAAATGAACCGTTGTGTACCAAACACATCTTGTTTTTAAAGGAAAAGAAAGGCTGCTTTAGCAGAAGTGTTCAGTAGCCTTTGAGAGGACTGTGAACACTCTCAACACATGGTCCAAGAGTGATGCATCATCATCATCACTCCATTTTCCAGCCTGAGTTTCAAGGTGGTTTTCAAAAGTTAAAACAGATACACTTTTTAAAAAGAAATTGTTGTTATTGTGTGCCTACCAGTCATTTCCCACTTATGGCAACCCTAAGATGAACCTGTCACAGGGGTTTTTTTTTTGGCAAGATTTGTTCAGAAAGAGTGTGACATAAATTGTACAGAGGTTAAAGTATATAATTAAATTAAAGTAAATATAATTAAATTATCAATAAAATTAAAAGCAGTTAAGGACAAGACCATTTTTAAAAATATACAACATAACACATTTTGAAAGGGCTTTCCCTCCTGAGAAGTCATTCTCCAAAGACTTGCCAAAGGATTATGGGTTATAGTCTAACCTCTCTAGGAAGGCAGTTACAGAACCTAGGAGCAGACACCAAGAAGGCCCTCTCCTTTGAGAGTGGTTGGATAGAGAGAAAGGCCTATGCAGAATATCTCAAAAGATAGGGTCATGTAGAGAGACAATAGTTCTAACTTGCTGTATGAGTAACAATTTCTGGGGAGGGGGGAGCCATACCAGTCTTTTTTCTCCAAAACAGCAGAATCTCCTGGACCCTGAAAGACCTTTCAGACCAGGGCCTTTTTCATGTTACAGAGTTATACTACTTTAATCCTACTTTAACTGCCATAGCTGCATCTAACAACATCTTCAGATGTGTAGTTTAGACAGGCACTAAAGCTCTCCAGTAGAGCTGTGTGAATCTACAAATCCCAGGATTCCATAGGATTAAATCATGCAGTTAAAGTGGTATCAAAGTGCTATAATTGTGTCATGTGGAAAGGAACTAGCATATTTTATTATAGCATCAGTTTTTATGGATGAACACTCACATCTGATGCCTGCATCTGATCAGCCTGAATCTGATCATGTGGGCTGTCTTCCAAGAAAGCTTAAGCCATAATATTTATTAGGCTGTAAAATAGGATATGTGGAAAAGGGAAACACCAAAAACTACCCTGTAGGTTCTCCATGATAACCTTTATTAACCTGTAAAATAAATTTGGATGTGGAAGTGGAAGGATACCAAGACCAGCTTGTAAGCTCATCACAAAGATGAGATCTGGACCAGAGACTTGCAAATTTGTAGTTTGTATGTCTGTTCCTAAACTGAGTCCAGATATCATTACTTGGAGGTAAGTCCCTTTGAAATTAGTGAGCCATTCTTGCATGTAAACATGGCCACCCCATTGAGTGGCTAAACCCTGAGCATCTCTATAGTATTTCAGGATCAGGTTCCAAAAAATTCCAGAGAGAACCAAGTTCCTTCCATTCTTTATGAGAATAAAGCTAGCTGATAGCTTTGAATCTCTTCTCTGTTTTCAAGCTTTAGTTTTCCATCTGCTCAGACCATCCAGTTAATCTATCCCAACAGGCCAGCTAGAAAGGAGGAGGTGAGGGGGAGGATAAAATAAACAGCAAATTAGAAATCATAGGGCATTTAGTAGCCCTTCTCTCCTATGTCAGATATTTATATTTAACTGCCTTGT